>JACGDI010001476.1:164430-223493 GCA_014898725.1 Jacaranda copaia | reverse complement strand
AGTCTAGTGCGATACCTTAGAAGGTGGTCACCAATATTTTGGCATGGATGTATTTATTATGTCCATGCAGCTGCATCAGTGCTCAAATTGCATGAGATGCTCATTGGGGTCAGTAGAACCATCCTACCTCAGCAGATCAATAGGGACTCTGGCATCCATGGCGATGCGCTCATCGATAATTTCCTGAACAAATAGAGACCCTCTCTCCCAATGGTACCTTTAAGGAGCCTCCAAATTTGGTGCTCTGTCGGTATTTCTTCTCGAAATCTCATCGAGATGTCTATTCAATTGTTGGACTTGATGGGATACTTCTTCCCATTCATCCCGATCCACCTGGGTGGCGTTCTGGTTAAGACTCAATCTAAGACGCTCGGCCCTATCGCATTGCGGGGCTTAAATGGGCCAATGCGCAAAGTTTGTAGACTCTCCTCTCTCTTCACGGTAGTCACGCCTGGAGCGTTTGACCTTATCGCGCTGCATGGCTCGATTAGGTTTGGCGTGATCTACCGAGTCCGCCACCTCCTCCAGTACTTCTGGACGTCTCCTCTCTTCTTGTGGGTGTCTAGGACTGACTTCTAGCCTGGTGGGTGGCTACTTGGCTTCTCAACGGGAGCGACTATTTTTAGGGGACCTATTTTTTGATGGTGGCAGCTGCAAAGTTGCATTAGCGGTGGGAGCGGGCACTGTAGTGTGTTTGTTTAGAGCGGCAGATAACTGGGCTGTTATTTAAGTGAAAATCTGCTCACTTATCAGCTGCATCAACTCAGGCATGGTGAGCGTCACAACCTGCTCTTGAGGGGCGCTAGTGCCCAGAGTATTTATACCTTATTGAAGGTTGGGAGAGGGGGAGAAGTGGACCTCCAGTTCTCCTTCTTTCTGGATACTACTCTGTGTGTGTTTACCATTTTCTTGCTGCAATCTCAATGGCTTCCCACAGATAGCGCCAAATGATGCTGCTAAAAGCTGCGTATAGAGAAAAAAGGGGGTTATGCTACGGGTAAATCAACTAGGGAGGTTGAGTATTCAGGATTGTGTATATCTTAGGGTTTGAGATCTATAACCACAACACACATTAAACTAGTTGAGGTGCCCCCGACTAAGGTACTCCGACACTCAAGTTAGTTTTGATCGAGATGAAGGATCGAACAAAATACATAGAATATACAGCTTATAGTGTATTGGGCATTACTTTGAGCGTAGTTGAGTTTGAAGTATTTATAGCCTTCTCTAGGCGTGATTTGAACCTAGTACCTTTATCAAGTGTACTTAATTTTGTCTTTACCAAGGGGTTGGTGGTCATTTTATGTCTAGATCTCGGTATTATTTCAGGTGGCTAAATCTCCTATTTTTCTGGATGAACAGTGCTAGTGAAGGCACGTTTCTGCCAAAGTTGGTGGCAGGGTTGGCAGAGTTAGTAGAGTTGGTGGCAGTGGCTGTACCGACTATCACGTGTCATTAATGCGGATCCATGCAGCTTGTTAGATTAATAAATGTAGCAAAGATTCGAGTCAATGTCGGAGTGAGTCTTGAGGTCGATACATGTCGACCAGACTTGAATATTCGAACTTTTGGAGTGATCCTGAGGTCGATATGAGTTGACCGTGGACCTTACCAAGTGAGGTCGATGCCAATCGACCAAACAAACTTACTGTTGGGCCTCTTGGGCTGTTTGATTTGATGTTGGACCTAATGGTTTATCCCATATCATATATATATTTATATATTATTTTTAGAATTGAACTTAAATTGGAGATGATCCATTTTTGCAGCATGGATATACATAGTTCTTGAGAGAAAGACAAGTATTAGCTAACAATCAATAATAATGATTGTTAACTCATTGACATAGGATTTTTGTCCTTATGAACTATTTATTTTTTTGAATCTGAATTAGTTTTTAATTGACAAGTCTATTGCATGAATCACTATTCACTCTTTTTCATGCTTGAACTATTCATTTATTTTGTCATAATTTATAAGAGAGATAATTTTTTTAAATATATAACAGCTATAATTTTTTAAAAAAATTTTATTTAATAAAAAATTTAAAAACAAGAAAAAAAAACAAAAACAAGAGGCGTGGCCATCATATTACATGTTAAGAAAGATCATATATATTACCTTTTTGAGGCAACGTGGGCGGGGAGAAATTCCAAATTGAGGCCATGCCTCGTAATCCTATTAAAAAAAAAGGAAAAAATACTTGAAGGCATGGTTGTAAGGCGTGCAATCATGCTTTACGGTAATTTTATAAACTTTTCAAAATTACGGTAAGTTTGTAGAAAATTTTTTGTAACATTATTCTTATAAATTAACCTTTTTTAGATGGTGACAATTGAGAAAAACATAGAGAGATAAAAAGATAACAATTAAATTTTTTATTATCCAAATCAAATTTGATGTATATATATTAATCCTATGTTGATGCACACCTTGATACATATGCATTTAATAAAAGTGAAAAAGTAAAAATTAAGTGTATTATAATGACATCGAAATTCATATTGTTTGAAAATAATTAATGTACAATAATTCATTAACGCCAACGACAAATTTGCTCATGTAGTTGTGGATAGAATATTATTAGATAAAAATGAAAAAAAGAAAACGTAGGGAAAAAATTGTACCTATAAAAAGAAGTTAGAAATATGGAAAAAAATAGAGAAATGAAAATAATATAATCATTGTATAATTTTTGTGAGACTATTATATAGTAGTAATGGGTGTAGTAGTATAATGATAATTACTCTATATAGATATTAGTATTTAGAAAAGAAAATAAGGGTGTTTTAGAAAAAAATATTTAAAAACACATCAAAATAGAATAGATTCTTTACTAATAGTGTACATATATATGTATGTATGTCTGTGTGTGAAACAAAATTTTGACAAACAAGGAGACTTGTGCATATTAAACACATTTTTAGATAGATTTATGTTATTCTAACAAAGAATATGTGTTAATTTTTTAGAAAATTTTATAATGATATTAATAAAGGACCTAATTATTATTTGATAAATCATGTGAAAGACACAAATATCTAGTTTTTTAGTATGTCGAGGAATATTTATTTCAAATTTTTGTTGTTGAAGCTTAAATATAATTTGTAAATTACTTAAGCAAATATTTGGTGCGGTCTAATGTTTTCAATTTGGGCACCATCCCAAAAATTGTCACTAATTATTTTGTTATTATTTTTAGAGTAAATGACACTTCACCCTCCTAAATTTAATTGTTTTGGCATATTATCCATCAAAATTAATTAAAAGGTACTTCATCCCTTCAATTTAAAGTTATTGAAACACTTTGCTCCCAAATACAATATCTGACAAATTATGTGGTTAGAAAAAAAAGTTATTCTTGTCATTTTTACTTTTCTCTACCTTTCTCAACATATTTATTTAATACTTTACACAATGTGTCGTATATATTCCCTTAAGAGAGCTATTAGTTTGTAAAGTGTATTTCTTATTAAACTAATTAATTATATTTGAAAATGAAAGGCTGAATTAGCCGTTAACCTAAAATTTATATATGCAGTATGTGAGCACTTCTTCCTCTTTCCTTCCTAATCAGCATGGCCACAATTTAGAGGAATGGCCAAATTAATAATTCTGATTTTTTATCTTAGTGTTACTAAAAAAAGTATGAGCTTTACTATTTCCTAAAAATATTTTTTATAAAGTACAATTTTTTTTAAAGAGTAATAATAAGGTTAGTGATTTTACTTCTTTAATTTAGTAGGCGGAGCAATCTTACTAGATAACAAAATGAATTACAGCACATCCATATGAATGAAAAACTAAAAACATTTCTAACTAAAATAAACATATTAAAACTCTTTCAGTTGTATTTTAATCAACAATTAATTCCCTAAACAATAAGGCAAGCGAGCTAATTGAATGTTAAAAAAAAAAATAGGAACCCAAGTATCTTATTATTCTTGGTAGATAAGTTTTTTTTTCTTTTAATTTTTGAGTTGAAAAATATAGAAATAATAAAAGTAATTGAATTTTTTTTTTCTAAGTGAAAAAAGGTGCAAAAAATTAAAAATAACAAAAAAGTCTTTTTTCAACAATATAGTCTACCAAAAATTGTAGTTGGGGAGTAAAATATTTTAATAACTTTAAATTGAGAAAATAAAATTCTTTTTAAATTTTAAAGAAATAATGTGCTAAAATAATTAAATTTGAAGAAATGAAATGTCAGTTATCCTTATTTTTATAAGCAATTTAAATTTTAATCTAATCAGAATAGGTCATAGGGGTGGGTTTGCTCCCATTTTTTGGATTTCTCGTTCTCCGTCAAACTAAAGTATAGGTGTTTTTTACTCTGCGGCGTGAAGTGTGTGCGTGTGCAAATTGACAAGAATTCTGCAAGGGTGTTTATGTCATTTCGATTTTAACTTAGAAGCCAATACCATTGCCATGTCATCTTCCGATTCCAAATTTGACGATTTTAATGGCTCAAAATTGTTAGAAATACAGCTGCGTGGTGCGGGCTCATCCGATTGGATATATCAATCCTTCGCTTACTTCAATCTTGTCCAAATATTCATGAATTGCGAGCCCCAAAAACAATTCTGTTATCGCTGTCTATTGAGCTCTATAAATTCAGAATTTCGATACCCCCCATATGGGTAGGAGAATTGGGGAAAATCTGCTTCATTTTCAGTTTGACATATTTGTTTGACCTCGTTGCACTTGCAAATCTTTGGTTGGAGGTGCCAAGTCTAATTTTTAATCAGGTAAAATACCTCCTCGTTTTATACTGATTTGCTCTTATTTTGCCTTGTTTGCTTAATTGTTTCGTTAGGAAACTAGTTTGACTGTTTTTATTTTGTATTGGCTTATTGTGTATTTTTATAGTTCAATTGATTGTTTTAGTGTTCTTTACTACAGAAAAGTTATATTCTTTTGCAAATGGGTTGTGCTAGGTTGTTTCTATATCAAAGTTATTGCAGCATAGGAATTGATCTTTCTTATGCCGTATTGCCTGGTCTGCTGCCTCATCTCCCTTACGCAGGAATCTACTTCAGATGCTGGGGCCTATCTGATGAATATGATCTAGCCTTTTGGGTTGCCTAGCGCCAGTCTGTAGCTCATTTGCTTTCTTTATGATACCAAATGTTCTTCCTACCCTTTGACTTGCCTTTCACTTGTCAGTCCGTAAGAGTGGGCATTCATTTGTTGTGGCCTGTAAGGTGTAGAATACAAATGTTGAATCTTCAGCTGCCTTACCAGTGCTTTACCCTAGTGCCCCACCTTTCTCACTCAGAGGATTTATGGAAAGAATGTCTCACTAGCAATGCTAAAGTGACCATTGCAATGCTAAAGTGACCATTAGACCGGCTAATTGTTTTATCAATTTATCATAACAAAAAATTCAACTCGTATGAACCAATCAAATTTGTTGAATAAATAATATTAATCATATAAATGGAAATTTCAGTATACATAAATTAATTCAAGTTAGTAGGTTTGATATGGATAAGGGATGATAGTGGTTGTAAAAACATAAGAATGAAATTATTTCGGGGAGGACCTACAATCCTGACTCTTTGGGAGAGGTTATCTTTTGGTAACCTTGTGATCTATGAGAGATCCGTTCAACTCAAAATGAAATAATTAAGTACGTCCATGAGACCCCTTTAAAGTGGAGCGCCTGTTGAAGTGCATAACAAGGATTATGTTGCACTTTTATAGCTCATAAGGGTACACTGTCACAGGTAGGTGCAGTTGATAATGAGCAGAACATGGATTCCAGATTCTTGTCAACCAAGAATCTAGATTCCCAAGCACAAAATCAAACTTTAGACTTTCAGACTTGATGAATTTTGTTTATGAAAAAGGCAGGCCTTGGTTTTCTTGTCAAGCCACAAGAATTTGTTGTATTTATGATTCTAAAGATACAAATTGGAGGTTCAGATAGATATTATCTAACTCCTTGTCTTCATTCTCATAGAAGAACAAATAGAGATTTTTAAGGCAATCTTGACTGGGATTTGTGTTTAATGAGATTTGAAGTTTTTAACAAAGAAAATCCCTCCAAAGAGATCTATGAGAATTAAGAGAGGAGTTAACCTATATAAATTTTGTCTTGGTTAGCCAAACACTGTAAGGCTACTTCATACTTCCAGACAAGAAAGCTTCAAATTTTCTGTACAACATTAAAAAAACCCCATTGTACCGCCTTGTTGAAGGAAAGTGGTGGCTTTCTTGAAGGCAGCCCTTGGCAGGTTTGTTGAAGGTAAGTAGGGTTTTCTATAAAACATAAAAGAACCATAATTATCGAAGCTAATTAGGGTTGTCAACAAATGGAAAAATTATTATGAATGCCCAACAATTAGCTTCATAATTATTCTTTCTCTTTTTATGTATTTATTTCGTTTAACTTATTTTAAACTAATATTGGTTGTTTTTTCTAATTTTTCTAATTATTTTTCATTTTGTTTATTTTTGCTATTTTTTCTATTTTCTTTTTTTCTATAAATTCTTCTTGTTGTTTTTTAATCTTTTTTCTTTTCAGTTTCAATATTGTTTTACGATATGTCTTTACAATTTTTGCACTGTATATATATTTTTAATAATTTTTTTAAAATTATAGCCTTGTTCGCCTTTTGATCGCCTGCGTCTCGCCTTAAAAATGGGCCTCTCGCCTCTCGCCTCTCGCCTCTCGCCTCTCATAACTATGATGGTAGGTTGTTTGGTTCATCACCATTCAAAAGTGAGAAGTCAAAAAAGCTTTGACTCACTACTTGCCTATTCTGTTGAACTCCATTATAGATAACCTTTGTTTCTCTCTCTCTCTCTCTCTGATACACTTACATATACAACCATGTGTATGAGTACTAATTAACCATGGTTTTATTAATTGAATGCTTGACACTAGGATTTGGCTTTGCTCCTAACTCAAAAAAGGTGTTTTCACTAATAGTCATTTGAACATAACCACAAATAGTTGCAGTCTACTCTTAGGTTTGATGCTTTTGAAGCTATGTGCTTTGATGCCCTAGAAGCATACCTCGTTTTTAAATGTTAAATTGTCTGCCTATCTATCATTTTCATGAGCTTTCATTTTTGGAGGGAGAGGGATAGAAGCTTGTGACATACATATGGGTAATAGAATAAACTCACTTGCTGAAGTTGAATTTGAAGCTTTTAATTGCCAAAGCTTTAGTATTTCATTTTTATTGCATTAAGGCCAAGCTTCTTTATAAACTTCTTTTCTCTTATACCCTCGGAATGTCTTCACTTGAAAGTTAAAAGTTTATATAGAATACTTTTAGACCTCATAATTTGCAATGAATAGTCATGTTCTTAGATTAACTAGACATATACACTGCAGCTCTTGATTGGTGAAAAGTTAATTGTTTAAGAATTGTTAGTCTCCCTAAACAAAACAATTAGGTATCTGGTTGAGATCCTTTTCTCTCTCCAATTTAATGTTTATTCACTTAGCTCTCTTGTTTACATTGTCCTTGATCTGGCCTTTCTACATAATATGTAATGCTTGGTCAATTCCATTTATGGTTGGGCTCAATCCTTTAACTACACCTTGGAAAATGTAATTCTCTCTTGCGTGTGACGTTTATCAAAAATGCTTAATTTTCTTTATCATAGGTAGCAACCACAGCAAGGTTTAAGGATTGGGTTTTCTCTCAAGTGATGTCAAAGTCAATAGGTTCTACCAGAGCACTGTCAATAAGATTAGATACACTGTTTTCATACTCGTATTCGATTAATTTTTAAAATATTCAAATACGAATATGAATACGAATTTGATGGATGTTTATGCAATGATATCCAAATTTGTATCCGTCAGATATCGGTTGAATTTATATTCATATTCAATTATAATTATTTAGATGCATCCATATTTGATTAAAATTATTCATCTTCAATTTCAAATTTTATATTTTAGATATTCATATTCGATGATAATTATTTGGATATTCGTAAACAAATACCTAAATATGTGAAACCGTTAATCTAGAACAAATACAGATTTGTTACTTAATAGAAGAAACATTACAATTTTATTGAAAAGGAAGTAATTAAACAAATAGCATAATTTCTAAATAATAATGAATTTTGTACTGAAATATTAGTACTAATTAGTATTAATAATAACATATAAGTATATTAATTAAAAAGTCAACCAATAATAATTTATGTTGATGAGCTTCATTCTTTAATTCGTTTTGGCTTTTTGATGTTTAAAGGAAGTAGTTAATATGAGGGGGTGTTGCAAGTATCAGTAATAGTAATGGTTGAATTTTTGGATAATTTTTTGGGGGACTGTAGTCATGAAAACTCAAAATGGCTTTGTTTTGATGGTGCAATATATGTATCTTTTACTTGACGTTTTGATTACTTTTTTTGTTAAAAGAAATAGTATTATATTAAAGGTGTGTGAAAGATGATGTCTCCCCCACCCCCCACCCACACACAAAATGCATCTTATGAACTGGTTGTGGCGGGAGGAATTCAAAAGAGGTGTAGTATTACCATTTGGAGCATATAAGTTTTTGAAGAAGCACAGGGATAGTAATGCATGAGTTTTTATTGTTGAATGTTAGATTGCATTCTTGAGTTCAATGATATAACTGTCTATGCTCGTCATGGATAACCATCCTCATTAACTAACTTTAAACAATAACCATATCTTTCAGAAATTAAATAAAAGAAAAAGAGTTATCTTTGGTTATGTTTCACTGTATAAGTACACCATCTTTATTATATGTCCTTATTCAAGGTGGTCCGTATCCACCATCTTACTTCTAGTTGTTCCACTTTCCCCCCCTCAACTAGATTGGCCCTCCTGCCTTCCCTCATTTTCATGCCCTGATGGTGAGATTATACTGTTTGTGTAAAATACTATTGAGGTATCACATGTGCTTTGGTTGATTGCTAGTTGATGTCATCAATTCACACACAGCAGCTCTTATACATTTAGAGAGTTTTGATACCTAATTGAATGTTTAATATTTCATTTTAGTTGCCTTTTGAATCTAGCTTTGGACTGCCAATTATATTTTCCCTGAACGAAATGTTCTTCCCAAATTTTATGCGTTTTAATTCAAAACGGTGTGTTCAATTCCCTGATCTTTCCTTTGTTTTTAGGTTTGCCATTATGTCATTATTCTGTCTTGTTTGAGGAGCTGAGCAACAGATGTGTTCTTCCATTTAGTCATCTTAATGCATAATGGCATGTCCAGATCCTGATTTTATTTATGTTTTTTCATTGAGCTGAGCAATTTCAGTCTTCTTCTTCTTCTTCTTCTTCTTCTAATGTAGTTATGTTACTAATTATGTAAGTAATCCCTTGTAGTCCTATGGGAGGTCATTCATTGCATAAGAACTGTGGTTTTTGCAGCTTACTGAGTCTCTGTGGAATTTGACAGACTCAATTTTGTCCCTTCTTCAGGGCGGTAAAAGAAGTTTCCAAAGAAGAGTTACTTCAAATGTCTGGTGCTGGTGTTCCCAAAGTAGTACGCTTGGTAGCTACAGTTGCTGCTACATTTCTTGGTGGAAGTTTTGCTCTTGGTTTTTTGACCTCTTCTATTTCTGAACGCATTACCTCGTTTAAAAAGGTTGCAAAATGCATGCAGTTGTCATGTGTGTGTATTCCCCTAGCTTTTTTAGAACCAACTTTGGTTGGATTTTGTGCTACAATGTTGGTCCATTCAAATCATTTATATTTCTATTCATTTACGTCTCATCTCTCAGATAAATCTACGTTCATTTATTCTTATCATGATCTCCTTTTCCAATGATGCATTTTATTTTAGTTCAGCCAAACAAAACCAAACCCATGTGCTGTCATTGTGGAATCATGTGCAGTGAGTACGCATGTGTTGTAATGTAATATAGGTTGTTTTTGCAGAAAAAATATGGAAGGTCATGTCAGACATGTAAAGCAATAGGGTACTACACGTGCAAGCTATGTAAAGGGAATGTTACAATAAAGTGGTCTCCACTCTATGATCCCGTGTTTATAAACCCATGTATTTGCCCAACATGTGATGGATTCAAGTGAGTTATTTATGCTTCAAAACTTCTTATCTCATAAAATTAAATCCTGTTGAGAAATGGAAGAGGTTGTGAATAATTTT
Source organism: Jacaranda copaia (assembly GCA_014898725.1). NCBI lineage: Eukaryota > Viridiplantae > Streptophyta > Magnoliopsida > Lamiales > Bignoniaceae > Jacaranda > Jacaranda copaia. The sequence continues at coordinate 213,375 of JACGDI010001476.1, read as the reverse complement.
ATATCCTTTTTGTTGTAGGGTTCAACGTTGTCTAAACTGCTTGGGATATGGCTCTGTATAAATAAATAGGGCTGGGATGTAAGTGAGGTGATTTAGTGTGTGGCTTTTAGGATGTAAGCTAAATGATTTTGTCCAACATTTTTGAAGAAGTTTTATCTTGTCTGGAAAATCATATCAGCACAGTTTGTTATTTTTCTTATCTAAAATGTATTCTACCTTCCAAATGTACATATTATAAATGCTTCGCAAAATGATTGTTTGAAATAATGAAGCCCTTCCAACAATTGGAACATCCCGAATTTTGATTTATAAATCGTAAATGACTGAATTAATAAAATAATAAGTGGACCACATAATTAATATTTGGGAATCACTCAAAAATTAAATGAACTAAAATTTAGGTATGAATACGGGGAATTGATGGATTTAATTGCAAATAAGAAAAGGGCTTGATCGCCTAAAGTTATAAATGTAGGGGATGAAATGTACGAAGATTATAAGTTTAAGGGCTTTAAATTAAATTAGTTTGGACTTAATTGACTGAAATTAAAAATGTTATGGGTCAATGTGTAAAAAATAAAACTTTAAAGGGCCAAATTAAATGTCCAAGGGAGAAATTGTAAGGCGGTTTATAGTTTTGGGCTTTAATTGAAGGTGGTCAGAAACTTTTGGGGTGAAATTGAATAAACCAAAAAATACTTCTACATATAAGTACAAAAATTAATCAAATTTTCAAAAAAAAAAAAAGGCCCCAACCTCTCCCAAGCTTGATTCTACTTCATTTCAGCTCAAATCGAAAAACCAAAACCAAAAATAACTTCCCCCCAGCTCAATGAAAACAACAGCACCACAAATTCCCCAAAACAATCGGGGAATCACTGAAATTTTTTAAGGCGGTGGAGCTCGACAGTGGTGGTGGTGGGTTGCTGACTTTGGGCTGTTGAAATGAGAAATTCTTGGGTAGGTTTTGATAGGCTTGACGAGAGAAATGTGGTGGCATGCTCAATTGCTGGTTTCAATGGCCGGCGATAGAGTAATTGAGGCGGAAAGTGACGGTGGCGATTTTCATTTAATTCGTCGATGAAGAGGCCGGGGGACAACAAAATTGGTTGAGGGGGTTTTGACAGGCTTGGCGCGGTGTATGTTTTGGTCCAAACAATTCGCACCTAGACGGCCGTGGCAGTTCGAGTGGTGGCAGGGTAGTTTGCACCAAATTTAATTTCGAACGTGATAGGACTAATTTTGGGATGTGATTTGGAATCAAACCTAGTCTAATTTGGTGACTTTCGATTTTATCAGATTAATTAACCCTAATTTGATATGATTGAGTTATATTATGATGAAATCAGATGCATAAATTAATGTTAAGTGACATAAAAGCTAAATTAATGCCTTGTTATGACGGATTGAAACATTAGCCTTAGGTTAACATAACTTTCTTTGGAATTATCAAGTTGGATTGATATAGTTAGCGGAACTGAAGATATAAGTATTGATAACCTATTTGCCAACTTGATAGAATGAGAATTTTATTGTAAGTTACTTTATGCATTTTGTTATGGAGACAATGTTAGAAACAACGATAGGATTAGAATTTTGGGTATAGTTGGGATAGAATTATAGAGCAATAAGCATGCTAATTGAACGCAGAAGTATTCCTTAAGTCAAAGAACTTAAAATCCTAGAATGTCCCAAAATTCATGTTTAGGATCAATAGAAGTCTAAAAGGGAAGTAATTAGCCTGCTAAGCATAACTTAGAAAACTAAGTCAATATTGTTTTAGTTTTCCTTATATTGCATTTTGTGATAACTAGGTGATGAAAGAGAAGCTATTAAGCTCACTATGAAAAGGCCACTATTGATATTACTAGGTGAGGTTTATATTAGCTTTTTTTGCCGGGAAAAGAACATATATACTTGCTATTATATTTTTATTGCTTTACTTTGTTGTGTTAAGAGTCAATAGTTGCTGATTGTTGTTATATGCTATTCTTTGACTCTTGTGTCGACTCTATCAGTCTGTCTGAACTGCTCTTTTTGTTGTTAACATTTCCTTGCTACTTGTTGCTTGATCCTTTCTATGACAAGGGTTCCCATCTTACATATGTGTGTGTGTGTGTGTGTGTGTGTGTGAATATATCAATATTGGTTGTTCATTCGATGCCATCTTGCGGTCCTTGTGTTGAACTTTGATAGTCTATTTGAATTGATCTTCCCAGCATCTAATTCTTGAGCCATCATTATTCAAAATATTAGTCTATTTTACAACTTGATATTGCTTTATGCTCTTGATAGTTTATTTGAACTTTTTTCTTGTGATTCTTGAACTATACATACTTGAATTTCTTACTTGTCTGGAATTGTTGAATCCTGGAATTGAATATCCCGTTCATATGAGTTTTGAAAAAGTAAACCGTTTGTAAAATTTTACCACACATCGCCTTTGTACACTGATTGTGGTTTCTAATTGATTATGATATATATTGTTTTACCTAACATGGGTAGTTGTGTTAGGGAAAATGAAAATGGATTTTGAAATATATTTTGCTATCAACGCCAGGACTACTATTTTGTTATCAACTCAACCTTAACTTGTTGATTTCCTGTTTAACTTGGCAAGTTGATATGTTATTATGCTGTTACATATGCATTGCTACGAGCATGGCGTATTGTTATTGTGTATCTCCACATTTGTACCGCTTCAAGCATGGCATATTATTACGATGGATACACAAGTTTGTTTATACCTGGGTGTTAGAGATAGTCATGTTAGCTGACCTGGTTTGTGATCTCGACTTTGGGGGTAGTCGAGGTTGACTATGACCTAAAGCTTGATCGGCAAGGATTAGTCTTACTAATTCGTGTGTTTACAATCTTGTCTTTAGAGGAAGCTTGATCGGTGAGGATCGATCTTATCGATTCATACTGCACTTGTTGTTTGGCAAGTTGGTCACTCGTCGAGGTGATATAAGGGAGAAGGCCGTTTACAGTTGGATCATTTATATAGAACATTGGACGACATAAGATGGAAGGTCTTTTCAAGGTTGAATCATTCATACAAAACACTAGGAAGTATAAAAGGGAAGGTCGTTTCACAATTAGATCGTCTATACAGTATACTGGGGTCCATAAGGGGGAAGGTTGTGACATGATTGGACCTATAAAATATACTTGTACCATTGGTTTTGTGAAATGTTTCTTGTCTTGCCTATTTTATAAAATTAATTGAAATCTTAGATTTTGAATATGAGCCTTTTAAGCTTAAATGTTTCTGCACACTTGATTCTTTAAAATGAATCCTACTCCTAAATTTTGAATATGAAATGTGCCATGAAATATTATGAAAACTTGAGATGCTTCCTCGCTGGTATGGGATGGCGTGGAGTGAGGTCATGATTTGTAAAACCCACCTAATATATTGTCACTCAAATCTATTTCTTCATTCTATGAAATCGGGTTATTATCTAACTACCTATTCCATTGACACATACTTATAGTTATGATACGTTGGTCCGATGTTGTTCTATACTGTATATTCATTGTCGTTACTATTTATGTATCTGATTATTACTTCACTAAGTAATTTGGACTTATCCTCCTCGTACTGTTTCTTTCTATTTTTTACCCCAGATTGAGGGATTAGAAGGTACTATGAGCTTGGGCCACATGGTGGATAGTATATATAATGTTATCAAGATCTTTATAAATGGTAAGAATGTGACATGTATACTTGCTTGTACTGTAATAGTATGCGTGTCTTTATCTTGTGATGAAGTTTAATAGGCTAGAGCTTGTGATATATGACGTGAGGTTTTGGGCGATTGTAAAAGCATGGAAACTCGGGTTTGGTTTGCAATTTGTAGCATGACTAGTTGATAGGGATATTATTCTTTGACTATAATCTTGTTCATCATCTAAATTATTACATATGTTTTCCATTAAGACTATTTGGGAAAAAAGAGTTACCAGTGAAATTCCAACCAATGTAGCACTTTGGATGGGAGTAGGCGCCTCTTGTCTCAAGGCGTTACAAAAATTCTTGCCTAATTATCCTCATATGATATTAAAGTAGCTTAATGATCATGGATAGCTTGTAGTTTCCATTGATGGGCAAAGATGAGCTAGCAGCGTCATCTTCTGTGTTGCCTTTTGGGCTAAAATGCATAGGGTGTCTTATGTAGAATGAATTGCATATTCCGTAGGAAAAAAAATCATATTACTTGATTTCAGTTTTATTTTAGTACATTGTAATGGAAAAACACAGCTGATTTCCACTTCACTGTGGCATTTGATTCAGAAGACTTACGATGGACCTCAGGATCATAAACAATGGCTGATGTTGTCTGCTTGTTTGGACGCTATTTACTACCGTGGAGTTGGTAGAAAGTGAATTAGACTTTGGATCTGAAAGTAGAAATAGGCTGAATATTGCTAAAACAACCCCCCCGCCCCTCCCCCTCAAAGTGTTTGATGGTTTTCGTTTATTCCATCAGTACGCATGTAATATATCTCCATGTTGAATGTAGGTATTTATGTTTTCTTAATAACTGTATGCATATGTATATCTTATAAAAACTAATTGCTAAAAATAGTGATGCTCCTTTCTTTCTGTTTATTTGCTTGCAGAGCACACAGGCCAGTGACGTAGTGAACATTTTTATGAAAGTGTAATTAAAGAGCATCAGAATTTTGACTAGTGTGGCTTTGGAACACCAGAGATGATAGGTTTGAGGTTTATGATTTTGAGGCTTACCATGGAGCTTCTTTGGGGAGCAGCAATTCCATTAGAATTTTGAGGCTAGGATTCAATGCAGAAGATTTCCTTCTTTCGTCTTCGTCTTCGTCTTCGTCTTCGTCTTCTTTTTCCTTTTTCTTGCAATATTCATTTCTGTTCTAACCAAATAAGAATTTTTTTCCCCCAAAACTATTTTTGTTGTCTATTTAAAGTTTGAATTTAAATATAATTTCCAGCTTTTAAATGTGAAATTGTATCAACATTAAAAAAAATTTAGCACATGCATACACGTAGATTTCTAAGGTTTCGAATCTCGAACCTCATACTTACGTCTGTAAGGGCGATGCTACTGAATTAAAATGATCCCTCAAACATATTATAATAGCTAGTTTTAAAATACTAGAACTACGCAGGTCTAAAGCATCATAAGTTTGTATAACTTGAGGAATAATTTCAAATATATTAACATTAAGATTATGCTAGTTTAAAATAATAAATTTGTATTTCTTATGCTATAATTTTCAAATATATCTATTGTTGTTGAGATAAGCTTTGAGTCCAAATCTTTTTGTTATTGGATTGAGCTTTTTAGTCCAATAGGCTTTTCAGGGCTAAGCGTCTAAATTGAGGGGAAGCGACTAATAGGCCAAGTATGGTAATGGGTCGATTTCAACTGAGGGTTTGTAGAAGTTGGGCTACACAGCTACAGCCACATTGAGAAGGCTTAACGATCTGCACGGAATAAGGATGTAGCTACGTAGGTCTAGACTCTGGAGAGACTCTTCTACATCGCACGAGGAAGTGACAGGTCCACTTTTTATTTGGGCAAGAAGAGGAATTAAAAGTACAAACAAGGTTTGCCTATTTAAACAAAGGGCTTTCAATGTTTGGGTTGGTCCAAACACAATTTTTCAACAACCATAAATACATCATCCTTAAAATCTTAATTGAGATATATATATATATATATCTGTTATTTTCAACATCTTTTATATTTTGCCTCCCAAGCAAAACACTAGCGTTCTAAGTTGAAGTATCGAAAAATTTTATTTGCAAAAAATTTCAATACTTCTAAAGTGTTTTTAAATATGATTTTGGTTGAGAAAGAAAATTTTAGTGCGTTTGTTGGTGCTAATATTTAGGTAAGTATCAATTATTTTTTTAATTTTATTGAGAATTTTATTTGATAAAACAAAGAATATAAACAAGATTGGAATATAAACAAAGAACATAATTGTTTTTTTTTTTTTTTTTGCGCAATCGAAACAATTTAAATGTACAAATTATTGTTCTGCCTTGTTTATTTAAAGAACTTAATATATTTCTTATTATTTAAATGTGATTTTTACGACACTTATACATTATATGAGTTTATGATAAATAATTTAAGTGATTACAGTTATACTATTTTAGATTTAACTAGAGTGTAGCTTCAAATATATTTATATTTTAATTTGATTGAGATTTAGGTTGAAATTTTACAAAACGAAGAATAACAATTCTAAAAGGTATTATTATCCATCTCTTAATGTAAATTTAAGAAAAGTGTGTTATAAACTTATAGTTACATAATATTTAGCCCTTTATATAGAGTGAATACAAAAATATAATGATTACACTTTTTAGCATTTCAAAGCATTGCAATTAGCCCTAAGAATAGTTTTTTCTCCGAACAGTCACTTGTGGGCAAAATATTTTTGTTGGCCGACGTTAGAGTGATAACGTCAATAAAAACTCAATGGGGTATTATAATTTTGAGATTTAGATGGTTAATTTTTTTAATTAGGAAAAACTTAAACAATAATTTTTGTAATTGGCCAAAAAATGAAGCATATGCATATTTTTTCTAAGTGATACAGTAAGTTCTTATCCATTTGGTAAATCATTTCAAGCAGGAAATAACACTTGCAAAAACTCACCAAATTGATTGTTCATAATTTGAATTCCTGTGTTTAAATTCAAGATGATATCCTTACACTTTTGTCACATTTATACTTCAAATTACAGTATTTTATATTCTATTTGTCATTATTTTTTTTTTACTTTCTTGTCAAGATTAAAGTTTCAAATATAACATTAAATTTTAAATCCCACATTCCGTAAGATTCCTATTCGAATATTGGTACCAAAAAAAGGATTAGATTCACTTTTGTATTTTGGGGTTGATATCGAATTATTTCCTTCTCCGAATAAAACTTTCAAAAATGTCTTAACTAAAAGGAAATTACATTAACGGACAAAAAACATCTCTTGAGTTAAACAAAATATTAAATTTACTTTGCCTAATTTTCAAATCCTATATAGCACAACGAGCCCTTCCTGGAATCTAAGTTTATTAATTTGATTTCAAATTTTTCTAAATGCTAATTTTATTAAATAAACTAGACTCTAATTAATTAAATTTAATATTATTACAATAGTATAGAAGAAGACATTAAAATAAAAACTATTCATGCAAATTTTTATAGTTATTGTACATACATATATATAAACTTAAGTTTGAATTTTACTTTTGCAAGTTGGTATAATTGCAAAATTATGTTGTCTCATGAGGAAAAACACGTTATTTCTTTTAAATAAGGTTTTTTGTTTCTTCTTCTTGTCCTCTGACAAGCGAGGTTTTTTCTTATTTTATGATAAGTTATTGGTTTGCTCCATCTTTGTGAGACTATGGAACAAGATATCAATAGCGGTGTGTTAGGATTTCTCTTGAAGAAGAAGAGGAAAGAGGTGTAATTCTAGAAGAGAAAGAGAGAGAAGATGAGTTTATTCAATTGCAATACTGTTTAGTGGGTAGTTTATTAATGTCAAAACATCTAAATTTTTTGGTATTTAAGAATACGATGGCAGCTATTTTGCAACCAGTTAGAGGAATATGCATCAAGGAATTAAATTCGACGACGTATTTGTTCCAACTCTTCCATGAACTAGATATGTAGTGAATTCTATCAGGTGGTCCATGGACTTTTGATCAACAACTTCTAATCCTAAAACAAGTTATGTTGGGTGCACAACCTCAAAATGTTGTTCTTAATCATATTAACATTTGGATCCAGATTTATGATCTCCCAATTATTTCCTCTCATAGCAAATTTGTAAAAGTATTGGAGACTATATTGGTAGCTATTTGGAATCAGATAAAAATAACTTCAGAGGAATATGGAGATTGTACTTAAGAATAAGATTGTCAATAGATGTTAGAATGGTTATTAAATGGAGAATTGAAATGAAGAAAAGAGGGGGTGATTGGCTTTGGGTGAATTTCAAATATGAGTGTTGCCTAACATTCTATTTTTACTGTGGAATACTAGGGCATTCTGAAAGCTTTGTGAAAAATTGTACGAATGGGGTAAGAATAATATTTAATTTGCTTATGGGATATGGCTGCATGCACCAACTCAAAGACAACGTGTAGAAATTTGTGAATGATGGCTTTGTTATATTATTTTGAAAGAAATCCTACCAAAATCTGTAGAAGAAAGATATTAGATGAGTATTGACGACAGAGATATAGTTTTGCCAAGAAATCTGGACCTACCATCAAAAATTGCGAAAGGTGGTAAGATTATGGGTTATTAGGAAGGAAATGGGGAGAATGACAGTTATGGTAATCAAGTGTTGGGAAAGGAAGGAGGTTGGCAAAAAGGGATGACATTCTTTGATCTAAAATGGTGATGTACTGAGGATGGATTGGAAAGTTTAGAAAAGGAGAAAATAAATTCTCAAAGTCCAATTGAAAATGAGGTTTTGCTTAATAGGCTAAAAAACTTGACATTGGTAGGCACTAGTACCCAAGCCAACCAAAAATACCAAGCCCATCAAGAATTATGAATATCTTAAGTTGGAATTATCATTGGCTTAGGAACCCACAGACAATTCAGGTCCTTAAAGACCTAATAAAATCAAAGAAGCCGAATCTTATTTTTCTAATAAAGATAATGGAGGGGAAGGAAAAAATGGAAAACGTCATAGCAGACTTAGGTTTTGAAGGCATGTTTGTTGTTGATAGTATTCATAATGAGGGAGGTTTAGCCTTGCTTTGAAGGAAACAAGGTATGGCGAATTTAGTTGGCTACTTAAAAAATCATCTAGATGTGGAAGTTCATAATGAAAATGTAAAGAGATAGAGATTGATTGATTTTTTATGGTTGTCCAAAATAAGCTCGTCCTTGGGATTTGTGGGCACTTATGCTCCACCTGAAAAGTATTTTTGATCAACTATGGTGCTATATAGGAGATTTCAATGATATTCTCCATCCAATTGATAAATGGGGTCAATGTTTCCAATCATTGTGGTTAATCAAAGGTTTTCGATAGATTGTTGAACAATATGGCCTTTGTGATATGGGTCTTTGCAGCCACCAATATACCTAGAAAAAGGGACAAAGGACAGATCAATGGGTAAAGAAGAAGCTTAATTGAGCACTCACAAATTAAAATTGGCTCAATTTATTCAAAGATGCTAAGGTTTTTAATATAGAAGCCGTATGTTCAAATCATTCTTCTCTATTCATGTAACTTAACCATAATGTAATTAGAATGAAGAATAAAAGTTTTTGCTTTGAAAATGGGTGGTTGAGAAATGATCAATATGGGGAAGTGGTCTCTAAAAGTTGGAACCAAAGTGTTGATAATCTTATTCATGTTTGGCTTAATATCCATAGGCGTGATATGTCATCTTAGAGTTGTAAGTTAGCTTTTCATTTCTGTGAATGAATTGAGAAATGTAAGGCGAGAATATGGTTTCTCAAGAGTAGACATAACTCAAGATTAGTTAAGCAATTTTCCACAATTCAAAAGCAGTATTTTTATGGTGCTTCAAAAGCAAAAGCACTTCTAAAGATAAATAGCTAAATAGTTCTGGCTTCAAGAGGGTAACCAAAACTCAAGCTTTTTTTTTATGCAAAGGCCATGACTCGACATAATTGAAATACCTTTCTCAACTGTAAGATACTCATGGGATATGGAGAATATGGAATAACAACTTGGAGCCAGTGGTTTTTGACTACTATGCTAATTTATTTACTTCTCTATTGTGTTATGATTCTGAAATTCTAGATTGTGTTTCTTGCAAAATCACCAGCCAATAGAATAGGGATCTTATGGAGGAGTTTAGTGCAGAGGAAGTAAAGAGGGTGATATTTTTTTTGCATCTAGATAAATCACTTGGCCTTGATAGAATGAATTTTCCAAAAGTTCTGGCATATAACAGGTGACAATGTAACAAATGATGTGTTGGTGATTTTAAGAAATGAATGCTTGCCACTGAGTTTAAATGACACTTTAATCACTATAATTCCGTAAAAGAAGAATCCAAAGATAATTACTGACTTGTGCCCTATTATCTCTCATAATGTTCTATATAAGATTATTGTGAATTGGCTAAAGAAGGTATTGCTAGTGATTATCTTAGATACTTAAAGTGCATTTATGCCAGGACGCCTTACATCGAATAATATTATGGTTGCCTTTGAAAGTATGTATTACCTTAAAAGAAAAACTCAAGGTAAGCAAGGGATGGTAGCATTGAAAATCAACATGAGTAAGGCATACGATAGAACTAAGTAGACATTCTTATGTCATATGATGGAAAAGTTATGCTTTGATCAAGGTTTTATAGAATTGGTGATCATATCTATTTCTTCAGTAACTCATAGGATAATCCATGATGGCCATGAGACTGAAATGATAAAAGAATATAAAGTTCTTCATCAAGGGAATCCTTTATCCCCTTTTTATTTATTATTTGTGAAGAAGGATTGTTTTCAATTCTTAGGAGATCAGGATAGCAAGGAAAACTCTATGGATGCAAGGTTGCACAGGTGCCCTATCTATTTCTCACTTTTTGTCACAGATGATAGCTTGCTATTTTTTAGAGCAAACTAGGATAAGTGCAAAGAAGTTAAAGACTGTCTTACAAAGTATGAGGTAGCTTTGGGTTAGCTAATAAATTTTTGAAAGTCATAAGTCTATTTCAATTCAAATATAAGGCTAGTTGTGAGGAATGACTTATATGAATGTTTGAATGTCTCCATAGCTAATGCGTTTGGAATGTATCTTGGGATGCCATCCTTAATTAGCCAAAAAAAGGGATTTATTTACATCTGTGAAGGAGAAAATTTGGGTGAGAGGGTAGAGCTAGAATAAGAAACTACTATCTAAAAAAGAAAAGGAGATTTTGTTAAAGACAGTGATTCAGTCTATCCCTACGTTTGTTATGAGCATTTTTCTCCTCCCACAAGACCTTTGTGAGGAGACTAAGAGAATGATGAATAAGTTCTAGTGGAGAAATAGCAAACAAAGTAAAAATGGATGCTCAGGGATTCAATGGATGCCATGGGAGTGATTATGTGCTCCTAAAATTACTTCTAGGCTTGGTTTTAGAAAGCTACGCGACTTTAACCTTGCTATGCTAGGAAAGCAAGACAAGCGTTTATTGTCCAACTTAGGGGCTTTAGTTTCTCGAATACTACAAGCAAAGTACTATCTGGGGAGAACTTTTTTTGGAGGCTAAGTTGGGGAATAATCTAAGCTTTTTGTGGAGAAGCATTTTCGCAAGCAAGGATATCATTATGAAAGGTTGCTGTTGCAAAGTCAGAAATGGAGAGAGTATTTATATTAGCAAAGATCTTTGGCTTCTAGATTCTAAAAATCCATTTGTGTCTTCAAATTTGAGCCCAAAGGATTCAAATGAAAGAGTTAACTCTCTTATGGTATCTAGTTAGAATAAATGGGATAGCAATTTGATAACGTCCTTATTTAATGAGAGAGATGCCAATCTCATTTTAAGTATTCCTTTTAGTAATAGATAGTGTAATGATGTGTGGATTTGGCATTGGGATTTCAAAGGAGTATATTCTGTTAAAAGTTGTTATAACTTTTTGCAGGGTGATTGAGCAAATCTAATTAACATTCCTGATTCAAATATTTGGAGAAAGATTTGGAATTCTAGAGTATCCCCAAAAGTTCATAACATAGTTTGGATAGCTTGTTGTAGTACCATTCCTACTAAGGATAACTTGTAACTTAAGAAATTGATTGTGAATCCATTATGCCTAGTCTATTTTGAGGAGTCTAAATCAATTTATCACATTTTGGCTAAGTTTTGTGTTGCTATGGTGTGTTGGTCTTAAGCTTCTTTGATGACCAATGTTCAACTTGGTGAGGTTGGTGTGTTCATCGACTAGTTCGAAAATTATTAGAACAGCTAGATATGGAAAATTGCAGAAGAGTGCTTATGATATTATGGATCCTTTAGAGTAATTGGAATCAAACATTATGGAGATCAAAAGCAAGGTCTATAGCTTCGATCTTTTTCTGGGTAGTTTTCTCTTTGCAACAATGGGAAGATTCTCAATCTAGGAAAAATCTAAATTCTAATTTGACCTATGAGACTGTTAGTAACAAGTGGAGTTGTCCTTCGATTGGCTAGCTAAAATGTAATATCAATGCTACAATATAAGATAACTAATAGAATTTTGACTCTGGATTCATCCTTAGAAATGATTAAGGTGCTGTTCTTGATGCTTTAGCAATTCCAATTAAAAGATTAGTACAACCTTCTTTGGCAGATGCTCTCGGTTGTGTGAAATCCCAAAATCTATTAAATTCATATTTTATTTGGATGCACAAGTATTAGCGAAGGCTATGGTGAATGATGGTGTTGATTTGTCTTACTTTGGTACAGTAATTTCTAATTATAAAGCTCTTTTGGTAGAGCTAACGAGTTGTAGTGTTATCTTTGTTTGTTGTTCAGTGAATTAGGTAGCCTATTACTTTGCTAGAGTCTCTTTTTCTATGTCTAAGCCTATTATGTGGGAGGAGGATGTTCCTACATATCTTTTGGATGTAATTATTTTTGATTTGCATTAAAATTTCCTTTAGTGCCAAAATACACACACACACACACACATATATATATGACTTTTAAAGTATCTAATAGAAGTTGTTTACACTCAAAATTTTTAGTTGACTTAGTTAGTAGACGTTAGAAATTTCTTGTTTTCTGCTTTTAGTTGCACTTTCACACACACACACACACACAAAGACAAAAAACAAGAAAAAGAAAAAAAAAGCTATAAATCAACTTTTTTTCTTTAGTATGTATCAAAATATACAGGCACATCTTATTATAATAGTAACATAATTTATACCATTACAATAAGGCGACTTATTAAAAATACCAAAATCTTCTTTCACTTCCTAATTCAATTCCTATTCATGAATTTTGCAATTTGTATTCCATAGTCCAAGTTTCATTTTAGAGTCATTTTCCGCCTTTCAGATTTAATGAAAACACCCCCATACTTATTGCTTTTTATTTCTTGTTTCAAGTATATTCACCCTAATTACTCTCTACTAACTAGATCCAAGCCCGTGATTCTGTAATGTCAAGGTGGGAGCTTTACTTGAAAGACTATCACAATCGCCAATCAACATCATTTTTTTTCCTGAATTTTGACATTGACTACCACTCTACTACACAGGAGCAACATGAGGTTTAGTTTCTTTCAAATTTCAACGTCTAAAAAATGTCTGGAAAATGGAAAAAGAAGTTTAAATTCAAAATCAGGAAATTGTGTTTGCAATACTAAGCTGTATATTTAGCTAATTTACAAAGATATGAATCTAATAACATTGTAATTTGAGTTTATAAAAAAAATGGTATAAATTTAGTCCTAAATTGATCACATTGCACTACCTCGCTCTCCGTCAAAAAATGTATGTTATGTTGGACAATGATGATGATGATATCTCCAATATGATCCAACTATATATGTGCCTGAAGTTGACCATCGTTGACATGATAGTCATTTGAAAAATGAACTCAATGGATGTGGAAGGCAAGATAGTCATGTTTGTACTTAAATATTTCATATCTTGATATTCGTATTGCATTTTTTGATATAAGTCAAGAGTGTTACAATAATACCTTTTATGTAATATTTTGTAACATCTATGTATTGAAATACTTTATTTATGTATTATAGTACCTAGTGATTGAATATGATTAATACTACATTGTTGCATTGTAGTACTTTTGCAATACTTTTGGCACACTTTCTATTTATATTACTTTGTTACTTATTCTTTTGCAATCAACACTTGTTAACAGTGAAACATATGAGGATATTGCTTTCATAAGTGAGTCCCAATAAGATATGGCCTTACAAAGGAACTCAATAGATGCTTGGAGTCATTGTATCTATGGAAAGGTCAAAAGTTCAAGGATGCTAAGAAAAATAATAGCGAAAAGACCATAATTTGCAGCAATGAAAATTTAAATGGTGGATATATGCATGGAGACAAGAGATTGACAAATTGTTTGGTATTAAAAAATGTAATATGTAGCAAATAAGTAATGAGGTTAATATTTAGATGAAGGAACATCTTAGAGCTAATTACTCATGGGTTGCTAATATAGTCAAAGACAAAATGAGAGGATAGATAGTGTGGGAATTGGTTAAGAAAATAACTATGCCTGAAATTCATGAGGCAGACAAGGTCTCCTATAATAAAATGTAGTATTATAAACCAAGGAAGTAGAGTAGATTATGATATTGACCTACCTACTTAGAAACTTCTTTGATTTTCATATGCTTTGCTGCTTGTCTTGTTGGTTTTTTTAGTAGACTTAGACTTTTGATATTCTTGAATGTACATATATGAAAAAAATAAGAATAAAGAAAGTTTACTTAGTGTTATGACTAAGGATTCTAATAATGATTTATTCACATTAGCGTATGCAGTTGTTGGTGTAGAGAATGATGCTAATTGAGAGTGGTTTTGATTAAAACTATTAGATTCACTCTATGGTAAAGGGTTCAGAAGGTTCATTTTTTTCTCCAATCGATATCCATGCTTATTAAGGTCACCCATTAGTGTTTTTAGATATTCATCGTGCATATTGTTTGAGATACTTTATGGATAATTTCAAGAAACAAATAAGCCCATTATCTTTAATTGTGAAACCATGACATGAATTAATGTTTCAAATAGTACTTTACAAACTTAACACTTCTATAATTTCCATTTAAGTACCCCTACACCACAAGGAACTTTAGGGTTCACTACATGAAAGTTACATATGCTACCCCTTATATAAACAACATATTAGTGCCGATACCTTTTGATAAAGACTTCATCATGCAATGATATTGTGCAAGTTCTTTATTACCTAGAGATCAATATAGGGTAATTAATAACAACCAAGTAGAATGTTGGAATAATTGGGTGAAACTTGCACAACTTATGTCAGTTATGGCTATGGTCTATCATATATACCAATAAATTATGATTATGAAGCATGGTTGGTTAGAAGGATCTCATAAACTCATTAGGTAATTATTTTGTGGTCAAGAGGGGAAGCTAGCAATAAACTACATGGCATCTCGTACATTAAATGTGGACAAGTCTAGCAATTGGAGCTTTGAGGTGATTAATAATGGCAAATCATATATTATGAATTTATAAAGTCAGTTTTGTTCTTAGAGGGCATGATAAGTTGATAAAATGCTGTGCAAGCATGTTTTTGCTTGAGCTAAAGTCACTTTCAATGTATGACTAACCAAGTTGAGATGTATCAACAAATGTCCAAGGAACTAGTTAACCTCATTTTTGCTTTTGACATGCATACATTCCATCAAGAGGAAAAAACTATCAATATCATTAATGCACCCAATGTGCAAATTTAGCCATATATAGAAGAACATAGATGATCTTGTAACAAATTGATACATGGGTTATTAAGTATCAACCTACACAATATATCTAGCATAATTATCGTACTTGTAAAAAATTAGCCACAACTAGCTAGATTAACTTAACCTTGATGGCTTACTTGCTTATCCTTTTTTTTTTAAATATGTAAGCATGTATACATTACCTTTTTTCATTACTTATTAACTATTATTTTATTTCTATTTATGTTTTCTTAATCAATAAAAAGAGGATGCATGCAAGACACAATCTAAGAAAGACACTGCTAAGTTCGTTGGTGCTTGAAACATATAAATTTGAAGTATTTGTACTTTACTATATTACTATTTTGATAATTTATAATATACTATTTATATTGTATTATTTATAATATATGGACATATCAAACTACTGTTTAGTGTGAAAGAGTCAAATAATAGTTCTTCTTTAGTTATTAGGCATATGTGTTTGTGGAGCTATATCATGATTTATGTAGAAACCGATTGCTAAAGTATGCATTATAGATTGATGAATCATTAAGTATTTTCAAGGTATATAGTATCAAATTTTACATATTCAATAGTAATCATTAAGAATTCAATACTATGAAGCTACTTACATATACAAAAGTGTTGAAACTTGGCGACAAGAAAATAATCCTAAAACTAATAAATAAATTCATATTATAATAGTTAAATGATGACTAAAAGAAGTCAAATTCAACACGCTTACAACTATAAAAAATAATACCATAGTTGATCTATTTAATACTTTATTTTCTGCGAAAAGTACTTTATATTTTGTACTTAATGCCTTATATTATACATTTTGGAGCCTTATTTTCAGAAAATAATACTAGGTTATAGTACAATGAATACTTTCTTTGTTGTATTTAATACCATATTGTACAAGCCTTATACTTGATGTGGCCTATTTTGGCTCAACCTATTGGATATAAATTGTTCAATACATAATAAAATACATGAGTTATGCATTTTGAATGTAATAGTTTAGAGGAAACATATGTATTAATGATTACCAATAAACTACTTACATTTAATAAGTTATATTTTCCTTCATACTAGTGCAATATAATATTGAATGTGATAACACATGATGCTACTTTAATGATGTAGCAATTGTTGTTATTCATTACTGAACAATCCTAGAACTATGAGTTCATGTTATAATAATAGAGTGAGAGCTGAAAGAAGTCAAATTCAACATGTTTTCAATAGTATAAAAATAATACACATGCAATTGGTTAAGTATTTTCTATAAATGGTATCTTAAATTTTATACTTAATACCTTATCTTCTATACTTGGTACCTTTTTTTCAAAAAATAGTACTAAGTTGTAGAACAATGAACACCTTATTTACTGAATGTACTATTATATTGTCCAACATTTATTTCAATGTATTTTATGACCTATTTGACTCAATATGTTGGATATAAAATATTTAGTACTCAATAAAACACAAAACGATGTATTTTGGTATTAATAGATTAGAGGAAGTATATGTACTAATGGCTGGTAACACTCCTTCACACTAATGTAATACGATATAGAAGAGAACACTTGGTGCTATTTTAATGTTGTAGTAATTATTGTAATATATCATAGAAACGATCTTCCAACCGTGAATCTATGTTAGAATAGTCGAACGACGACCAAGGGGGCAGGGATGTGCTCATGCAAGCGCCAGAGGGGCACACATGTAGGCACATAGTGTGCATGGACATGCTAACACCCAAGTACAAATTGTGCGTGCACATTGGTTCACAGCACACACAATAAAGAGTAATACTACTTTTCTAAAAATAAAGTACTAAATACAAAAAAATAAAATACTTCATATAAAAAATAAAACATTAAATTGATTGATTGTAGTATTTTTTATTATCAAAACATATTTCTAATTCAACTAGCATAACATTAATTTATTTATTAATTTAGGATTATTTTCTTGTTGGTATAGTAAAATAACAAGTCTTAATGCTTCTGTAGATATAAGTGGCTTTTTAGTATTATCCTCTCAATTATTAATAAAGGATATATAAATCTTGATATCGTATATGCTTTTTTTGGAAAGAGTATTACAGATAACAAATATTTCTATTCTCAAATTAAATAATCAAAGTATAAATGACGCATAAAGCACATAGAGTGCACAATGTGCCCATTATAGGTCAAACACAAGACCTCCCACTTAATAAGGGAAACGGATATCGTATGTGCTTTCAAAAATTTTTGTACGTCTCAATAACCTAAAACACATTATAACTTGATAACAATATTCATGTCTATACCCAACAAGCATCCATATCAACTATCATAAAAAAATACTATATGTATAAATTAACAATCTATTCATCCTAGTTACTTTATGAATTATAATCATCACTAATAGTAGTAGCAAATAAGTTTTATCAATATTCAGTAAACGCTAACTTAATTAGCTAATTAAAAATCATCGAGAAATCATCATTTTGGTCTATGTATTAGAATTTAGCAAACCATTGTCATAACTGCTCAAAATTGCCACAGTTGAATTGCCCTAATATGCATCTAAAGAACAACTCCAAAATTCTCTTTTGTTTTTTGCAAAATACTCTGTCCATAGTCAAGATCCCTTTGTTATTGCTATTAAAAATTTGGACGCTAATAAAACTACCTTGGTACAAAGGATATTGGAATTTATCATTGATTTATCTTTAAATTGAAGGGCAATCATGAAATCTTTTATCACTCTTACTTAGCTGTAAAAGCTTTGTATGCATAAAAGAGCATAAATATGTGCATATTTTGTTGTAAATGATAGATAAATAGCTTTATGAATATTTTCCATTGGGATATCCTCAGAATATGTTTTGATCTTGTTAACCAAATCTTATTCCATATTGTATATGCTATAAAAAAGAAAAATGTTCAATCATCAATCACACAAGATCAACAAACAGTTTGCTCCGATTGGTGGTTTATAAAAGGAATGAGAATAATCATTTGGAAACATGGAAAAAAAAAAGTTGGAGTCTTGACATGGTAATCTGCATACTGAAGAAAACAACCTTGTTAGAAGACAAGTTTATTTAAATAGAAGACGTCTCAAGTTAGAGGTACTAAGCTTTTCTCAAAGTTCAGAACTCTACAGGATACTAATCTGAAAGTTGCACTGGAAGTTTGCTTTTGTTTTCCATCATCTAGTCTGTTAGAAGTTTCTACGATAGAGGAAGTTACTTTTTGTTATTGATTTTTCAATATCTTATCTTTTCTATAACTTCATTTTTGTTTACTATAAGTGTAGGTTAAAAATAGTAAGATTATATCTTAGGTAATGGAGTAGGCCTACCAAACCACTATAAATCATCGTGTTCATTTTATTTGTTACTTTCTATTTGTCGTTATCCATTTGGAACTTTATTTCTATTATATAAAATCTTTTTTAAAAACCTTTTCAAAAAGTAAAAATTGTTAATAGATTGGGAAAAAGATCAATTCACCCCCCTCTTGATCCTATTTTTTTTTAACAATTGGTACCAAGGCCATTAGGGCTCATAAAATAAGTTCTAACCAACTTGAGTAAACCAATCCTAATAGCTGCATCTAGCTTTGATGTTTATGAGAAGAATAGTCACATACCCATCCATTTATGCTCGATGGGACAAGCTACTCAACTTGGAAGAATCATATCAAAGAGTTCATCATAGCTCTTGTTACGACTTATGGAGCATTGTCATTGATGAACCATTTGTTCTAACTACCAATGGGATATTTTTCAAAGGCAAAATGGAACTTACTTTAGAGGATAAAAGAATGCTATCCGTGAATGCCAAAGCCATGAATATACTATCTCATACACTAGTTAAAGAAGAATATAATAGAGTCAGCACTTGCTCCATTACAAAGGAGATGCGGAATAATATGCTTCAAGTCACTCATGAAGGAACATCTCAGGTAAAATAAGAAAGAATTGTGTTACTTACACACCAATATGAAATGTTCTCTACAAAAATAGGTGAGTAAATCAGTCAAATGTATGCAAGATTCATGGAGATAGTTAACCCCTTGTTTGCTCTAGGAAAAATCATATCAGAAAGTGAGCAAGTTCAAAAAATCTTGCAATCTTTTCCTTGGAATGGACACCAAAGGTCACTACAACACATGAGACTAAAAATTTGGAAATTCTATCAGTTTGAGAACTTATCGGATCGCTTACTTTGTATGAAATAACTCTTCTATCAAAAGAAGAAAGTTTCGAAGGCAGAATTAAGAAAAATATTGTATTCAATTCAGAACAAACTGATAGGAATGAAGATTCAGGGGATTTAGATGAGGACACCCTAAATGATGAAATCACAATGGTCATAGAATGTCTTAGACAACTAACACAGATGAGGAATCGATTCAAAAGAGATAACAAATTAAGTTCCAAAAGGGGTAGCACTGAATACCAACAACTTGAACAAATTATTTGCCATGAATGTCCCAAAATGGGTAACAAGAGACCTAACTATCCAAAAATTAAGAGAAATACCAAACTCGAGAAAAGTTCCAAATTTAGAGCAATGACCATCACATGGGATGATTCAGATTCTGACCAATTCAATAATGAGGATAGGTGCTTTATTGCTGATCGATAGGTAACCTTTCTTTTTGAAACAAGTTCTAGTAATTTTGAATGTGAAAAAGCTAAGTTTCATGAGGAGTTTCAGAACCAATTAGCTGAACTTCAAAAGGAAATAAGCTCTCTCAATTACTAAATAAAAAATATTCTTGATGGAAAAGCTAAGCTTGTTCAGAGTTATAAAAAATAATTAAGATGTTAATGACAAAAATAGGCTTGCTTGGAAAAATCAAGATCTTAAAAAGGAGACCTCTTTTTTTGCTAGAAGAGAATTACAACTTGAAAAGAACCATTAAAGGAAAAATAAAAATAGGGGAACCAAAGAATCAATATGTTGGAAACAAAAAACAAAAAAAAAACTGCTATACTTATGGAAAGAAAAGACATGTTTGTTACAAATGTTTGATAAAGAATGATATTGGAATTAAATATGTATGGATTCTAAAGTCTAACAAATAAGGACCTGATACTACGTGGATACCTAAAATATTGACATATTGTGATGTAGGATCCATTCAAGAAGAATTAAAAAGATAAATGGTATTTGAACAGCAGATGTTCTAGACACATGACCAAAGATAGATTGTTCATTACAAGCCTACAGGATTTACTGGAGGAAATATCCTATTTGCTAACAACATAAAAGGAAAGATCATTAGTAAAGGAACAGTTGAAAAAATGGATGGAACTTCCATTGAGAATGTTTGGTTGGCAGATGGCCTTAAACAAAATCTTCCAAGCATTAGCCAGCTCTGTGATAGTGAGTATCAGATACAATTCCAACCCTCACATTGCATTATTAAAAAGGATGACAAAATCATCTTTTCCACTGTTTGGGATAGAAATATTTATTGCATCAACTTGGATGATTTGTCTAGCCAAAATGTTCAATGTCTGGTAGCTTCTGAAGATTCTAGTTTGACTTGGCATAGATGACTTGGGCATGCAGATGTAAAATTGCTTGATCATCTTATTAAAAAGGATCTCATTAAAGGGATTCCCAAAATTGCATTTGTCCAAGACAAAGTATGTGATGCATGCATTAAGGGAAAACAAACTAAAACTTTTTGCAAACCTATAAATGATATCTCCTTATCAATACCCCTTGATCTCCTTCACTTAGATCTTTTTGGTCCAATGAAAACATCTTCTCCAAATGGAAGCAAATATATTTTTTTAATTGTTGATGATTTTTCACGATTTACCTAGGTTCAATTTCTTTCTCACAAAAATGATGCCCTAAAATATTTTGCATATCTTGCTAAGAAAATCCAAAATGAAAAAAAGATATTTCATTAAGGCCATAAAGAGTGATCATGGAATGGAATTTGATGACAATGAGTTTATGATCTTTTTCTTATGAAAATGGATATTCACATAATTTTTCTGCACCAAAAACACCACAACAAAATGGAATGGTAAAAATAAAAAATAAAATTTTTCAAGAAATGGCATGGACAATGTTAAACAAATATGAGTTGCCTAAATCATTCTAAGGGGAAACTATAAATACCGCATGCTATATTGCCAATAGAGTTTTTCTCAGACCTTTTATTAAAAAAAAATAATAAACCCTTATGAACTATGATATGGTAAAATACCGAACATCTCATACTTTCGTGTATTTGGTTACAAATGCTTTATTCTAAATGATAGAGATCAACATACTAAATTTGATTCAAAATTAGATTAAGGCATATTCTTTAGATATTCAGTTCATAGCAAGGCCTATTGAATTTTCAATAAGAGGAAAAGAACCATACAAGAATCCATACTTGTTGTATTTGATGAGATTAATCCTTTTATTGCCAAAGATACTTTGAGCATAGAATCTACAGGTATTGATAGCATCATTAAAGTAGTGCAGCAAAAAAAGGAGGCTGAGAAATAAAGTTCTAAAAGTGTTTATGAAATCTCAAAAGAAACTACCAATGAAGAAGACAAAGAAAAGATGTGAAAGTTCAAACATGCATCGAGTCAGCTAACCGATAAAATAATTGGGAATCCAAAGCAGGAATAATAACTCTATCGAAGGTAAAGGGATATGATACTACTAGTATTGTCCTTTTAACACTTATAGAACTTGTTGATCTACGTGAAGCACAAAATAACAGGTACTGAAAAGTGCAATGAAGGAGGAACTTTCCCAGTTTGACAAAAATAATGTGTGAAACTTGGTAGAAATACGTACAACAATCAATCATAGGAACCAAGTGGGTGTTTTGAAATAAACTAGATGAGAAGGGAAACGTGGTAAGAAATAAGGGGAGACTTGTTGTAAAAGGGTATTCACGCTAGGAAGGTATTGATTTTGATGAAATATATTCACCCGTAGCACGATTAGAGTCAATCCGTATGTTGCTTGCATATGCATCTTACAAAAATTTCATCCTCTTCCCTAATGGATGTTAAGATTGCATTTTTGAATGGATTTATTAAAGAAGAGTTTTATGTTGAACACTACCAAGATTTGAAAATTCTGATTTTTGTAATCATGTCTTTAAATTATCTAAAGCATTATATAGTTTAGAACAAACCCACATGGCTTAGTACAAAAGGTTGAGCACTTTTCTTCTCTCTAAAGGATTTTCCATAGGTACCATTGACACTATTCTTTTTATAAAGAAAGTTGATGATGAAATGTTGCTAGTACAAATTTATGTGGATGATATTATATTTAGTGGTACTAAAAATTTTCTTTGTGAAGAATTTACAAGCTCTAGGAAAAGTGAGTTTGAAATGAGTCTCATGGGAGAACTACATTTCTTCCTTAGAATACAAATCAATTAAAGTTCCACAAAAATACTCATGCCAAGAAAAATACATAAAGGAGCTATTTAAGAAATTTGGAATGGAAAACTACAAAGAAACATCAATTCCCATGGAGCCTAATACCAAACAATGTACCAAAGGATTATTGGAAGTATACTCTATCCTACTACAAGAAGACCAGACATCCTGTTCTCAACAAGCTTGTGTGCTCAATTTCAAACAAATCCAAAGGAATCCTATCTTCAATCTGACAAATGAATATTAAGATACTTTAAAGTCTCCTCACCTTGATATTTGGTATCCTTGCTCAAAGAATATTCTCTTGTTGGATATTCTGATGTTAATTATGTAGGATGCAAGATTGATCGGAAAAGTACCACATGAACCAATCAATTTCTTGGAGAAAGAATGGCAAGCTGGTGTATAAAAAAAAAAAGCATTGCCGCACTATCAACAACGAAAGCAGAATCTATGGTATTTGGAAATTGCTGCACCTAAATTCTTTGGATGAAACAAACTCTCTAGAATTATGGTATGAGTTTCTTCAACATACCTATAAAACATGATAACACAAGTGCAATTAGCATAATAAAAAATCATATTCATCATTCTAGAACCAAACATATAGAAATAAGACATCGTTTCATTAAAGATCATGTTTCCAGTGGTGTTGTTTGTATAAATTTTGTGAAAACTAAGTTCCAGTTGGTAAATATTTTCACTAAGGCCCTTTCTAATGAACGTTTCACTTTTCTTAAGAACCAGATGGGCATAATCTTTTCTCCTGCCAAAATTTAAAAAAAAAGGGAAGTAAATCTATTTTTTCCAAACAAATCCTCATTAAATTCCTAGGAAGAAGTCTGTTTTAATTCTCCTAAAAATCAACAAATGAAAACACGCTAAGAATATCCTTAGTTTTCTCTTTCTCTCCATCACGAAAACCCTAAACCTTCAATTCTCTTATTCAACAATGGCATTTTCCCCACCAAAACTAGCCTCTAGCCACCAATTGTTTGCTTTTGAAACTAAGAAATCTTCTCATACCCATCAGCAACCAAAACTTGTAGCCTATGACTCCATGTCTGACAGCTTCACTCACTCACACTCAGATGCTCAAACTCTCACAAAATCGCCAATCTCCAAACAACTACTTCTGCGAAACTCACTACATCGCTCATCTTCCCTGAATTCATTTCTCCAGTCAAAACCCATAAGGTATACATCTTGTAAGTACAAACTATCCAGCTTTGAAGGATGGGCTTTCTCCTTGGTACCCAAATCTGTGAAATTCTCTATTCCTCATGCTGCAAAAGTCTTCAACATCAAAATATCATCTTGCAAAATCAATCATGGGAGGTCCATTCAGTTTGATGCTATCCTATCATTCCCAGCTATTTCTTGGATTGAAAAGGCTTGATGGAAATCTTTTATGGAAATCGATGAACCATCATATCCCCTCTTATTATGTCTCTATTATGCAAATTTAATCTTCAAAGAAGATAAAATTACATAGAATATCATAATTTCTTTGAATGTACTTGGGTATCTTTTCAAGTGTGATGTTGAAAAAATTAATCAGTGTTTGGGTTTGAATAATCATAGGTTTGATTCTTTAGTTTTGGGGAGTGGTGTTCTGATTTTTATTTTGACTTAACTGAGGTTAAAACTATACTCTGGAATGGAAACCTTCCCAAACTTGGAGGTGAAAAGGCCTTGAATTAGCTACTCATTGACCATTTCCTATTCCATCATCTCATCAACCTCATCATTATGTCTGCGACTGCTCCCAATGGCAGTCAAACCACCTATATGATCTACCTCACCAGTTTTCTATTGTACATGGCTACTTTTGGAAAAGCCATCAATATTAGCTTCTTTATACTTCATGACATGATCCATGCCTTACACCATCCCTCAAAGAATCTGCCTTATGGAATGATTCTTACTAAACTACTTGCTACTGAAGGAGTTTTCCTACCACTCTCCCAGGTTGAGGACCCCAAAGAAAGGAAACTCATTGATCTTCAAACTTTATGAAAAATGAAAATTCAACTTGGTGATGATGGGTTGGTTTAAGGGAAATGCTAGCTCTGTTGCATCCTCTACCGACAATCGCCAATCATCCCGCAAAACTAAAGGCAAAACTCTTGTCTAGGTGTCCATCGATTCTGTTAAAAGATCTACTTTCGCATCTATTGGTGCAACCTTAAAATAGTATCCAATTCCTTCTGCTATTCCTAAAATTGAAGATATACAACTCATTCTTACCTTCCTAAAAAATGACATTTCTTCATTTAGCACCCGTCTTTAGGATCTTACCACCTCTGTTGATGATAATTTTTGTCATCTTCATCATTGCATACTGATCTCCATCATGACGTTTATGACCTCAGCAAAAATTACCATAAGCATGGAAGAGACGATAATTAGCCCTTTTTTATGATGAAGGGAGAGATGATGAACCTAACTTGAAAATGAATTGGAATTTTCTGTGGAACC
Source organism: Jacaranda copaia (assembly GCA_014898725.1). NCBI lineage: Eukaryota > Viridiplantae > Streptophyta > Magnoliopsida > Lamiales > Bignoniaceae > Jacaranda > Jacaranda copaia. The sequence goes on along the minus strand of JACGDI010001476.1, from coordinate 188,043 downwards.
TTTAGTGTAATGCTCAATGAAACTAGAATTTTGTTGTCATGTGAAACTAGAACCATCTAATGTTTTCTATCCTTTTTTTAAGTCTTGTTAATGCTAGCTGCTTAGTACTTGATCTAATGTTTTTTGTTCTTTTTTCAACTCTAGGTGATGCCTGTTTCTAGTATTTGAGCTAATGAGGTTTAACATTCCCTATTTTTTGAATAAGTTTATATTGTTCAATGTTGAACTTTTACTTATTTATGCTCATCCCATAATAATTGAGATTAACCTACTTTGAAATGTGATTGTATTGGTCAATGGTCATACTTAACTTATCCATGATCATTTTATTGTAACTATGATTTACCTGTTGTGAGAAATTTAAAAATAGTTCACCAATACAATAGCTCATAGTCAGTGAGAGCTTGAATTCAGGGGGTGCACCTCATATATGCAAATGGATTATCATCAAAAAGGGGGAGATTGTTGGAATCTCCTCAGAATATGTTTTGATTATGATCCTTTGCAGTGATCTTGTTAACCAAATCTTATTCCATATTGTATATGCTATAAAAAGGAAAATGTTCAATCATGAATCATACAAGATCAGCAAATAGTTTGCTCCAATTGGGGGTTTATAAAAGAAAGGAGAATAATCATTCAAAAGCATGGAAAGAAAGTAGCCATAGGAGTTTTTACATGGTAATATGCATATTGAAAGAAACAACCTCATTAGAAGACAAGTCTATTTAAATAGAAGACATCTCAAGTTAAAGGTACTAAGCTTTTCTCAAAGTTCAGAACTCTACAAGATACTAATTTAGAAGTTGCGCTGGAAGTTTGCTTTTGCTTTCCATCATCTAGTCTGTTAGAAGTTTCTGTGATAGAGGAATTTGCTTTTTGTTATTGATTTTTCAATATCTTGTCTTCTCTGTAACTTCATTTGTGTTTAATATAAGTGTAGGTTAAAAATCCTAAAATTATATCTTAGGTAGCAGTGTAGGCTTGCCAAACCACTATATATTGTCGTGTTCATTTTATTTGTTGCTTTTTGTTTGTCATTATCCATTTGGAACTTTATTTATGTTATATAAAAACCTTTTCAAAAGGTAAAAATTGTTAATTGATTGAAAAAAAAGATCAATTCAACCCCCGCTTGATCCCATCTTTTTAACATTTTCTTAACAAATAGTATGTCATTTAAAATAAATAAATTATTAGTTTTATTAAAAATATTATTCTAACAATGATAAATCCAAGTTGATAATAGTGATGATTATTGTTTATCCAATTTTAATATACTTAATAAATATTTATATATAGGTCAAATGAGTTAATATAATTTAATGGTATAAATGATTGCATTTTGTAAGGTGTACATACATAACTCAAACATATTAACTTTTTTAATCTAAATGTATAACTATTTATTTGTGAAAGAAAATTTGAAATTAAAAAATAAAAAAAATATCTTATAATATATATATATATATATATATATATATGTCAATGAAATTAAGAGCTTTTGAGTGAGAAAAAAATGTATGAGATTTATATACATATAAATTTGTGCGAGATAATTTAAATTTAGTGTCTTGCCTTTACAATGGCAAATAATATTTTTCAAAATTTTATTTTTAATTATAATTGAAGGTTACTTTTTAACAAAATTGGTGTTGAATAAATATGAGAGTAAATTAATTGACATACTATTGTAAAAAGGTTAAAGTACTATATCTATTCTATTATTAGATAAAAAGATTGAAGAATAAAATGTATATTTTCTATGATCTTTTAAAAGAGGTGGCTCTTCAATTATTCCATGAATCATTTGAAATAAACAAAGTAATTTGAAGAATAAAATAAAAATTCAACTTTTGAAAAGCAATTTAATTAAGTACCAATTTTTTCTAATTTTACCCTCAAAATTATTCTTTAAAAAATAGTAATCCAATAACGTGATAATTGTACTTTTGATAAATCCACAAACTCATATTATCAAAAGAAAAGAGATCTAAAAAATGTTTTTCCTAAAATTCTCCTTTCATCCACTTAATATCCTACCTTTCCCTGATGACTATTCACTTTCTATTATATTGATTAGTCAATCTTTTTAGTCAAATCATAAATAAGATACATCTATGTGATGTGTGATTAAATGAAAAATAGGAGAAATAATTCTATAATAAATTGGATAGGTTACTAGTATAGTTCCCCATCCATAATTATGCTATTTATTGGAACCATTTTTCATTTTCCATTCTCTTCCTTATCATATCAAATGATTAATACAATCTTAACTTTGCTCCACAATTTATATTATTTTATGCATTAATTTTGAGTAACTAAGATTATTTATGCACACAAAAATTGTGCACAATGATCACTAGTAGTTTTTGAAAATGACAAAGTACAGTTTATAATATAATATCGAAGTAAATTTATTTATTTTTTCCTTAGTAGTATTTTTAGCTATCAATATTAGTTATTTTAGTTTAGAAGAAATGATGACCAAATTCGTCATCAAATATGCAAGCTCAACTACATCAAGGTATTGTCTCGATGATATGCATTCTATGTGGGGTATTGTATTATATTATGCAAAGACATTTAGAAAAGTGAGATTGAGGAATAGGTAGTAAACCATTTCAAAATTCTCAACTTATCCAACGTGGAACAAATTGGGTATCATCATAGTCCCTGTTGGAACTCGAAAGATGTAGTAGCAAAACTTATGAAATAACAGTAAAGAAACTTTAATGAAAACTAACAACAAGATTTAACATGGTTTGGTGATATGCCTAATCCACCAGACAAAGAAAAAAATTTATTGATTTCAAATCAAATAACAAGTACAACTTGAATCCCACAAATCTCAAGAGAACACCCAACACCCTTATTTTAAACTCGGTCTCAAGAATCTATCTCAAAAATGGTCTAGCATCACTGATGTATTTGTTGTCTCAATTTGTCTTGGAAGAAAATAAGTATAAATACCACAAAATTAAATTCTCAGGCTTATGGGCTATGCGCCACCATCGAGGCACGCAAAACTATTACTACTGTCGAGTGTGTTGTGAACTACCATGCTAAGGCGCACAAAATTTGTGCACTAGCGCAAAGTTATCGGCTAATGCACACTTAAGTCGTCGTGACTTTGCTACTTGGATTCCAATGATCTCTATGCTTGGGTGTGCCAATCCTTGCACCTAGGTCACATCATTACCTTGCTGCCCAATCTCACCTAGTCTTGCTGTGCACATTGTCAGTGCACTGCCAACACGTGCTAAGATGTGCTCTAATGCCCATTTCGCCCTCTCAACCCTGTTTCTCTCTATTTCTTCCATGTCTTGTCAATTTAGCCCAAAATTTCAAAGCAAAATTAGCAATTCTCTACCTTGACTTAAAGTTCACCATCTTTCTTCTTTATCTCTCCACCAAAAGAGCCTGTCATTTAAATCTGCAAATGCTAATCAAATCTAAGCAATGCTCAAATTTGATTTCTAAAACAGCCTTAGTCAATATCTCTGCCGGATTGTCCTTAGTCCCAACAATCTTGTCTACCAAAATGATAGCTTGAGATACTATAATCTGGATAAAGTGATACCTCATGCCAATGTGCTTTGTTCTCTGATGGAGAACTTGATTCTTTGACAAGTGTATGGCACTCTGATTGTTACAAAATATTGGAGTGATCTCAAAATCCATACCTATATCCTTAATCAACCCCTTTAGCCAAATGCCTTCTTTCACGCTTTCAACCAAAGCCATTTACTTAATTTTTATTGTGGACAATGCAACTAATGACAACAAAGCCACATTCCAACTAATTGTACAACTCAAAACACAAAACACATACCCCGTCATAGATCTTATGCTATCCAAATCTCCTGCATAATCTGCATCCTCATAGCTAATAATCCTAGCAGTAGAATTCAATCGACTATACCTCAAACATCTGTCTACAAAACCTCTTAAATACCTCATGATCTATTTCATAGCCTGCCAATACGTCTTTCATGGCTTGTGCATATATCTACTCACAACACTAACTGTATGTGAAATGTTCGGCCTAGTGCACACACAGCTTGCTAATACATCTTTCCTGGTTTGCGCATATATCTACTCATAATACTGATTATATGCGAAATATCCAGCCTAGTGCACATCATGGCATACATCAAGCTACCTACTACAGTAGCATATGGCACATTAGACATGTGCTCTACCCCCTACTCAGTACTCGGTGATGGATTTGATGAGAGTCTGAAATGAGCTGCAAATGGCGTACTTACTGGTTTGGACTTATCCATCCAAAAATGCTCTAGTACTTTCTCAATGTAATATTCTTGAGATATGTACAACAATCCTCTATATCTTTCCCGGATGATTTTCATGCCCAATATTTTCTTTGCATTGTTTAAATCCTTCATGTCAAATTCTTCACTTAACTGGGCTTTTAACATATTGATCTCAGATATATTTCTAAAGGTAATTAACATATCATCAACGTACAATAGCAAATATATGAGAAAGCTAGCACTACATTTTTGATGATATACACAACAATCAAAATTACTTCTAGTATATCTATCTCAGTAATAAATGTATCCACTTTTTATACCACTGCTTAGGAGACTGCTTCAAGCCATGTAAAGACCTCTTCAAAAGACATATTTTATTTTATTTCCCAAAAACAATAAATTCCTCTAGTTAGCTTATATAGACTTGTTCCTCTAACTTACCATACAGAAATGTTGTTTTTACATCCATCTACTTAAGCTCCATATCAAACAAAGCAATATGGCAAGTAAAATATGAATAGAAGTGTGTTTTACAATTGGAGAGAACACCTTATAGAAGTCAACTCCCTCTTTTTGAGTAAAATCCTTAGCAACCAATTGCGCCTTATATTTAGCATCCTCAACCCTGAGAATTCCTTTCTTCTTTTTGTAAATCCATTTGCAACCTACAATCTTCTGCCCTAAGGTATATCAACAGTTCCCATGTATTATTCTTGTGTTGAGACTCTATCGCTTCACTCAGAGCTATTACCCATTTATCAGAATCTGGTCTAGAAATGGCCTTCTTATATGTGAATGGATCATCACCCATAAACTCCTCAACTGAACGCAACGTATAAGTAACCAAATATGAATATGCTAACTACTGTGGTGAATTGATCTACCTCTTCTCTCCATCGCAAGCCAAACAATAGTTATATAGTAACTATTTTTCTACTACTGAATAGGTGATAACGTGTTCTCACCAGCTTCTTCTGCCACTTTCTATTTTTCCTTTGAAATTTATGGAGTGTCAAGTTCAAACAATACATTTTCCTTAACATTCTATGACTACTTTTGGGCTACTCCACCTTTTTCATCATTGTAGACTCATCAAATGTCATGTCCCTACAGATAATTATCTTTGAGCCCTTGTTATCATTACACCACAAATGATAACCTTTTTCTTCATCTACATAGCCTAGAAATATGCACTTCTTAGCCTTTAGCTCAAGCTTCTCATCATGAACATGAGCAAAGGCTAGGCACCCAAATACTTTCAGACTTTTGTAATTAACAAGAGACCCAGACCAAACTTCCATTGGTGTCTCACAGTCTAAAGCAGTCGATGGTGATCTATTCACCAATAACAAGCAGTGTTGATCACTTCTGCCAAAAAATCCTTGGATAATTCGGTGATGCCTGACAAATCCTTCCTTATCGCAGAATTCCTAAAATTTATTATTATAGAACTCCAAACCATTATTAGTCCTCAAGCACTTAATTTCCTTTATTGTCTATTTCTTGATCAAAGTTTTCCATTGGTTGAAGCTAACAAACACCTCATCCTTATGCTTGAGCATATATACCCATACTCTTTAGGAGAAGTCATCAATGAATGTTAGTATGTATCTAGCACCACCTTTTGAAGGAACTTGAGAAGGCCCCCAAAGATCTGAGTGAATATAATCTAAGGTACCCTTGGCCTTATGAATTGTAATGCTGAATTTCACCATGTGTTGCTTGCCAAGCACATACTACTCGTAGAAATCTAGCTCTCTAGTCTTCTCTACACAAAATAAGCCCCACTTGCTCAGTTCTAATATCCCCCTCTCGCTCATATTCCCAAGCCGCATATGCCACAATCTCATAGTATCATTGACGGATGAAGAAACTACTATAGTACTAAAAATTATACTACCCTACAATATGTAAAAGATATTCCTCTTGTCTCTCTTCATGATAAGCAATGCCGCTTTGGAAACCTATAGAACTCTGTCTCGAGTTCTGTATTCACAACCATTCTTATCCCGAGTACCCAACGAAATTAGATTTTTCTTTATATTTAGAACATGATGCACATCTGGTCCTTACTATGCCATTGTACATTCTGATATTAACTGAGTCGATTTATACAACCTTAGATAAAACATCATTTCCAATAAGTATTTTACCACCATCATATTTCTGATAAGTGGTAAACCAATCTTTACGTGGGCACAAGTGGTAGGAGCAACCACTATCCAAAATCCACTCAGAGCTTAGTAAACTTTCAGTAATATTAAGAATAAGCCCACTATCAGACTCATCCTCATTAATTCTTGTGACACGACCCTATTTTTTATCAGAAGTCTCAACTGTATCCTTCGTCTTTCCTTGTTCTAGATAATTCCTTTTCTAGTGCCCTTTTCACCGCACCTAAAATACTTTTCACCATTTTTAAGCTTGATTTTAGACTTCGATTGGCCTCTGCTTTTTCTTTTTTCTCTTGATCTCCCATTTGCCACCAATCCTTCCTACTTTCACCATCGTTACCGCATAAGATATATTTATCAATTCATTAAAATTCAATGAGGCCTTCATATCCTCCATTAAAATCGTATCTCTTCTATATAGCAAAGTAGTTACCAAGTGTTCAAAGGATTTGGGCAGAGAACACAAGACAATTAATACTTGATCTTCATCTTCAATTTTAACATCTATACTTGCAAGATCTAGAATTACCTTATTGATATAATCAATATATTGAGTAATAGATGTACATTCCTTTATCCTTAGTGTGTATAATCGTTATTTCAAATATAGCTAATTTGTTAGGGATTTCATCATATATATAGACTCTCCAGCTTTGACCATAACCTTGCATGCATACTTTCTATGGCAACCTCTCATAATACGTTATCTATCAATGATAACACCAAAGTTTCATAAGCTTTCACCACAAACTTATCATTCTCCTCGTCTATCAACATTTCTGGCAAGAGATCTTTACACTTTAACACTCTCTATAACCTTATAGACATAAAAAGGCATGGACTTTCATCTTCCACAACCCAAAATTATTATTCCCATCTAACATTTCTACCTCATACTTCATGGCCGACATCTAATTAATCTAGCTCCAATACCAACTCGCTGAAACTTTAAAAGATCTAATAGTGAAACTTATGAAATAACAATAAAGAAAAATCAATGAAAACTAAAATCAAGATTTAATGTGGTTTGGCGATGTGGGTAATCCACCTAACAAAGAAAAGAATTTATTGATTTCAAATTAAGTAACAAATACAAACTTGAATCCCGCAAATCTCACAAAAACATACAACACCCTCATTCTAAACTCCATCTTAAAAATCTATCTCAAAAGCAATCTAGAATCACTCATGTATGTGTTATCTCAATTTATCATGGAAAAAAATAAGTATAAATACCACAAAACTAGAGTCACGAGCCTATAGGCCTTGCATCACCATTAGGGTACACAAGACTGGAACCTCAGCGCACAGAACTACTGCTACTGCTGAGTGTGCTGTGAACTGCCACGCCAGGGTGCACAAAACTTATGCCCTAGCATAAATTTGTTGGTAATTATGTGCCTGAATTCAGCAACCTTGCACCCAAGCGCACGACGCATGACTTTGTTGCCTGGATTGCAGTGATCTCCATACTTGGGCATACAAATCCTTACACCCAGGTACACATTGTTGCCTTGCTGCCTAGTCTCACTAAACTGCACACCTTAACACATATCTCCTTGCTCCCTGGTACGTGGTGTGCTATCAATGCCCTCCGGGGTGTGCTCCAATGCCCATTTCATTCGCTTTACTCTATTTTGCTCTATTTCTTTTATATCTTGTTATTTTAGCCCAAAATTTCAAGGAAAAATTAATAATTCTCTATCTTAACTTGAAATTCACCATTTTTTTCTTTGTTCCCGCCTCCAAAAGTGCTTGTTATTTGAATCTACAAATGTCAATCAAATCATATGGGATAGCCAAATTGTAAAAGCCCAATAACTCTTAATTGGGATAGAAGCACAATGTATTATGGCCCAATTACTCATTGAGCCCTACCAATTCCAGGCTAACTGTATCATCAATCACAATTTAACCTCATAGACCTTATCCATCAAGTTAATTTCCAGTACTTGTCCTATTGACCAAATTATGGTCGGATACTATCAGGAGGTATCATTCTTCATTCAATCAAGAAGATTCAGTTATGATAAAGTTACATCTTATCCAACATATTAACTATAGTCCGAGGAGATACCTTATAGAGACATTCACCTCAAACCATAAGGTCGAACAAAGGTGATAGCTACTTAGCTACATTAAATAGTCAACTGGACAGCATGCCTTTACATTAATAATGCATGCTATTTTACCCGTACAATCTTTTCAACTGTATTAGACTAGCACACCTCTATTGTACCACTTTATCCTGAGTAGCTAGAGGCAGCACCACCTAAAATAATACATGAGCTAGAAAAGACTTAAAGGTCCTTAAGTGAGGACAAAAGTCCTTCTTGTGCAACAAGAGCATCATGGACATATCAAATAGTTTGGAAAATCTATAAATAGCTTATTATCGGCCTTCAACAAGGTATACACATTATCATCCTAAGCTTTCACTCTATTACTCTACTTTTTAGTAAATCTTACTAACTTGAGTGTCGAAGTGCCCTAGCTGAGGGCCTCTCTGCTAGCCTGAAATTTGCTATTAGTTGTAAGACTTAACCTCAATATTTCACAAAGTATCTATCTTGACCTGCTACCTAGTCGATCATATTGGATTTCAGTCTAATACTCCCACAAAATAGTTTCAACCCTCATCATTATAGTGTTGGGGGCCCTAGCGTATTACTCAAATATGATAAGTGGCTTGTCGAATAGTATGAATTTGTCGAATATATAATTCTCATCGACTAAGAGTATTTTCCTTAGAGGTTAGCCAACTGGGCTATACCTTTTATAGAAGGTCAAAATTGGCTCTTGGAGATCATAATCAACTCTAAGAGACATTAAAAGCTCAGCTCAAGTTTATGTTATCGTAGATCGAGTGTTGAGTACGTAGCTCCATGAGAGGAATGAACAACTCGAGTTTAAAGATACACAACTTGTGGCTGCAGTGTCAGAAAAGAGTAGGATAGACAAATTGCTGCTAAAGGCTAAGCTAGATACATAGCATGGCTATGATTCTGGTTGAACACAAAGGTACAATGCGGTAATGTAGTATGCTCGAGATAAATTTTTCAAGATGTTGCCACTAATATGACGAGTTCCTATATAGCAGTTCATGTTATGCTTGACATTCCAAGACGCTAGCATCATATTCTCTCTCAATGACATAAAGGATGCTTTCAATAAGGTGATCTAGCATCTGGAGTACCTGGCTATCAAATTTGTCCTAAGGACAAGGAGCATCTCAACCAAGTGCTAGACAAGCAACTAAAAATATATCTTAATCCAGATAAAAGTGCTGCGATGGAAGGTTACCGCTGCACCCATGATCAAGCCATTGCTGATCATCAAAGAAGGCTTGCCAAAGTGATGAAGAAATTTAGTTTTGCCAACAACTTGCATTCAACATTCAAGTCAACGGGGTTAATATAGCTGATTTTTTTCTTTCACTTAGGAATAGCTTCATTGTTGATGAGGTGGGGCCTTCACGACCAACCCTTACAATCTAGCCATCCCTTGCCGCTATGCCTGAGCAAAAAATTGAGAATCCAGTTGTTGCCATCATCCCCTTTAGTAATGAGCTCGATCAAGCTATTAATAATGGTATGTAAGTTACTTGAGTTGAGGGTAATAAGTTTAGCTAAGCTATTAGTTTATTGTACTTTTTCTTTTATGTTTTTAGTCACCCAGTGAGGTTTTTGCATTTTTCTTATCAACTGTTGTACTCAAATTATCATAATATAATAGATGATATTTTTTGCTCAACAATGTGCTCTTGAATTCATTCTATTTTTAGTGCTTTTCTTTTTCATCGAACATTATTGTTAATATTTGATAGCATAGGCAATTTGATCTTAAACAATCCAAACAATTCCAATAAGTGAATTTAGGCGAGTCCACGATTGATCTTGTAATTGATGATGAATGGGACTATTTTTAGAACAAACATTGTGATAAAGAGTCGATTTGAAGTTTGTGGTTGCCTTGGAAATTGAATACATTCATATTAGGTAAACTTGTATTTATAAGGGTTGATCTTTGTTGTCTACTGTATGATCCACTTAAGTTGCCACATAATTGTCATGATGTGTATATTGTTGATGTATATTTATTTTTGACTTTGAAGTTGAGTTTTCACTCATGAATTTGGTCTTGAGACCACGGTTTACTCTAAGATCGACTCTTGGGTCGACTTTAAATGACATGTTCATATATATGTTTGAGCTTGGGCACTTTGTCGTGTGGTTTGAAACTGCCAATGCACCAACTATGGGGTTGACTTTGAATGATTAGCTCATTTATCAACTTGGGCTAAAAGCCTTTATTATATAGTTTGAAATCATTATCGACTATAGGGTTTACTTTGAATGATTAATTTGTTTATTAATTTGGGCCAAAAGGCCTTGGCTTGGTAACTTTGAAGCCGGCGCTTGGTCGACTATGGGGTCGATGATAAATAATTAGGTTGTTTATTATTTTAGGCTAAAAAGCTTTGATTTGATGATATGAATAGGTAGTTATGAAGACATAAGCAATTTTTATTGATCTGAAATGATACTCTTGTATAGTATAGGGGAAACTTTAAGTCTCTTTACATAGAATTTTTTTAAATTCACCATATTCCATGGTCGAGGGAGCTTGCTGTCAGTTATATTTGCAAGTCAGCAGGCATTATGCTTTGCTACTTTGACAATCAAGTAATGGTCATCCTATTTCGAGTTGATTTCTCCATGTTCTTCGACACTTTAACTTTCTTAATGATAAGGTCACCTACTTTAAAGCTTTTTGGTTCATTTCTCTTGTTGTAATGTTGTGCCATCTTTGATTTATATCTCTGCATTATTGTATATGCTTGCTAACGCAGCTTGTTGATTGTCTCCAGGTTGAGTTCTCTTTTGAAGTCATTCCTAATTGGTTTGTAGTGTATCACTCGAGTAGTATGTTGTATCAATTCTATCAAAATAGCTACTTCAAATCAATAGACCAAATTATAGAGACTATGACCAATGGCTATACAAGGGGTTGTTCTATATGCCCAAAGTACCTCAGGGAAGTCATTTGCCCAACTTACACTAGTTTCTTCCAAACAAGCTTTGTGGTAGTCGACGACCATTATGTTCATGACCTCTATTTAGCCATTAGCTTAAGGGTTTTCAACCAAGGTGAAATAGTTTCAAATCCCCAAGCTTTAGCACTATCTCCTAGTGCTCCTACTCTGAAATTGCCTCCCATTATTAGATATCAATTCTTTGGGCAAATCGAAATAACAGATAATATTTTTCCACTCAAAAATTTTGATGGCCGCATTGGTTATCTTAGGAACTACTTTTACCTCTACCCATTTGGTAAAGTATTTGACCACCACTAGTATGATTTTTTGCTAACTTGTGGTCTTCAAAAAGGAGCCAACTACAGTTATCCTCTACTAGTCGAATGGCCATGTGATTTGGATAAGCACCAGCATTGCCGTAGGTTAGTAGGAAATATTCGAGTGAACTTAACAAGATAGGCATTCCTGTAAAGTTGATTGCATCCTTCAACAAAGTTTGCCAAAAATACTCATATCTAATGATTTTATGGGCCAAAGATTGTCCTTCTGAATGATTGCCACAAATACCTAAGTGGATTTCGTGCAAGACCTTGCGGGCTTCTTCTAGTGTTAAGCACCTCAATAGTAGTCCAAAAATTAATCTTTTGTAAAGCATATCATGCTCGTTGAGGGAAAATTTAGTTGCTTGCCCTTTGAGTCGACATGTTTGGGCTTTATCCTCTAGGGCTATTTCTTCTCTTAAATAAGCTTTTATTTTGTCCTGCTAGGAAGGAGGTGCTTTTTCAATCCGCCCCACCAAGTTCTGGTTAGGAACACTAATGGTGGGTTTGTTGATGAGCAGAAATGTGATTGTTCTATCTCTAGTCCTCTTTGTTGAGCATGCAAATTTTGACAATACGTCAGCTCACTCATTCTCGAATCAGAGGACCTGGCTGAAGGTGAATTTCTTGAATTGTTGTTGCAGTTATCTTACCTTAGCTAAATACTTGCTCATTATTGTCCCTCTAGCTCCAAAGTTTTCTTCACCTATTCTGCAACTAGTTAGGAATCAGTGATGGCTGTTAGCTGCTCGACTCCCTTGGTTGCTGCCATCCTCATGCGTACAAGAAGGGCTTTGTATTCTACTTCATTGTTTGTGATGGGGTAGTTAAGTTTGACTGTGAAGTTATAATCCTCAACTTGTGAAGATCATAAAGAGATGTCAATTTGTCCTCTTAAGGAAGTTGTGGACCCATTAATGTGCAAGGTTTACATGATGGAATCTTGTTCGAGTTGGTCAGGCAAGCAATTAAAACTTGGGCTTTTATGGCAGTTCAGGGTTGAAAAGTTATGTCAAACTCCCCTAATTCAATTGCCCATTTTGTCAATCTTTCCAATGTATTTAGTTTGGATAACATTTGTTTTAGTAGTTGGTTTGCTAAGATAATAATAGAGTGAGATTGAAGGTAAAACCCCAATTACCTTACTCAGTGACCAAAGCTAGGGCAAATTTTTCTATCTCCAAATAGTTGTGCTCAGGACCTTGTAATGTTTTGTTGTTGTAGTAGATAAGCTAATAGGTGCCCTTTGTGGTCATGACTAAAACTGAACTGATTGCTATTGATGAGACTGTCAAATAAATATATAAAATTTCTCTAACCTTAGGTTTAGCTAACATTAGAGGCACTAAAAGAAATTGCTTTAGCTCGACCAAGGCCTGGTTGCATTGTTCTGTCCACTAGAAGCTCGATTTCCTTATATTCCTTAGGATCTTGAAAAATGGTAAGCTTTTGTTGGCTAGTCGAGTGATGAATCGACCAACACAATGATTCTTCCGACTATACGCTGGACGTCCCTAACTATTTAAGGAGGTGTGATGTCCAGAATGGCCTGAATTTTCTACCAGTTTGCTTTAATACCTCTTTGGCTAACCATGTAGCCCAAAAATTTGCCTCATTTCACCTTGAACATGCATTTGTTGGGGTTAAGTTGCATGCCAAATATTCATAATATTAAGAATGTACGGTTGAGATCAGTTAAGTATTTTTTTGCTTTTTTTTGTCTTAACGATCATGTCATCTACATAAACTTCCATGGTTTTCCTAATCTCATTTTTAACATAAAATTTACAAGTCTTTGGTAAATTGCTCTTGATTTTTTAGCCCAAAACACATGACCAAAAAATAATATACCTTATTAGAGATGATGAAAAAGGTCTTATCTCTGTCTTCGAGTGCCATGAAAATTTGGTATAACCTTGAAAGGCATCTATTGTACTCAACAAATCACAACTAGTAGTAGAATTTACTAATAAATCTATATGAGGCAAGGAGTAAGCATCTTTAGGGAAAGCTTTAAATTATTATACATTCGCCACTTTCTCTCATTTTTACAAACAAGGACTATATTACAAAGCCAACTTAGATATTGAATCTCTACAATGTATCCTGCCTCTAAACGTTTGTTGACCTCCTCCTCGATGAGTTAGCATCATTTAGCATTGAAGGTTCTTATCTTCTGTTTCACTGGTTTGAATGAAGAGTCCGTGTTCAGGCAATAGACAATAACACTGGAGTCAATTCCTTGGAGGTCGGAAGCCTTCCAAGCAAAAATGTTAACATTTCTTCTCACAAAATCGACCATGAGGTATTCCATGCTGCTATCCATATCAATTCCAATTTTGGTAATCTTGTCGGGGTTCTTTGTATCCAGCTCGATTATTTTGAACTCATTGATAAGTTCGACCTTAGTCTCCTCCAGCTTTTATTTCTTGCTTGACTGTCCTTCCATAGGTTCCACTACCAGGGCATCCATTGAGGTTTTCAGTTTAGGTTGGGTTTTCTATTCATTTGCCTTGATTGAAATTATATAACACCACTGGGCCTCTTTTATGTTGCAATGATGTTCACCTATCTAAGCAGCTATTGGAAATTTGACCATTATATGATAGGTTGAGACAATGACACATAAGTCATTTAATGCTAGTCGACCAATGATCGCATTGTAAGCAAAGGATGTGTCAACAACCAGGTAGGTAACCATCATAGGTCTACATCAAGGAGCCTCCCCAAATGATGTGGACAAATTTATGGATTCTTCGGGGATGATCTTCGACCCCCCAAATCTGACTAACAGGGTATGGATGGGCTTGAATTTCAACTTGCCTATATTCATTCTCTATAAGGTCAATGTGAAAATGATGTTTGTTGAGCTTTCTAACCTCAAAGTTCACAATTTCAATGGACACTACTAGAAGACAGTCTAGTTTGTTATCAGCCCTTTGGCTCTCGATGTGGGAAAGGTCAACATTAGAGAAAAAGATTGGCTCAGTGCTAGTCAAAAGCTAGAGTACTATTTCAACCAAAGATAATTTGGTCGACTTCAGTCTATGTTGGTTCCGCCTCTTGGCTAACTTCAAATCCCCCTCAGTTGGGCCTCCTATAATAATGTCAATTACTCCTCTAATGGATGGGCAGGGATCATAGAAAGGTTTCTTTCCCTTATCTTCATTCCTTAGGCTACCCAATCTTTCTCTACAGGGAGTTTGGTCAATTATGTCGGCTTTTTATCTAACTTTCTCATCAAAAAATTTCTTCAAGTGCCCTCGTCAAATGAGTCTTTCAATCTCATCATGAAGATCAAAATTGTCTTCCATGTCATTGCCTTTCTGCCTATGAAAGTGACAGTATTTCTTGGATCATTTCATGGCCTCAGTCTCGGTCAGCTTTCTGAATTTTTTAAGAAAGCTATTATGTTGGATACTGAACAACACCTCTTTTCTAGAAGTATTAAGGGGAGTATAATTGTGGAAATGTTTAATCATAGATCAATGACCATTTTTATGTTATTTGTCATCTTTCTCCTACCCCTTCTTCTTATCAATACCAAGGTTGTAATACTTCAATTTATTAATGTCTTTCTACATTATGTACCCATCAGCAAGGTCAAGCAACTCCTCTATCATCCTAGGTTGCTCCCTAACCTGGCATTGGCACATTCCTTATGGTGAAGGCCCAAGAAAAGCATATCAATTAGAAACTTAATCCAAGGACTATCAATCTTTAGAACTTTTATATTGAATCTTGTAAAGAAATTATAAAAGGACTTTCCCTCATTCTATTTAACGGTGTGCAAATGGATATGAGAGAGCTTCGCTTTCCTCCGACTAATGAATTAGTGTAAGAACTTGTCATACAGCTTATCGTATGAGTAGATGATGTCGGCTCTAGTTTCACAAACCAAACAAGTGAAATTCTTTAGAATGTAGTGACCAATATTTTAGAGTGGATATAGTCATTGTGCCCATGTTGCTACATCACATGTTCAAATTGTAGCAAATGCTTATTTAGGTTCGACAAGCCATCATACCTGGGCAACTTAGTAGGAACCTTAGCATCGATAGCGATGCATTCATCAATTATCTCTTGCAAAAATGGTGATTCCCACTTTTAATGAAGATGATGAGCACTGTCATAGTGACGGTTTCTCTTGGTGTTTCTCTTTGATATCTCCTCCAGTCACCTATTTAACTATTGCACCTGGCAGGGTATTTCTTTCTATTCTTCTTGATTAGCCTAAGATATGTTTCTATTTATCTAAGGTTTTGGGTGCTCAACCCTAACATACTATGGAGCTCAAAAGGGCCGAGCATAGTGATCTATTGAATCTACAACTTCTTCCTTGGGGTTAGGTTGGGCTTCTTCCTAGAGGAATCGCTAAGAACTATTCTCTAGTCAAGTAGGTGGACGTCTAGCTTCTAGTCATCCTCTCTCTTTCCTTGGAGGCTTCTCCTCCCGTTGAGAAGGTTGAGAAGCGGCACTAGCCATTGGTTCAAATTGGTTGTTATGTTTGTTGAGGGAAACTAACAGTTGAGCAAAAATTTGGGCAGATATCAGCTCACTTATCCGCTACATGATCTGAGGCATGATCAAGATGACCACTTGTTCTGGCTGGGTATTGGGTCTTGCTATATTTGGTTCTTGTTAGGGTTGAGGAAAAAGGGTTGGGGACCTTCTGTTCTTTTTCCTTTTAGAAGCAACTCGCCTTGTATTAACCATTTCTCATAGTTGTGGACTCTAGTTTCCTACAGACAATGCCAAATGATGAGGGTTGAAATTATTTTGTGAGAGTGTGGGGCTGAAATTCAATATGATTAACCAAGTGGCAAGTTGATAGAGATACTTTGTGAAATATTGGGGTTGAATCCTACAACTAATAATAAACGTTAGGCTAGCCAAGGGGCCTTCGGCTAAGGTACTCCAATATTCAAGTTAGTAAGATCAACTAAAAGGTAGAGCAGTAGAGTCAGGGCATAGGATGATGTGCATACTTTGTTAAAGGCTAGCAATGGGCTATTCATAGCTTTCCCAATGTGGTTGATATGTCCATGATACCCTTATTGTACAAAAAAGACCTTTGTCCTTACTTAAGGACATTTAAGTCTTCACCAGCTCATGTACTATTCTATGTGGCACTGCTTCCAGCTACCTAGGAAAAGGTGGTACAAAAGCCCAATAGCCTAAGCCCAATAACTTTTGATCAGGATAGAAGCACAATGTATTGCGGCCCAATTACTCATTAGGCCATACCAATTATGGGCCAGCCGTATCATTAACCAAAGTTCGACCTCATGGACCTCATCTATCAAGGCAACCTCCAAGTACTTGTTCTGTCAACCAAATTGTGGTTGGACACTATCAAGAGGTACCATCCTTCATCTAATTGAGAAGATTTAATTACGGTAAAGTTACATCCTATCCAACTTGTCGACCATAGTCCAAGGAGATACCTTGCAGAGACATTCACCTTGACCCAGGAGGTTGAACTAAGGTAAAGGCCTCTCAACCTCATTGAATGGTCAATCGAGCGATATGCCTTCACATTAATGGCACATGCTACTACCCGTATTATCTTGTCAGCTATGTTAAACTAGCATGCCTCCAACACATCACCTTGTCCTAAGTAACTAGAGGCAGTGCCACGTGGAACAGTACATGAGCTAGAGAAGACTTAAAGGTCTTTAAGAAAGGACAACGGTCCTTCTTGTTCAACAAAGGCATCATGAATATATCAACCACATTGGGAAGGTTATAAATAGCCCATTGCTTGCCTTCAAAAAGGTATGCAAATTATCATCCTAAGCCCTCACTCTACTGCTCTACCTTTTAGTGGATCTTACTGACTTGAGTGTCAAAATGTCTTAGCTAAGGGCCCCCTCAGCTAGCCTAGTGTTTACTATTGGTTGCAAAATTCAACCTCAATATTTCACAAAATACCTCTTTCAACCTACCACCTAGTCAATCATATTAGATTTCAACCTAATACTCTCATAAAACAGTTCCAACCCTCATCAATAATATCCCCAAACGTTGATGCTAGATCCGAAAATGCTGGCCATCAGCAAATAATCAAATATGTTTCTTTGTTATTTCACGTGTGCCTTCAATAAACTTGACATTTAACAAATGCCAGTTGATATAGATAACGTGGTCTACATGGTTGTCTGGCAGACTCAAAATTTCTTCCCATTGTAGAAGGAACAACGTGGTGGAAAAGCATTACTGTAAATTATTATATACTATATATATATATATATATATGAGAAGCAAAGTGTGGACAAAATTGTTTAATTGCCTTCAAGTTGGCAGCGTTAGCTTGTTTGACTATTTTTGGATTTTTCAAAATTGTGCAGAATTTACTATTATTGTTTACTTTTAAGTTCGGCTAAGTTCAATTAATTTTTTTTAATTTCTATATCTTATAAATTATTTTTAAAGCTTATAAAATAATATATTTTATTTTATAGGTGAACTTTTGAAGTTATTGAATATACTAAAATTTTAAAACTTTTAAAATATTAATAATAATAATTTTATAATTAATATATCTATGTGCTCTATTGCAAGCTAAGAAATCATTTATTTAATTGAACGCTAAAGAGAGACCATCGGTCCCAATCCTCTTTGAATAATCACTATCAAAAAATTAGGTACTTAATATGAAAATATTGCTATGAAATAAGTTTCATAGCTATAACTACAAATTGTAGCCACAAATTTTCCATAGTAAATGTAATTTTTTAAAATAACAAGCATGCAAAATTATTAGTTATTAGCCCTTGTCAGGTTCATTGCAAGCTCAACAAATTAATTCCACATTATCCATAGGAAAATTAATATATATATATATATATATATAAGAATAGCTATTAGTTATAAATTGGTCATAATGAAGGTTAGTTACAAGAATATCCACTTCAGATTCGATTAGGTCAATTTTGTAGCTAAATTTGAAGTACACATAAAAAAATCATATAAATGCATATTTGAAATATTTTTATAAAGATGCAATTGAGTATCAATAACCAAAGTCAATAGTGCTTTAGCATTATTTTACAATATTTTAGTTCTACAAAAATTTGGTGCTATTACTTTACAATCTTCCAGCAATTTAAAGCTAAATACTACTGCAATATTAATCTACAATATCTTAATGTACAAATAACTTGAAAAATCATATGTGGACTCATTTGTATAAGCAATATCCTCCTCTATTTCATTTCAAAATAGGAGTTTATTTTGCAAATAAATAACAAATTTAAATACATAACAATTGAGAAGAAAATATTGTAGTATCAATGTGTAAGTACTAAAATGAATAAATCTATTATTGAACATAGAAGAGCCAAATACAAAATCGCATAAATAAAGTATTATGATAAAACAAACTACGGGTAACTAATAATGCAAAGAGGTACTATTTATGATGCAGGAAATATACTAAACAATTAATATAGTACAAAATCCAAGAATACAAGCAAGTCAAATTACTACCAAAATTGCAATACTGTCACAAAAAATTTAGGATTCATTTCTTAGTATAAGGGTAATATTAGCAACATTCGTTTGTTAGAGGAACCCCTCTACTTGCTAATTTTTACAAATTTCTGGTAAATCAAGTCCTTCACACTCTTAATATTGGAATAACCATAGGTTATATCGGATTGGTTAGGGTCTGATAACCATGATTTTTTCTAACCTCCTATACCCTTTAAGAGAATGATATGTGTGCAAATGACTTTCTTAAATCATTATCATTACTAATTACATTGATTTACTAAATTAACCTTTTTCAAGTAAACTAAAGTAAAATAGTTTTAACATTGAAATATCTTTTTAAAAAAAATGAAAAACAATTAAAATAAAAAATAAATAAACTACACACAATTTTGAATTACACACCCACAAACACTAAAGGATAAAAAAGACATTTCAAAATTAAAACTATTTTACTTTAGTTTACTTGAAAAGAGTTGATTTAGTAAATCGATGTAAGTAGTAATGATTTAAGAAAATTATTTTGCACACATGTCATCCTCTTAAAGGGTATAAGAAGTTACGAAATATCATGGTTATCGGACCCTAACCAACCCAAGGTCACATAAGGCTCCACCTTTTATAATATTTCTATTGTTCTTTCTTTTTCCTTCATAAATACCTTACTAAATATTTTCTTCAATCTCAAAGAGCACAAAGTAGTCTTCTGAGTGTTAGGTTGCATGTTATTTTTACATCTAATGCATATGACAGATAGAAGCTGGGATTCCAATGTCGCTGGTGCGCATCCGATTTACTTTCCCCTGCTCTTAATTTGAATAGTCTAGCACCTTGTCACCAAATTCTAATATAAGTAGCTCGAGTTTTTTGATAAACAAGCTACCGAACTTGAGACATATAATACTCTCTTATAGTTGTAATTTCCTTCGAATTGCTCGATTCTCGTTATTCTTCCTCTTCTTTAAAACCACCACCTCCTGCATGTAGTTCAAAGCTGCTACTGGCACCTCCTTTGTAGTCATGATTTTTGATTGCTTTCCCAAATAGTTAGTAAAGAGAGAGGAGAAGTGATAGGGAAGGACTCTTTTTCACGTTATTGTATTCTCAGAAATCAAATCAAAAAAAAAAGGGGGGGAATTCATATTTTGGTGGGAATAGAGCACAAACTAGAGAGAGGGATTAACAAAGAGATGGAAAAGAAAATAACTTCTCAAAAAATAATAAAAAAATAAAATAAAATAAAATAAAATGTAGACATTTTTGTCAATTTAAGTGATTAGGAAGTGAACTCAAAAAATAAATTTAAGATGGGGGTAAAACTACAAAATTGATGGATTGAAACTGATTCACAAAATGTAATTAAGTTTTGATATTTTTAAATAAAATGTCCTTAAATAATATATATTATTTAAAAACAAGCAACATGTTTGACCACGTTCAACTCCCCAATATAAGTAACCCAAATAAATTATATTCATTTCAGAATTAATATCGACAGTATTTTCTACACGTTGTTTCTTAAAAATATTTCTTCGAACGAAACCTACTTTTTTTGAATTGTTGATTAAGAAAGTCACAACCTTATTCTCGGAACTTCCCTTTCATTGAAATTTCGCAAGTAATAATTTTGTCAAATACGTCCAAACATGATTGATATTATTTATATCGGGGTGGGTCTTCAACCACCCGATGCTCTATACGTATATTCCTTGATCCCCCCAACCCGCGCGCTCCTCTCTCGCACAGATTCATACACGTACACAGCACAGCATCTGTCATTCTCCAATCTTCTCTCTAAACGTTGATATGATGGAAGAAAGAGGCGAAGCAGCTGAAAATCTGGAGACTTATCAACAGTTATTCAGAATTCTAGAGGCCCTCAACCGGGTTTCGCACGATTGGCAACTGAGTCACGAATCGCCGGACTCCGATTCATCCGCCATTAAAGCGTTATTCGAGCTCCGAGCAGTTTCAAGGTCGATTCTCTCGGCGAACCCGCTTCCATTTTCTGTCTGGCAGCATCTCTCTCAATTGGCTGATTCAGTTCAGGAGCTCCACAACTCGAAGCCATCGAGACACGGCCTCATATCGTTTGTGACTCGCCGAGTCAGGTCCCACGAGGTTTCTCGACTCGCCGCCGAGATCGAGTCTGAGCTCCAGCCCTTGATCGACCGCGAAACCGTGTCCAATTTAACAAAAACTCTGGCGGGGATTCACTATTCTTCTGGTCCGCCGTTGTTCGATGAAGACAAACTGTGCGAACAAATGTCTGTTTTGCAAGAGAGGCTTTCACGGGGCTTCGACATAAACTTGCAAGACTTGCTGTTGAAATCAGGGATTTTCGCAGAGCTGCAATGGGTTCTGTGCAATCCCGTATTTTCGAAAACGGTCCGCGAAACGGCAGCAATTTCGATGAAAGAGCTCGTGCTTTTCAACAAGGATGTGTTTGTAGGATCAGTGCTAGTTGGGGGAAGTGTGAAAGCATTAGTTTCAATGGGTTCTTTGTGTTCCTTGCAAGTCCTTTCATCGTTAATAAAGGCCATCAAGAGCCCTTTCGTGGATGAAATGGAGTCGTGTGGCGGCATTCTGAAGGTGGTTGGGTATTTGTCGTCGGAATATGAATTGGAAATGAGAGTAATGGCCTTGGATTGCATGATGGAAATCGGGTACTTCGGGAGGAAAGAGGCCGTGGAAGCGATGATAAATGGTGGTCTGATAAAGAGGCTTGTGGAATTGCAGGGGTCGGAAGTGGGAGGGAATTTGATGCATCCATTTGCGAGCTGTGTGGCGAGGTTTGCAGTGCAGTTGGAGGTGGGAGAAGGACTGAGGCAGAGAGAAAAAAGAGCTTTCAAGCAGCAAATATTGAACAGAGTTAGGGAGGCCTGTGATTCTGATGCTGAATCTGCCACCATTGTTGCTGAGGTCTTGTGGGGTTCGTCGCCTTGAAAATTGTTGAGAAAATTGATGGGTTATTTGGGAATTTGCTTGCTGTGAATAACTTGTATAGATTCTTGGTGTGACATGCTCCATATGGTGTAAAATGGTGTTTGTTGTTGCTCAATATCCAATTAATTTTTGAAGATAACAACTATTTTTGATGTATTCCTACAAAATTAGTGCAAGAAGTTGGACCGAAGAGGAAAGTATTGCTTCTGGGATATTTTTTCATTTTTATTTACCAAAGAAAAAAAATTGAAAAATTGTGGTTATAGCGCCTGTTTGGTTTTATTTTCATTTTTTATTTTTATTTTTATTATTTTTAAAATTTAAAAAGTTAATTAGTGAAAATAAATTTGTATTTGGATAGATGGTTGAAAAAGCAATAATTATATTAGTTTTAATAAGTTGTAAATGGAAAGAGATAGCAATAATGAAATAGAAAGAAAAAATATATAAATTATTGAAATAAAACATAAGTTATTAGAAAATGTGTTTTGAAATAAAAAATAAAAATAAAAGTAATGTTGAGCAAAAATATATAAAAAATTATGTATTTTATTTATGAAATAATAGAAAATGCAAAAATGAAACCAAATGGGCTGTTAGAGAAGTGGGGTTGAGAAATGAGTAAGTGATTGATTAAAAGAATGAAGTATAATGATAAGAGTTGATATGATTCGTGAAGTAATATGAGGTTTTATATGGTTGCAAGATTTTTTTTTTTTTGTTTGTTTGCCATGAAAAAAAGAAGGTATATTCTTCAAAAGTGGAATATTTTTTATTTGTTCGATTTATTTTATATGTTTTAAATACAAATTTTTTATCAACACTTCCATTAATAAATGATCCATCTCTTTTTTAAAAGATCCTAACTGAACATTTAATTTTGTATTTGTTTGTTTTAAATGTTAATATTTTTAATTAATTGAGTTGAACAATCTTGTCTAATCCAAGCCGCGCGTGATGCACTTGGACATTATCTCACTAATCAAACGTTTCTCTGATCGTTCTTTCAGTCAATTTGATGTTTGGATTATGTAAGGTATATACGCACGTTGAAGTATTGTAAAATCATTGCGTTGCTTTTGCTTTCTTCTTTTAATTAATTTTGCATTGCTTGGCACTTGCACTGCACTGAAATTACAAATTCCAACATTGCTTTCACAAGTGCAACATACTCTGCAATTTCTATAATAAATTGTTCTGACAACTTTTTGCCTAGCGGTACATAATTCAGTAGTATTAGTCCTTTTTATTATATAAAAAATTTTGAGTTTAAATTTAAATGAATTTTTTTTATAATTTATATACATCTAATTATATTATTTATATTTTAATTTATTTAATTAAAAAATAAAAAATAT
>JACGDI010001476.1:142423-164330 GCA_014898725.1 Jacaranda copaia | reverse complement strand
ACCGGGGGTCGATTCATGTCGACCACTCTTAGATGATGAGTTCAGGAGTAGCCTTTAGGTCGATACGGGTCGACTGCGTGGCTTACCATATGGGGTTGATACTAGTCGACCAGTCTGACTTCGCCACTGGGCTATCGTCACAATACTTTGGAAGAGGCCCTCAGGTCGATACGGGTCGACCACGGGGCTTCTTATACGGGGTCGATACAGGTCGACCAAAGTGACTTGCCTCAGGGCTTAGTGGGTTGAATCCTCTGATCTTGGGCCTGTTGGGCCTGCTGAATTATATCATTTAACATTGGATCTCGTGAGCTGTATGATTTGTAAAAGGGGCCTGTTGGGCCTGTTGGGCTATCCCATATCAATTATAATATGTGTTTTGGGGAATAAATATTGTAAGTAAGTTGAGGAATGTAAAAGTTGTGTTGAAAAATGTAATGGATTTTAGATTATATGTTAGGGAATAGTTAAAAATTTATTTTGAAAAATTGATATGCTTGTTTATGTTTTTAAAGAGACATTTTTTACTATAACAGTCAAGTCAATATTTTTTTGTTAGGTTTTTGAAATGAAAATAGAATTGTGTAATTTTTTTTATTATAAGAATAATAATAGTAATATATATAACATATATATGATATATATGTATGTATATATTGAAAAATAAAAAAGTTTTAGAGATAATAAAGAATAGGAGATAGTATTTAGGAAAAACCTGTCTTAGTGTTTCAGAGGGAAAATGAGTGATTATTTGAATATATTTTGCCCAAAACAAATGCACTTGGTTATGTTTTCCTAAGACAAACCAAACACTCCCTCAATATATTTACAACATAAAAAAATATTAAGAAACTTTTTCAAAGTTGAAACTCAAAATATGATCCATGGCACGTGCGGGAAAAGAGAAGAGCTAAAATATGGTATTTATATTACATAATTGAATTCAAAAGTAATAAGTATTCTGCATTTAATTAGTTTGAACGGTGTACATAAAACAGAAGCACATTCCAATTAATTTAAATGTCTTTCACTAATTATAATAAACTGATTGATCTGACGAGATAAAGTTAGAAAACTACTATTAAATCACGTTTAAAATCACGGAAGTGTGAATTAATGTACATAAGTAGTCAATACAGCATACAACATAGAACTAATGGTATTTTTAATCTTAGTTAAAAGTAATTTCTACTTTAATTTTAAGAATATCACATAAATAATTTCTTTTTCATCTTATGAAATATCAATATAATCCAACAACTAAAATATCAGTGGGGTGGAGTTCTACCGAACTTTCTAAAATTAAGAGATGTATATAATCTAAGTCGACTTCCAAGAGTAATAGCTTGGATCTCAGTATGCATCAGAAGTAGATGGGTTTATTAATCATTCCACAAAAACACACCTAACATTTATTGAGCTGTCCATCAAATGTATTTAGATTGGGTTGGAAGAGTAGTAGCTTTGATCTCAATTTGCAAGAGCAGTTGAGTTAGAATGCGCGTCAAGTCTGTTGAACCTCAATTAAAGCACTTTGGTGTTTAAAGTAGGACCAAATTACAAGAAATGGATATAAATTGAGGTCTAATGTAAAATTAAAACATAAGCAATATAGTCTTTTGATGTTGTACTATTTATAGCAAGCTTAAAATTATCAATATTGTCCAACGCTAGTTCGTGAAATTTGAGTGGTTAGGCGGCGCTTCTTAAGTTTGACAACTAGTATAGTGAGTTAAATTTTGGATCAAATTCAAACCCATTTAAAAAAATATGGATCCTGACTTGTAAGGGTATTATTTAGAGTTATAATCAAGCTAATGCCTCAATGCAAGGAGGGAACTAAAAATAAATAAATAAATGATTAAAAATTAATCATTTTGGACTAATTTAAAAAAGAAAAAGAAAATGGAAATTGAATAATATGCATTATGCCATGAGTCTCAAGAAAAGCTAATTTTGCAATATCGCAACCACTCGTCCAAGGGGGACCCAACAGCCAACACCATCCGAAGCCAACAAGACTGCTGGATTTGCCAATAATAACAAATTGGAAAGGAAAGATGTTACCCAAAACAAGCATGAAATAGAAATACAACTTAATTAAAACAAGTAAAACAATCTGCAATCCAATTTTAATACGCAACTTGGAAAGGGATCACACAACACATTCATCACTAAATACCAATCTTCGACAAGACAGCTCATTGTAAATCTTCTTGCTGAAAACATCTAAACTATGTCATTAATATATATATATATATATATATTTAATTACAAATAGCTTGTCGTACCTTCTAGCTGGAGGACTCAGGTGGAGTGGGAGGTTGTTGTTAGTACATCCTATGACCTACAAGACTTAGATGTCGGTCCGTTGTTGTTCATTATGCAAGCACGTTTGGCTTCATAATGGCGACATTGTCATCCAACATTATTACAGCACACAGCATCCTAGGACTAGGAATAGGACCTACGCCATTTAATATTATTACTCTATTATTTTTCATTATGCGAATTTCATATATAAGATCATACATTAAATTAAGGCTATGATCATATCCTAAAACTCATTTGAATTCCAAAATTGGCCAACAGATCCACCACCTACGACATTAATTTTTTTGGTCAAAGTTGAGTGAGCTATTCAAACACTCAACCAGACACCACTGGGCCCCTCTTCCCTCTTCCCTCTTCCCTCTTCCCTCTTCCCTCTTCCCTCTTCATATAAAACGACGATTATAGTGATCCAGAGCAGATCTCATCTAAAATTGAAGATAGGCAGGCAATATCAATGGTGGTGACTGGTGACAAATCGTGTCATGTTCGATGGGTTTGTATTGTGTTGAGAGTAGAGATGTTGTAATATTATGCTCAATTTATAGAGCGTTCAATTCAAATTGAACCCAAAATTTTTCATGTCAACTTTTGTTGACAAAAAAGCTTCTATTCTTAAACCCATAATCCACAGCTCAACCCATATCAATATATTATCATGCGAATTAATTGATTTAAAAAAATATATTATTTTATTAATGAAAAATAAAATTATATTACCTAATCAAAGACATATTGTTCAAAAACAACATAACAAATTATATTACAACTAAATACTTTAGTTAGATTAATAAATTAAGTAGTTCAAAATTGAGTTGATGAATTAAATAATTCAAAATCACATAACCAACCGTGTTACTACTAAAAAGTCCAGATTCCAGCCACAAATTACAACCATTCAATACGACATTCTCAAACTTCAAACTTAATTTTCCAATATTGAAGGATCCTTATAAAAGGAAAAAAAAAGAAAAGAAAAGAGACTAAATGGATTGAAAAAAAAACTAAAAGAATTAATGTATTATAAAATGTCTGCAAAAAGTTTATGTCAGGTTGAATTGAATCGTCTTAACATATTACATAATAAAATTATCATATTTATCGTGTAACTCAAAATCTAATTCAAATTCATTCAAATTTTTTTGAATTTCTTATGATATCAATCTAGTATCGCCCCAATCCAAATCTAATAATACCTTATTGGTGCATATCATACTAACATCTTGTGTCGGAAATTGTAAGTCCTAACTATTAGACGAAGTTGATCGATGAAACCATTTTGCCTTCGTTGTAATCTGACAATCCAAATCCCATGACACATTGTAAAATCCTCTATCACAATATTCTTCTACTGCTCTATTTTCAAAGCAGTATTTCCTTACTTAGAAAAAAAAAATAAGAAAAGAAAAGAAAAGAAATTAAGGGCATCAGATGTAGTAATGCACAAACAAGAATAGAAACAATTTTATTAACCTAACCTCGAAATTTCACAGTAGTCACTTTGGAACACCTGATGCAGCAGCCATCACCAATGTTGTACAATAAAAAAACAAAAAACTAAAATTAAAGCGTTCTTACTGTCTGTGTCTCGAGCAATGCTTCTTGAATGCTGTCCAACACATTGTCCTATATAGCCTAACACTAACAGGTCCCAAAATTCAAAAAAGATTGCTATTCTTCGACAAAGCTTCTCCATTGAAATCATAAAGCTTCAATATCTTCTCGACAAGCATCACAGAGTTTTCACTTTCGCATTATTAAGCTATTTCTCAATGATGAACTACAGAATTCAGCACTACAAATATCAACTATCAGCAGTGAAGTGAATATTAGATGAAAAATACTATCCTGTCTCCAGAGTTTCTCTACTGCTAACATTGTCGTATGACTTTTTCCGCAACAGGCTTCTCAAGACAGAGATAAAGGCAAACAAAGCTATCTCCATGTGCTCGGAGCTACTCATCTTTACACATACCTGACCCATCTTCCGGCTATTCACATTGGCATTTACTAACATTTTTGTACCCCGGCTCAATCTAAAGTCAGACTGTACATTTCCACCTAGAACTGTCTCTTTTTTAAAAGAGAGGAACGTCATCGCCAGACTGACTTTGTCATCTCTCACAGGGTAGTCTTTCCCCTTTAAAGTGGCTTCAAAACTTCCACCGTAAGCCACTTGCCCAGCACCTGTTATCCCACCAACATTCATTTTAAAATCCAACCTCCTTTTAGTTGAGATGATATCTTCAACCTTGGCACCATAATAGTAGTTATTTCCAAAGGATGTCACAGAAACACCACATTCAGTAACATTGTGTTTGAAATTCTTCAGCTTTGCGTTACTACGAAGTGAGCAGATCAATTCCTTGCCAGCAGATTGGATATCAAGGCCTACACTATAGGTGGGTCCTCTAGGATCTAAGAAAGCTGCTGTTGATTCACATTGAACGCTGAAGTCTTGTTTGTCCTTGCTCATTTGTCCTGCAACATAGGTAATGACATTTTTCCTTACTTCAGCAGCTATCTCGAGGTTAATTCCATCAAAGCCTACATCATGATCCCATCCGTGCGGATCTAGAACTGGCCTTGCAAGCCACTGGTCAGGCATAACAAGGCAGCGAAATCTATGCTGAGGGGAATCTGAATCAAAACTTGGAGGGACAGCCATATCTGGGAGCATAATTGGTTCCGGAGGTTCTTCCTGATTAGCAGGATTATCATCAGAGGTCACACCATCTGTGTCTTTCTTCTCTCTTCTGATGTATTCTTGTTTAATCTGTTTCTTCAAATAAAGTGTCTCCCTGTAATCCAACTCGTCGAGATAATCCTTTTTCTGAGAAGGGGTCAATTTCTGCAACTGTGCTCTAGTCAGAATACGGATAGGAGGTAATCGATCATATTCATCTTCTTCCTCCGTGTCAGAAAAAGAGAGTTCATCAAATTGGTTTTCTGCTCCATCTGGGCTCAGCTTCACACGATGTTTAAGAAAAGATGAGAGCAGATGAGGCAAAGAAGGCAACCGGGAATTACCCAAAGGCCCTAATTGCACACTGTCTTCAAATTCCAAAAGAGTATTAACATCACCAAGAATTTTGGTGCATACGCACAACAACATGAACTGAGTCATCCATACCTGTCCATTAGGAAGAACCTTCTTCCCAGAGTTATCCACCTTACAGGACGGATGATTCTCCACCAAAATCACAGGATTTTCAAGTTTCGTATCCAATATTGCCTGGTGAATCTGGTGTTGCAGCATCTGTGAGCAGTAACTGACATAGGAATCATAGCTTACAGGATACCCATTCTGGCCTTCGGGAAGGACTGCAGAAGAATGAGTCAAAACAATGTTGGTGCTGAACCAAATTGCAGGACCAAGAATGTCAGTTATAAGCTTCAGTAATGGAATATCACAATAACCCATGTTAATCAAATCAAGGCGTTCAAAATACAAGATAACATCTGGATGTGATTTTCGAATAAATCGCTTGACAGAGTGCAAAATTTTCCGATTTTTAGTGTCTGAATTTGTTGAGGAAGGTAGCAGACCAGGAGTGTCGATAAATGATATCCTGACGCCATTCACAATTCCAACAATCTCTTGAACTTGATCAGTAGCAGGCCGAAAAGCATCAGTCGTTAGCTTTGATTCACCAAGTATGTTATTTATCGTGGAACTCTTGCCGACACCTGTTTTTCCCAAAACAAGGATCTTAAAAGAGAAGTCCAGTTCAGGTAGATCAAGTTCTTCTTGCTCTGAAGCTATCACTTGAGCTCTATCAATATGAAGCTTAGCTCTTTTTAGATCTGATTCCCCTGCTCGTATCAGAGTTGCCAGGTGGATCCGATATAAAACCTTTGCCACTGTAAGATTATCATGCGACAGGCCGAGTTGTCGAAGAAGACGCAAAAATTTAATTTGTAGAGCTTCAACCTTTGCAAGAGGGTCCAAATTCTTCTCCTCAGTGCCAAGACTAGATTCAGAAGAATTTTCGGCTCGTTGTGACAAGGGATTCTGAGTTATCTGAATATCACTAGATGAGCACGGGTTTTCAGTAGAAACTGACCGTGAAATTAAATTGGCACTGGTTTGAGTTAAACCTGATACAAAATAGCATGCAGCTGCTGTCAGACAATATTTATAATTAGTTAATACCAAGAAAAACCCAAAAATCAACAAAAAACAGAATTTCACTTTTAGAGTCTTATACCAGATTCCCAATTGGGAGTCAAAATTAGCCTTCAAGCAGAGAATATAATGAAGAAAAGGCCATTCAATTTGATTAGATACTGAATGTCCTCTATTTCTGGAAAAATAATCCCAAAGGATACTGAAGTAGACCAAAATGCAAATTGTTACTTCACCCAATGATAGAAAAAATCCACTTATTTTTCATTGGAGAAAAAAAATATGTTGAGAACAATAGCTTCTAGAGGCACTCATAGGTTTTGTCTGTTAGACATTTTCTACAGGATTTCCACAAAGATAGGTTCTTCACCATGGCATACTCATGACAAATAGATCCTGGAATAAATTTTTCATGCCATCACATAACTGAACTTTCAGAAAAAGTACTTCTCACGTGGATCTCAAGTCTAAGGGATGAATAAGACTAACTACAAATTGGCAAAATAAGATATAAAGATTTAGGCAGCCCAAAGGAAATCAAACAAGAGTGGACCATTAAGATTGAATTGTGTAAATGACAATTGACATATCAATTATAGGATCACAATGAACCACACAAGTCTATTTTGTTTTTGAAGTTTAACTGAAGTCCTGGATGTCATGACACATTCTTTTCACCATCTTCATGTATTAGATATCAAAATCCAATGTTCAGCCCCAAGTCATCAAAAGATCCCACAAGGACTTCAGCATGCAGCACGTCTTTTTACTTTTTAAGTTCAAATTATTCAACAATTTAAAATGTGAAACTTCCAGACAGATATTTTTTTCCTGACACTCAAAGATTGACAGATAATTCCAGAGAGTTTTGGAATATTCATGCAAGATAAAACAACTAGAAGGTAGCATATCTCTAAATTTCCCACATCTCCCTAACCAAGGCCTATAAGAAAAATAGAAAAGTTGGGCAGCCTTCTTCATGAACCAACATAGAGAGAACACTTCATTCTAAATGGAAAACTTCCGATATCATACCATCAAATTACATTGCATGCTTTCACGTTCATCAATCTACCCAGGTATAAATCAAAAACAAAAACAGCACAAACAACAACAAAGAGAAAATTTAAGCATAATTCCTAGAGCCCCATTTATCTTATGCAATACAAATAGGAAAAAGCAATAACAATAATAATAATAATAATGCAAGGAAGGTGATACCTCGGTTTCCAAGCTCTTCATTTTGAGATTCCTGTGATAAAAAGCTTTCTGATGCTGACAGTGGTCTGGTAGAACCTATTGACTTTGATATCACTTGAGAGAAAACCCAATCCTTAAAGCTTGTCATGGTTGCTGCCTACAATAAAGGAAATTAAGCCTTTTTGATAAACTTCGCATGCAAGTTAGAGAATGACATTTTCCCAGGTGCAGTTAAGGGATTGAGCCCAACCATAAATGAACTTGACCAAGCATTACATATTATGCAGAAAGGCCAGATCAATGCCAATGTAAACAAGCGGCTAAGTGAATAAACATTAAATTGGAGAGAGAAAAGGATGTCAACCAGATACCTAATTGATTTGTTTAGGGAGACTAACAGAAGTTTAACCCATTAACTTTTCACCAGTTAGGAACAGAAGTGTATATGTCCAGTTAATCTGAGAACATGACTAAGATTATCCTTGCATCCTTTCCCTTGAAATGATCACTGCAGATTATGAGGTCTAAAAGTATCCTATATGAACTTTTAACTTTCAGGTGAAGATATTCCAAGTGGTATAAGACAAAAGAAGTTTATAAAGAAGCTTGGCCTTAATGCAATTAAAATGAAATATTAAAGCTTTGGCAATTAAAGGCTTCAAATTCAACTTCAGTATGTGAGTTCATTCTGTTATCCATATGTATGTCTCCCTCCGAAAATGAAGGCTCATGAAAATGATAGATAGGCAGACAATTTAACATTTAAAATTGAGGTATGCTTCTAGGGCATCAAAGTACATTGCTTCAAGAGCATCAAACCTGACAGTAGACTACAACTATTTGGGGCTATGTTCAAATGACTATCAATGAAAACACCTTTTTTCGGTTAGGAGCAAAGCCAAACCCTGGTGCCGAGGATTCAATTAATAAAACCATGATTAATCAGTACTAATACACATGGTTGTGTATGTAAGTGTATGAGAGAGCGAGCGAGCGAGCGAGAGAGAGAGAGAGAGAGAGAGAGTATCTATAACAGAGTTCAATTGAATAGGCAAGCAGCAAGTCAAAGTTTTTTGACTTTTTACTTTTGAATGGAGATGAACCAAATAAACTACCACATTCTACCTTGTATAATACCATTACATACTTTTCGTGATGTGAAGTAGAACAACTATGGTCGACACCTTAGAGGTTCTTGATAAACAAAAACTTTGGAGTTCAAAAAGATACCCAAATGAAGATACTGGTTGGCAGTTTGAAGTTTGGCCAACAAGACTAATAACACCATCAATGAATTAATGGTTTTTTGGTTCATAGCCATGGAGTTCTTCTTAACCGCCTGCAATTTCACCCTCATCATAAAAACAAAGGTTTGGGAAGGCCACATAAAACCTGATTGAAGGTACAAGAAAGCCCAGGAAATTGTAAAGTAAGATCGTAGAACAAAAATACCACCTAGACTCTATTGTCTAGAAGTATGAAGTAGACTTACAGTGTTCAGCTAGCCAAGACAAAATTTACATAGGTTAACTCCTCTCTTAATTCTCATAGATCTCTTTGGAGGGATTTTCTTTGTTAAAAACTTAAAATCTCATTAAATGCAAATCCCAGTCAAGATTGCCTTAAAAATCTCTATCTGTTCTTCTATGAGAATGAGGACAAGGAATTAGATAATATCTATCTGAACCTCCAATCTCTGTCTCTTTAGAATCATAAATACAACAAATTCTTGTGGCTTAACAGGAAAAACAAGGCCTTCTTCATAAACAAAATTCATCAAATCTGAAAGTCTAAAGTTTGATTTTGTGCTTGGGATTCTAGATTCTTGGTTGACAAGAAGCTAGAATCTGTGTTCTGATCATTATCAACTGCTCCTACCTATGACCAAGTACCCTTATGAGCTATAAAAGTGCAACATAATCCTTATTATGCACTTCAACAGGCGCTCTACTTTAAAATGGTCTCATGGATGTACTTAATGATGTCATTTTGAGTAGAATGAATCTCTCATAGATCGCAAGGTTACCAAAAGAAATTCTTAGAAGGGTCAACTCTACCAATATTTCACTATCAGCATGTCGAATCTGCCAAGAACATTGATGACCCTAATTTTGAAGTTGTCCAACATGGACTGTTCTAATAAATTGAGGTCCAAGTTCTCATTCTTGACCTTGTCCACCCCAAAGGCATCTCCTGTAAGTGGTTGATTGTCTGATGACTTAGCTTAAAAGATGTTTGGCAAGACTCTCAGCACATGTTCGGCAACTTGTTCTTCCTAGTCAATTACTTGATGGGTTGGCATAGCCACTTTCAGCTTTTATGAAATATCCGTGAAAGAAATTCCCATCATTCTGGCCCTTGAACCGACATCATTCATGCATGCCAGCTGAATATTATCACCCTCTTCAAGACAGACGTTCAGCTGCTCCTCAGAAAACTGTCACCTTGATTCATGAAGCTGTGAAGAAGCCTCACAAACAACAGCAATCCCATGTGCATGAGCAGGCCCATTATTATGACTGACATCATGGCCATCGTTTTAATCTCCTAAATTCAGACAAGTAGGAACCAGCCAGTTCACAAGCAGCACTATCTACTTTGAACCTGTTCAATCCATTAGAGTTAAAAAGGTCGCAATGTTTTATGTCTCAATTGGATACAAACGAAATAAAATTGATTTGTTGGATCTGAAAATTGCTCTGTTCTGTAGGCACACCACTTCACTCTGATCTGTCACTTTTTAAATCACCAGGGGCGTTCAAAGTTACTTCCAGCTGCTATAAAACCCAAACCCAACAAGTCTGAGCCACCTTTCTCCTTAATAACTCAACTTCACTAAAACAAATCAAAAGGACATGGAAAGAAAGGAAAAAAGATAACCGCCCCCAAAGAGTCAGGATTGTAGGTCCTCCCCAAAATATTTTCATTCTTATGTTTTTACAACCACTATCATCCCTAATCCATATCAAACCTACCAACTTGAATTAGTTTATGAATACTGAAATTTCCATTTACATGATTAATATCATTTATTCAACAAATTTGATTGGTTCATATGAATTGAATTTTTTGTTATGATAAATTGATGAAACAATTAGCCGGTCTAATAGTCACTTTAGCATTGCTAGTGAGACATTCTTTCCACAAATCCTCTGAGTGAGAAAGGTGGAGCACTAGGGTAAAGCACTGGCAAGGCAGCAGAAGATCCAACATTTGTATTCTACACCTTACAGGCCACAACAAATGAATGCCCGCTCTTATGGACTGACAGGTGAAAGGCAAGTCAAAGGGTAGAAAGAACATTTGGTATCATAAAGAAAGCAAATGAGCTACAAACTGGCGCTAGGCAACCCAAAAGGCTAGATCATATTCATCAGATAGGCCCCAGCATCTGAAGTAGATTCCTGCGTAAGGGAGATGAGGCAGCAGACCAGGCAATACGGCATAAGAAAGATCAATTCCTATGCTGCAATAACTTTGATATAGAAACAACCTAGCACAACCCATTTGCAAAAGAATATAACTTTCCTGTAGTAAAGAACACTAAAACAATCAATTGAACTATAAAACTACAGAATAAGCCAATACAAAATAAAAACAGTCAAACTAGTTTCCCAACAAAACAATTAAGCAAACAAGGCAAAATAAGAGCAAATCAATATAAAACGAGGAGGTATTTTACCTGATTAAAAATTAGACTTGGCACCTCCAACCAAAGATTTGCAAGTGCAACGAGGTCAAACAAATGTGTCAAACTGAAAATGAAGCAGATTTTCCCCAATTCTCCTACCGTATGGGGGGTATCAGAATTCTGAATTTATAGAGCTCAGTAGACAGCGCTAATAAAATTGTTTTTGGGGCTCGCAATTCATGAATATTTGGACAAGATTGAAGAAAACGAAGGATTTTGTGGGGTTGATATATCCAATCGGATGAGCCCGCACCACGCAGCTTTATTTCTAACAATTTTGAGCCATTAAAATCGTCAAATTTGGAATCGGAAGATGATATGGTAATGGTATGGGCTTCCAATTTAAAATCTCAAATGACGTTAACACCCTTGTAGAATTCTTGTCAATTCACACACACATTTCACGCCGCGAATTAAAAAACACCTATACTTTAGTGGGTAACTTACTTAAAGTACCAACAAAATTTTTTAATTTTGTGATAAGTTTCTATTTGATTTTCTTTGGATTAAGCCCCCTAATTTTATTAAAATTTTAGAGTTCATTTTTATTCACTTGATTTGATAAAAATATCCTTAAATATAATATTTTTCACTCATTTTTTTTCACTTTTTTATCATAAACAATGCAACTACCCTAAATGGCAGTGTTATTTCTAGAAATAGAAAGAAAAGAAAACACGCAACAAACTCCACGCCAGGAATGAGAATAATCATGGGAGCTAACAACTACTGACCCAACATTTGCATTGTCTTCTTCTTTTTTTATTTTCATCATTTTTAGGTTTCTTCTTCATCATTTTCGAGTTTCTTCTTTTTTTTCTTCATATTGCTTCTCAATTGCTTCCGAGTTTCTTGTATTTTTCCGACAATATCAACTAGTAGTGAAGGTGGAGTGTTCAATTAACTGTTGGGTAGTTGCCGCTGCAAAGATCAACTCCATATAATGTCAATTAAAGATAGTATGACTTTAATGGACATGTACATTAATCTCGCAAGAAAATGGAGCGAAATCAATACCGAGCTCTTCAGTTTGCGATACATAGCCCTACATTAAAGATTGTACATGACTTTGTCTGATGACAACGATGTCCTGAATATGGTCTTACTACATTTGGCATTGAAGATGAATATTGTTAACATTCTGATAAACCTAAAGAATGAGTCAAGTAGTAGTGCCAAGAAGGACAATGACATTTTAAAGTATTAGTTCCACAAAATCTAAATTATACTATAATTTTTAAAGTTTTGTACATCAATTGTTCTGAAATTGTACTCCGTTTATTTGAAAATCTTTCTCTACTTGGAGCATTCTACATTATACTTAATTGTAAATAAAATTTCGCTATTATTTAAGTTTTATACTTTAAGTATTCTATTAATGAATTATTAAAAACTGTACTGCGATTGTTGGGGTTTATACTTCAGAGGTTGGGAAATTATACTTTACTTTATCAAAAATTGTACTTCTTTTTTTTTATGAAATTATACTTCATTTTACCTAAATTTATACTTTATTCATTGAAGTTTTATATTTCTAGTGTTCTATTTAATGATTATCCGGAACTGTACTGCATTTGCTAAGCTTTTATACTTAAACTATTTTAAAATTGTACTTCACTTTATATAAATTTGTACTCCGGTTATCTAAAATTATATTCTATTATATAAATTTTATACTTTAAGTGTTCTATTGATTGATTATCCAAAATTATACTGCTATAGCTAGTGGTTTATTCTTGAAAATGTTCTCAAAATGTACCTTTTTTTATCTAAAATTGTACTTCATTTTTTTGAAATTATACTTCATTTTACAAAATCTATACTCTATTTGTAAAAGTTATATACTTTAAGTGTTCTATTTATTGACCATTCAAAATTATACTGCTTTTGCTAGGGTTTTATACTTTAAGTATTCTGAAATCATACTTCACTTTATGTAAAATTGTACTTCAGTTTTCTGAAATTATACCTTTTCATTTTACAAAACTTGTAATCTATACATTGAAGTGCTATACTTTAAGTGTTTCAAAATTGTACTTCATTTTATCTAAACCTGTACTTCAATTAGCTGAATATATTATTTAAGTTTCACTAATGTATTATCAAAAAATTGTATTGTATGTGCTGAGATTTTATACTTCATGTGTTCTATAATTATACTTTACTTTATTAAAATTATACTTTTTTTCTCATATTATACTTTATTTTACCTAAACCTATACTTTATTTATTGTTGTTATGCAGTTCAAGTGTTTTATTTATTGATTATCCAAAATTATACTGCATTTGCTTGAATTTTATACTTCAAGTGTAATGAAATTGTACTTCATCTTATCTAAAATTGTACTTTCACTTTCTAATATTATACTTGCTTCATTTTACAAAATCTATAATCTATTCATTGAAGTACTATACTTCAAATATTTCGAAATTGTATTTCATTTTATCTAAAGATGTACTTCAATTGGCTGAATCTATTATTTAATTTTACTGTATTATCATAAAACTTTACTTTATGTGCTGAGATTTTATACTTCAAGTATTCTGTAATTATACTTTACTTTATTAAAATTGTACTTCTTTTTTCTAAAATTATGCTTTATTTTACTTAAATCTGTACTCCGTTCATTGATGTTATACATTTCAAGTGTTCTATTTATTGATCATCCAAAATTATATTGCTTCTGCTAGGATTTATACTTCATGTGTTCTAAAATTATATTTCACTTTATCTAAATTTATACTCCTTTTTTCTGAAATTATACTTCATTTTGTAATTCATTTTACCTAAATTTGTACCATATTCATTGAACTTCTATATTTCAAACTGTACATCTTTTATCCAAAATAGTATTAATTTTCTGAAATTATACTTCACTTTACAAAACTTGTACTCTATTTATAGAATTTTTGTACTTGAACTGTTCTAGTTATTGATTATCCAAAATTATACTACCTTTTCGAGGGTTTTATACTTTAAGTGTTCTGAAATTGTACTTTATTTTATACAAATTTATACTCCGGTTATATGAAATTTTACTTCATTTCACTTAAAATTGTACTCTATTATTTAAATTTTGTACTTCAAGTATTCTACTAATTGATTATCCAAATTATACTGTTATTGCTAGCAGTTTATACTTGAAGTGTTCCCAAATTGTACATCTTTTTTTCTAAATTTGTAATTCAATTTTCTTTATGCTTCACTTTACAAAACATGTACTCTATTTATAGAAGTTTTATACTTTAAGTATTCTATTTATTGATTATTCAAAATTATACTACTTTTGTTGGGGTTTTACACTTCAAGTGTTTTGAAATTGTATTTCACTTTATGTAAAATTATACTTCATTTTTCTGAAATTACATTGCTTTATTTTACAAAACATGTAATCTATTCATTGAAGTACTATACTTCAAATGTTCTAAAATTGTACTTTATTTTATCTAACATGTACTTCAATTAGCTGAATCTATTATACTTCACTTTATCTAAAATTGTACTTTTTTTGTTTTAAATTATACTTCATTTTACCTAAATATGTACTTTATTCATTAAAGTTCTATACCTCAAATGTCTAGTTATTGATTATCCAAACTTTATCTAAAATTGTACTTTTTTTATGATATTATACTACATTTTATACTTTATTTTATCTAAACATGTACTCTATTCATTAAAGTTCTATACTTCAAGTGTTCTATTTATTGATTACCCAAAATTGTACTGTAGTTGCTAAGGTTTTATACTTAAACTCTTTCAAAATTGTATTTCACTTTATATAAATTAGTACTCTAGTTATCTGAAATTGTACTTCATTTCGCATAAAATTGTACTCAATTATTTAAGTTTTAAACTTCAAGCGTTCTATTAATGGATTATTAAAAATTATACTGCAATTGCTGGGGTCTTATTCATCAAATGTTCTGAAATTATACTTCACTTTATTAAAATTGTACTTCTTTTTTTTTTTTTTTTTTTTTTTTCTGAAATCATACTTCATTTATCAACCTTAAGGGATGCAGTTGAGGAGAAAATTGGTTTGACTAATGTATCGCACAATGAATTGGCTTTAACTAGCAACTCAATTGATGCATGGAGGAATTGCATATATGGGGAGGGTTAGACATTCAAGGATGCTCAGGAGTTTAGAATTATGCTTAAAAATTATGCGGTGTCTACTTTGAGGTCATTTAAATACAAGAAAAATGACAACAAAAAAATCATAGCTGCTAGTAGTGATAAAAATTGCAAATGGATAATCTATGCATCAAGGCATGAGGTTGATAAATTATTTGGCATTCGAAAATGTAATCTAGAGCACACATGTGGTGAGGCTAATCTTTAGATAAGGAGATATCCTAAAGCCGATTCCACTTGGGTTGCTAACATTATGAAGGATAAATTGAGATCAGAGCCATGTTATTGACCCTCCCTTTACCATATTGAAAGATGTCTACAGAGAATATAGTGTGGAACTTAGGTACCACAAAGTATAGATGGGTAATGAGTTAGCTATGCATGACATCCGTGACGCTAAGAAGGGATCTTATGATAAGTTGAGGCGGTAATGTCATGCTGTAAAGAGGACAAACTTTGAAAGTATTACAGACTGTGAGATTAACTCAATTAGTCAAAAATTTCATCGGCTATTTATATGTTTCAGTGCCTACCTTATTAGTTTTCTCAAGGGATGTAGGTCATTGATATTTTTAGATGGCACCTATATTAAAAATAAATACAAAGGATGCTTACTCAGTGCTGTAAGTAAGGATGCTAATGATGACTTATTCACGTTAACATATGCAATTATTGACTTTGAAAATGATATTAATTGAGAGTGGTTCTGCTTCAAGCTAAGAAGTGTCGTAGATTCTCAATATTTGCCTGGCTTATTAAGGTTTACTTTCTTCTCCGATCAACATCCAAGTCTTCTTAAGGTCCTCTCCATAATATTTTTTGGTAGCCACCATGCATATTGTTTGAGATACTTAGTGGATAACTTTAAAAAACAAGTAAGTGTACTTTATCTTTGTTTGTAAAATAATTATGTGAAATAAACTCTAATTCGTAACATTTAGCACATTACTATTTTATTATTTTAAATTCAGGTATTAAGGAAGTACCGTCTACATAACAAGAAATATTGATGCTCTATTTTTATGAAAGTTGCATATGCACTTATGAGGCATGAGTATACACGACATATAGATAGTATCTTAGAGTCATTACTATTTGCTAGAGACTTTATTATACAGTCTGACCTACCATGTTAGGCAAATTCCTTATTACGTGGAGATCGATGAAGGGTAATAAATAATAATCAAGCAAAATGTTGGAATAATTAGGTTAAACCAACCCAATTTATGCCAGTTGCAGCCATGGTTGATCACATACGTATGCAAATTAGGTTATAATACATGATTGACGAGAAGAATCTCATAAAATGGTTGGTCAATTATTTCCCTAGCAAGAGAAAAAGTTGACAATCAATCATATGTGTTTTTGTAACTTAAAAGTTGTCATGTTTAGCAGTTGAAGCTTTAAGGTGATTGATCAAGATAAATCATATGTTGTAGATTTACATAGCAGGATTTGCTCATGCAGAGCATGGCAGATTGATAAAATACCATGCAAAAATGCTTGTTCTTGTATCAAGTCAAGGTCACTTTCACCGTATGACTTCACCGATCAATACTATCGAGTTGAGATATATCAACAAGCACACCAAGCAATGATAAACTCTATCCCTACATTTGATATGAATTTGTTCCTGCCAAATGATGATGGCATCATTAATGCACTTGATTGCTAATTTCAGCTTGGGCGTAGAAAGACATAGAGAATTCCATCTCAAATTGAGAAGTGTGTAATTAAGTGTAAAACGTGGGTAAACAGGGTATAATTGTCGAACCTGTAAAGAATTAGTAAACTAGTAAAATTTTGCACCTAAATATAGGATAATTGTACTTGATTTCTTAACATTTGTACATCAGCAAAACATATTTTATACATTGTTAGTTACTGGTTTGTACTTCATTTTCTTCGAATTATACTCACATTCACCACATAGTCTCAACTGAATTGAAGTAAACTGCAATGAAACACATTTTATATTTTATTTTTTTTGGATTTTTACTTCATTGCCCTCAAATTGTACTTAAATTGGTTGCCCAGGTTTAAAGAAATTGAAGTGTACTTCAATAAAACAAATTTTATACTTTGTTAGTTATGAGTTTGTACTTCATTAACTTCGAATTGTACTCATATTCACTGTCCAGTTTCAATTGAATTGAAATGAACTTCAACAAAATATATTTTATAATTTGTTTTTTTGGGTTTGTACTTCATTGCAATGAAATTGTACTCAAGTTAGTAGCTCAATTTCAAAGGCATTGAAGTGTATTTCAATGAAACAAATTTTACGCTTTGTTAGTTATAGGTTTGTACTTCATTCCTTCAAATTGTACTCACATTCACTGTCCAATTTCAATTGAATTAAGGTGAACTTAAAGGAAACTCATTTTATACTTTTTTTTTTCTGGATTAATACTTCATTGCCTTCGAATTGCTTTCAAATTGGCAAACTAGTTTTAACATAATTGAAGTGCACTTCAATGGAACAAGTTTTATGCTTTGTTTGTTCTAGGTTTATACTTCATTTCCTTCGAATTGTACTCACATTCCCTGCCCTGTTTCAATTGAATTGAAGTGAACATCAATGAAACATATTTTATACTTTATTTTTTCTAAGTTTGTACATCAATGCCCTCAAATTGTATATAAATTGGTTTTCCAATTTCAAAGGAATTGAAGTGTACTTTAACAAAATAAATTTTATACTTTATTTGTTAGTTATGGGTTTATACTTCATTTCCTTCAAATTGTACTTGCTTTCATTGCCCAGTTTCGATTGATTTGAAATGTACTTCAACAAAACACATTCTATACTTTGTTAGTTATGAGTTTGTACTTCATTTCCTTCGAATTCTACTTGCAAACACTGCCTAGTTTCAATTGAAGTAAATTGAACTTCAATGAAACACATTTTATACTTTGTTTTTTTCTAGGTTTGTACTTCATTACCCTCAAATTGTACTAAAATTGGCTGCCTAGTTTCAAGGGAATTGAAGTGTACTTCAACAAAATAAATTTTACACTTTGTTTGTTAGTTATGGGTTTGTACTTCATTTGTTTCGAATTATACTCATATTTACTGCTTAGTTACAATTGAATTGAATTGAAATTCAAGGAAATACATTTTATACTTTGTTTTTTCTGGGTTTGTACTTTACTGCCCTCAAATTGACTACCCAGTTTAAAAAAAATTAAATTGTACCTCAACAAAACACATTTTATACTTTGTTAGTAATGGGTTTGTACTTAATTTTTTTTCAAATTGTACTTACTTTCACTACCCAGTTTCAATTAATTTGAAATGAACTTCAATGAAACACACTTTATACTTTGTTTTCTCTAGGTTTATACTTTATTGCCCTCAAATCATACTCAAATTAGCTACCCAGTTTCAAAGGAATTGAAGTGTACTTCAAGGAAACATATTTTATACTTTGTTAGGTATGGGTTTGTACTTATTTTCTTCGAATTGTACATATATTCACTGCCCAATTTTAATTGAATTGAATTGAACTCCAAGGAAACACATTTTATACTTCATTTTTTCTAGGTTTGTACTTTATTGCCCTCAAATTGGCTACCTAGTTTTAAAAAAATTGAAGTGTACCTCAACGAAACGCATTTTATACTTTGTTAGTTATGGATTTGTACTTCATTTTCTTCAAATTGTACTTACTTTCACTACCTAGTTTCTATTAATTTGAAATGAACTTCAAGGAAACTCATTTTATACTTTGTTTTCTCTAAGCTTATACGTTATTGCCCTCAAATTGTAATCCAATTGGCTGCCCAATTTCAAGGGAATTGAAGTGTAGTTCAACGAAAGACATTTTATACTTTGTTAGTTATGGATTTGTACTTTATTTACTTTGAATTGTATTTATATTCACTGTCCAATTTCAATTGAATTGAATTGAAATTCAAGAAAACACATTTTATACTTTCTTTTTTCTAGGTTTGTACTTTATTGCCCATAAATTGACTGACTAGTTTCAAAGAAATTGAAGTGTACATCAACAAAATATATTTTACACTTTGTTAGTTATAGGTTTGTACTTCATTTTCTTCAAATTGTACTTACTTTCACTGCCCAGTTTCAATTGATTTGAAGTGAATATCAACGAAACACATTTTATACTTTATTTTTTACGGATTTATACTTCATTGCCTTCAAACTGCACTCAAATTGGCTGTCTAGTTTCAAGCGAATTGAAGTGTAATTCAACAAAATATGTTTTATACTTTTTTGGTTATGAGTTTGTACTTCATTTTCTTCAAATTGTACTTACTTTCACTGCCTAGTTTTAATTGATTGAAGTGAACTTCTTTTGGGTTTACAATTTATTACCCTTAACTTGTACTCAAATTGGTTGTCTGGGTC
Source organism: Jacaranda copaia (assembly GCA_014898725.1). Lineage (NCBI taxonomy): Eukaryota > Viridiplantae > Streptophyta > Magnoliopsida > Lamiales > Bignoniaceae > Jacaranda > Jacaranda copaia. Next base: position 144,460 of record JACGDI010001476.1, on the reverse strand, counting down.
AAAGAATTGAAGTGTACTTCAATGAAACACATTTTATACTTTGTTAGTTATTGGTTTGTACTTCATTTCCTTCAAATTGTGCTTACTTTTACTACCTAATTTCGATTGTTTTGAAGTGAATTTCAACAAAACACATTTTATACTTCATTTTTTCTGTGTTTGTACTTTATTACCCTCAAATTGTACTTAAATGGGCAGCCCAGATTCAATGAAAGTGAAGTGTACTTCAATGGAATACATTTTATACTTTTTTAGTTATAGGTTTGTGCTTTATTTCCTTCTAATTGTACTAATATTCACTGCCTAGTTTCAATTGAATTGAATTGAACCTTGAGAAAATATATTTTATACTTTGTTTTTTCTGGATTTGTACTTTATTGCCCTCAAATTGGCTGCCCAGTTTAAAAAAAATTGAAGTGTACCTCAACAAAACATATTTTATACTTTGTTAGTTATGGGTTTGCACTTAATTTTCTTCAAATTGTACTTACTTTCACTGCCTAGTTCCAATTGATTTGAAATGAACTTCAATAAAACTCATTTTATACTTTGTTTACTCTGAGTTTGTACTTCATTGCCCTCAAATTGTACTCAAATTGGCTGTCCAGTTTCAAAGGAATTGAAGTATACTTCAACGAAATATATTTTATAATTCGTTAGTCAAGGGTTTTTATTTCATTTCCTTCAAATTGTACCTATATTCTATGCGTAGTTTCAATTGAATTGAATTGAACTTTAAAGGAACACATTTTATACTTTGTTTTCTCTAGGTTTGTCTTTTATTGCCCTGAAATTAGTAGCCCAATTTCATAAAAATTGAAGTATATTTCAACGAAACACATTTTATACTTTGTTAGTTATGGTTTGTACTTTATTTTCTTCAAATTGTACTTACTTTCACTGCGCAATTTCAATTAATTTGAAGTGAACTTCAACGAAACTCATTTTGTACTTTGTTTTTTTTCTAGTTTCATACTTCATTGCCCTCATATTGTACTCAAATTGGCCATCCAGTTTCAAAAAAATTGAAGTGTACTTCAACGAAACATATTTTATACTTTGTTAGTTAAGGGTTTGTACTTCATTTTCTTCGAATTGTACTCATATTCGCTGCTTAGTTTCAGTTGAATTAAATTGAACTTCAAGGAAACACATTTTATACTTTGTTTTCTCGGAGTTTGTCCTTTATTGTCCTAAAATTGGCAACCCAATTTCATAAAAATTGAAGTGTACTTCAACGAAACACATTTTACACTTTGTTAGTTATGGGTTTGTACCTCATTTTCTTCAAATTGTACTTACTTTCATTGTGCAATTTCAATTAATTTGAAGTGAATTTCAATGAAGCACATTTTACACTTTATTTTTTTTCTAGGTTTTTACATCATTGTCCTCGAATTAGCTACCCAATTTCAATGGATTTGAAGTGTATTTCAATAGAACATATTTTATACATTGTTGGTTATGGGTTTGCACTTTATTTTTATTGAATTATACTCACATTCACTGCCTAGTTTCAATTGAATTGAACTGAACTTCGAGGAAATACATTTTATACTTTTTTTTTAGGATCTTTACTTCATTGTCTTCGATTTGCACTCAAATTGGCTGCCTAGTTTCAATGAAATTGAAGTGTACTTCAACTGAACACATTTTACACATTGTTAGTTATGGGTTTATACTTCATTTTATTCGAATTGTACTCACATTCCCTACTTAGTTTCAGTTAAACTAAATTGAGCTTCATTGAAACATATTTTATGCTTTCTTTTTTTTCAAGGTTTGTACTTCATTGCCCTCAAATTCGCTGCCTAGTTTCAAGCGAAGTGCACTTCAACTAATCAAATTTTATACTTTGTTTGTTAGTTAAGGATTTGTATTTTATTTCCTTTGAATTGTACCCATATTCACTGCCTTGTTTCATTTCAATTGACTTGATCGTCAAGGAAATACATTTTATACTTTGTCTTTTTGGGGTTTGTACTTAGTTGCCCTCAAATTGGCTACCCAGTCTCAAAAAAATTGAAATGTTCCTTG
>JACGDI010001476.1:36328-142323 GCA_014898725.1 Jacaranda copaia | reverse complement strand
TTTCAAAGGAATTGAAGTGTACTTCAACAAAACACATTTTATACTTTGTTAGTTATGGATTTATAGTTTATTGAATTCGAATTATGCTTACTTTCACTGCCCAGTTTCAATTGATACAAATGGAACTCCAACAAAACTCATTTTATACTTTATTTTTTTTGTGTTTATACTTCATTGCCCTTAAATTTGCTGCCTAGTTTCAAAGAAATTGTAATGTGTTTCAAAAAAATACATTTTATACTTTGTTAGTTATGGGTTTGTACTTTATTTTCTTCAAATTGTACTTACTTTCACTGCCTAGTTTCAATTAATTTGAAGCAAATTTCAACGAAGCTCATTTTGTACTTTGTTCATTCTGAATTTGTACTTCATTGCCCTCAAATTGTTTTAAAATTAGATGCCTAATTACAAGGGAATTGAGGTGCACTTTAAAGAAATAAATGTTATACTTTGTTTGTTAGTTATAGGTTTGTACTTCATTTCCTTCATATTGTACTCATATTCACTGCCTAGTTTCATTTGAATTGAGTTGAATTTCTAGGAAACACATTTTATACTTTACTTTTTCCGAGTTTGCACTTTATTGCTCTCAGATTAGCTGCCTAGTTTAAAAAAAATTGAAGTGTACCTCAATGAAATGCATTTTATACTTTGTTAGTTATGGGTTTGTGCTTTGCTTTCTTCAAGTTGTACTTACTTTCACTGCCCAGCTTCAATTGATTTGAAGTGAATTTTTACAAAACTCATTTTATACTTTATTTTTTCTGGGTTTATACTTTATTGCCCTCAAATTATACTCAAATTGGCTGCCTAGTTTCAAGGGAATTGATGTGTATTTCATCAGAACACATTTTATACTTTGTTAGTTATAGGTTTGTGCTTTATTTTTTTGAAATTGTGCTTAGTTTTACTGCTTAGTTCAAATTGATTTGAAGTGAACTTCAAGGAAACACATTTTATACTTTATTTTTTCTAGGTTTATATTTCATTACCCTCAAATTGTACGCAAATTGGTTGCCCAGTTTCAAGCGAATTGATGCGTACTTCAACGGAACACAGAACACATTTTGTACTTTGTTAGTTATGGATTTGTACTTCATTTCCTTTCAAATTGTACTTACGTTCACTACCCAATTTCAATTGGTTTGAAGTGAACTTCAACAAAACACATTTCATACTTTGTTTTTTCTGTGTTTGTACTTTATTACCCTCAAATTGTACCCAAATTAGCAGCTCAGTTTCAATGAAATTAAAGGGTACTTCAACAAAACACATTTTATACTCTCTTAGTTATGGATTTGTACTTTATTTCATTCGAATTATACTCTTATTCACTGTCCAATTTCAATTGAATTGAATTGAACTTCAAGGAAACTCATTTTATACTTTGTTTTTTCTAGGTTTGTACTTTATTGCCCTTAAATTGGCTCCCTAGTTTCAAAGAAATTAAAGTGTACTTCAACAAAACACATTTTATACTTTGTTAGTCGTGGGTTTATACTTCATTTTCTTCAAATTATACTTACTTTCACTGCTCAGTTTCAATTAATTTCAAATGAACTTTAATGAAACTCATTTTATACATTGTTTTCTCTGGATTTATACTTTATTGCCCTCAAATTGTACTCAAATTGGCTGCCTAGTTTCAAAGGAATTGAAGTATACTTCAAAAAAATATATTTTATACTTTGTTGTGCTTCATTTTGTCCGAATTGTATTCACATTCATTGTCTAGTTTCAATTGAATTGAGTTGAATTACAAAGAAACACATTTTATACTTTGTCTTTTCGGAGTTTGTCCTTTATTGCCCAGACATTGGCTGCTCAATTTCATAAAAATTTAAGTGTACTTCAACGAAGTACATTTCATATTTTGTTAGTTATGGGTTTGTACTTCATTTTCTTCAAATTGTACTTACTTTCACTGCACAATTTCAATTAATTTGAAGTGAACTTCAACGAAACTCATTTTATACTTAGTTTTTTCTGGTTTCATATTCATTGCCCTCAAATTGTACTCAAATTGGCTACCCAGTTTCAAAAATATTGAAGTGTACTTCATCGAAACACATTTTATACTTCGTCTTCTCGAAGTTTGTCCTTTATTGCCCTGAAATTGGCTGCCCAGTTTCATAAAAATTGAAGTGTACTTTAACGAAACACATTTAATACTTTGTTAGTTATAGGTTTGTACTTTATTTTTCTTCAAATTGTACTTACTGTCATTGCGCAATTTCAATTAATTTGAAGTAAACTTTAATGAGGCTCATTTTATACTTTTTTTTTTCTGGTTTGATACTTTATTGCTTTCAAATTGTGCTTCAATTGGCTGCCCAATTTCAAGGGAATTGAAGTGTAGTTCAAAGGAAGACATTTACACTTTGTTAGTTATGGGTTTGTACTTTATTTTCTTTGAATTGTACTCATATTTCACTGCCCAGTTTCAATTAAATTGAATTGTACTTCAAGAAAACACATTTTATACTTTCTTTTTTCTGGGTTTGAACTTTATTACCCTCAAATTGGCAATCCAATCTCAAAGAAATTAAAGTGTACTTCAACAAAACACATTTTGCACTTTGTTAGTTATGGGTTTGTACTTCATTTTCTTCAAATTGTACTTACTTTCATTGCCCAATTTCAATTGATTTGAAGTGAATTTCAATAAAACACATTTTACACTGTGTTTTTTTTCTAGGTTTGTACTTCATTGTCTTCAAATTGTACTGAAATTGGCTACCCAATTTCAAGAGAATTGACGTGTATTTCAACTAAACACATTTTATGCTTTGTTGGTTATGGGTTCGTACTTCATTTTTATCGAATTATATTCACGTTCACTGCCCAGTTTCAATTGAATTGAATTGAACTTTTAGGAAACACATTTTATACTTTATTTTTTTTGTGTTTTTACTTCATTGTCTTCGATTTGCACTCAAATTGGCTGCCTAGTTTCAATGAAATTGAAGTTTACTTCAACAAAACACATTTTATACATTGTAAGTTATGGGTTTATACTTCATTTTGTTCAAATTGTACTCACATTCCCTGTCCAATTTCAATTAAACTGAATTTAACTTCAACGAAACATATTTTATACTTTCTTTTTTTCAAGGTTTATACTTTAGTGCTCTCAAATTGTACTCAAATTGGCTACTCAGTTTCAAGTGAATTGAAGTGCACTTCAACAAATCAAATTTTATACTTTGTTTGTTTGTTATAGGTTTGTAATTCATTTCCTTTGAATTGAACTCAAATTCACTTCCTAGTTTCAATTGATTTGAAATGAACTTCAATGAAACTCATTTTATACTTTGTTTTCTCTGGGTTTATACTTCATTGCCCTCAAATTGACAGCCCAGTTTCAAGCGAATTGAAGTGCATTTCAACAAAATAAATTTTATACTTTGTATGTTAGTTATGGGTTTGTATTTCATATCTATTGAATTGTGCTCATATCCACGGCCTAGTTTCAATTTAATTAACTTGAATTTGTAGGAAACACATTTTATACTTTTTTTTCGGGGTTTGTACTTAATTGCCCTCAAATTGACTACCTAGTCTCAAAAAAATTGAAATGTACCTCAACAAAATACATTTTATACTTTTTAAGTTATGGGTTTGTACTTCATTTTTTTCAAATTGTACTTACTTTCACTGCCCAGTTTCAATTGATTTGAAGTGAACTTCAATGAAACTCATTTTGTACTTTGTGTTTTCTAGGTTTACACTTTATTGCCCTCAACTTGTACTCAAATTGGTTGTCAAGTTTCAAAGAATTGAAGTGCACTTCAATAAAATACATTTTATACTTTGTTAGCTGTGTTTGTACTTCATTTTCTTCAAACTGTGCTTACTTTTACTACCCAATTTTGATTGATTTGAAGTGAATTTCAACACAACACATTTTATACTTTGTTTTTATTGTGTTTGTACTTTATTAACCTCAAAAGTACTCAAATTAGCAGCCCAGTTTCAAAGAAATTGAAGTGTACTTCAACGCAATACATTTTATACTTTTTTAGTTATAGATTTATGCTTTATTTTCTTCAAATTGTACTCATATTCACTGCCTAGTTTCAATTGAATTGAATTAAACTTCAAGGAAACACATTTTATACATCGTTGTTTTTAGGTTTGTACTTTATTGCCCTCAAATTAGCTTACCAGTTTAAAAAAAATTGAAGTGTACCTCAACGAGACACATTTTATATTTTATTAGTTACAGGTTTGTACTTAATTTTTTTCAAATTGTACTTACTTTCACTGCCCAATTTCAATTGATTTGAAATGAACTTCAACAAAACGCATTTTATACTTTATTTTTTCTGGGTTTATACTTCATTACCTTCAAATTGTACTTAAATTGGCTACCCAGTTTTAGGAGGATTGATGTGTACTTCAACGAAACACATATTATACTTCATTAGTTATGGGTTTGTACTTCATTTTCTTCGAATTATACTTACTTTTACTACCTAATTTCGAATGATTTGAAGTGAATTTCAACAAAAGAGATTTTATACTTTGTTTTTTCTGTGTTTATACTTTATTACCCTCAAATTTTACTCAAATCGGCAGCTCAATTTCAAAGGAATTGAAGTGTACTTCAACAGAACATATATTTATACATTTTATGCTATGAATTTGTACTTCATTTCCTTCGAATCGTACTCATATTTTCTGCTTAATTTCAATTGAATTAGATTAAACTTTAGAGAAACACATTTTATATTTTATTTTTTCTAGGTTTGTACTTTATTGCCCTCAAATTGGCTGCCCAGTTTAAAAAAAAATTTAAGTGTACCTCAACGAAACGCATTTTAACTTTGTTAGTTATGGGTTTGTACTTCATTTTCTTTAAATTGTACTTACTTTCACTGCCCAGTTTCAATTGACTAGAAGTGAACTTCAACAAAACTCATTTTATACTTTATTTTTTTTGGGTTTATACTTCATTGCCCACAAACTGTACTCAAATTTGCTGCTTAGTTTCAAGGGAGTTGAAGTGTACTTTAACGAAATACATTTTATACTTCATTACTCATGGGTTTATACTTTATTTCCTTTGAATTGCACTTGCTTTCACTACCCAATTTCAATTGATTTAAAGTGAATTTTAATAAAAACACATTTTGCACTTTGTGTTTTCTAGGTTTACACTTTATTGCCCTCAAATTGTACTCAAATTAGTTGTCCAATTTCAAAGAAAGTGAAGTGTGCTTCAACGAAACACATTTTATACTTTTTAAGTTATGGGTTTGTACTTTATTTTCTTCAAATTGTATTTACTTTCACTACCTAGTTTCAATTGATTTGAAGTGAACTTCAACAAAACTCATTTTGTACTTTGTTTATTATGGATTTGAACATCATTGCCCTCAAATTGTACTAAAATTGGATGCCTAATTACAAAGGAATTGAAGTGTACTTTCACGAAATAAATTTTATACTTTATTTGTTTGTCATAGGTTTGTTCTTCAATTCTTTCAAATTGTACTCATATTCATTGCCTAGTTTCAATTGAATTGAATTGAACTTCAAAGAAATACATTATATACTTTATTTTTTCTAGGTTTGTGCTTTATTGATCCCAAATTGCCTGCCCAGTTTACAAAAAAATTGATGTGTACCTCATCAAAATGCATTTTATACTTTGTTAATTATGCGTTTGTGCTTCATTTTCTTCAAGTTGTACTTACTTTCTTTACCCAGCTTCAATTGATTTGAAGTGAACTTCAACAAAACTCATTTTGTACTTTGTTTTTTCTGGGTTTATACTTTATTGCCCTCAAATTGTACTCAAATTGGCTGCTTAGTTTCAAGGGAATTGAAGTGTACTTTATCAGAAAATATTTTATACTTTGTTAGTTATGGGTTTGTGTTTCATTTTCTTATTGTACTTACTTTTACTACCTAGTTCAAATTGATTTGAAGTGAACTTCAATGAAACACATTTTATTCTTTATTTTTTCTCAGTTTATACTTCGTTGCCCTCAAATTGCATTGAAATGGGATGCCTAATTACAAAGGAATTGAATTGTACTTTACTGAAATAAATTTTATACTTTGTTTGTTACTTACGGGTTTGTACTTTATTTATTTCAAATTATACTCATATTCACTACTTAATTTCAATTGAATTGAATTGAACTTCAAAGAAATGCATTATATACTTTATTTATTTTTGGTTTGTACTTTATTGCCCTCAAATTGGCTGCCCAGTTTAAAAAAAAATTGAAATGTACCTCAACGAAACACATTTTATACTTTGTAAGTTATGGGTTTGTCTTTAATTGTCTTCAAATTGTACTTACCTTCACTACCTAATTTCAATTGATTTGAAATGAACTTCAATGAAACTCATTTTATACTTTGTTTTCTCTAGGTTTATACTTCATTGCCCACAAATTGTGCTCAAATTGACTGCCCTATTTCAAAGGAATTGAAGTGTAATTCAACGAAACATATTTTATACTTTGTTAGTCAAGGATGTTTATTTCATTTCCTTCAAATTATACTCATATTGGCCTCCCAGTTTCAATTGAATTGAATTGAACTTCAAGAAAACACATTTTATACTTTGCTTTCTCTGAGTTTGTATTTTATTGCCCTGAAATTGGCTGCCCAGTTTCGTAAAAATTGAAGTATACTTCAACAAAACACATTTTATTGTAGAATTATACTCACATTTACTGTCCAGTTTCAATTGAACTGAATTGAACTTTTAGGAAATACATTTAATACTTTATTTGTTTTTGGGTTTTTACTTTATTGTCTTCGATTTGCACTCAAATTGGCTGCCTAGTTTCAATAAAATTGAAATGTACTTCAATGGAACACATTTTATACTTTGTTAGTTATAGGTTTATACTTCATTTGCATCGAATTGTACTCATATTCATTGCCCAGTTTCAATTAAACTGAATTGAATTTCAATGAAACATATTTATATATATTTTTTAAAGGTTTTTACTTTATTGCCCTCAAATTATATTGAAATTGGCTACCCTATTTCAAGGGAATCGAAGTGCATTTCAACAAAATAAATTTTATACTTTGTTTGTTAGTTATGGGTTCGCATTTCATTTTCTTTGAATTGCACTCATATTCACTGCCTAATTTCAATTGAATTGACTAAATCTTCAACGAAACACATTTTATACTTTGTTGTTTTGGGGTTTACACTTAGTTGCCCTCAAATTGGCTACCTAGTCTAAAAAAAAATTGAAATGTGCCTAAAAAAAACACATTTTATACTTTTTTTAGTTATGGATTTGTACTTCATTTTCTTCAAATTGTACTTACTTTCACTATCCAGTTTCAATTTCTTTGAAGTGAACTTCAACGGAACTCATTTTATACGTTGTCGTTTTTGGGTTTATACCTCATTACCCTCAAATCGTATGCAAATTGGCTGCCCAGTTTCAAAGGAATTGAAGTGTATTTCAAGGACACATATTTTATGCTTTGTTAGTTATGGGTTTGTACTTCATTGCCTTCGAATTGTATGTATATTCACTGCCCAATTTCAATTGAATTGAACTTCAAAAAAGCACATTTTAAACTTTGCTTTTTGGGTTTGTACTTTATTGCCCTGAAATTGGCTGCCCACTTTCATAAAAATTGAAGTGTACTTCATTGAAACACATTTTGTGCTTTGTTAGTTATGGGTTTGTACTTCATTTTCTTCAAATTGTACTTACTTTCATTGCCAAGTTTCAATTGATTTGAAGTGAACTTCAATGAAACTCATTTTATACTTTATTTTTTCTGAGTTTATACTTCATTGCTCTCAAACTGTACTTAATTGGCCGCCTAGTTTCAAGGGAATTGAAGTGTACTTCAACGGAACACATTTTATAGTTTGTTAGTTGTAGGTTTGCACTTCATTTCCTTCAAATTGTACTAACTTTCACTACCCAATTTCAATTGATTTAAAGTGAACGTTTACGAAACACATTTTATACTTTGTGTTTTCTGGGTTTGCACTTTGTTGCCCTCAAATTATTCTCAAATTGATTGTCCAGTTTCAAAGGAATTGAAGTGTACTTTAACAAAATATATTTTATACTATGTTAGTTATGGATTTGTAATTTATTTCATTTGAATTGTACTCATATTCACTACCAAGTTTCAGTTGAATTGTATTGAACTTCAAGGAAACACATTTTATACTTTATTTTTTCTAGGTTTGTACTTTATTTCCCTTAAATTGGTTACCTAGTTTCAAAGAGATTGAAATGTATTTTAACAAAACACATTTTATACTTTATCAGTTATGGGTTTGTACTTCATTTTCTTCAAATTGTACTCACTTTCACTGCCCAATTTCAATTGATTTGAAGCAAACTTCAACAAAACTCATTTTGTACTTTGTTTGTTTTGAATTTGTACTTCATTGCCCTCAAATTGCACTAAAATTGAATGCCCAATTTAAAGGGAATTGAAGTGTACTTTAACGAAATAAATTTTATACTTTGTTTGTTAGTTATAGGTTTGTACTTCATTTCCTTCAAATTGTACTCATATTCACTGTTGAGTTTCAATTGAATTGAATTGAACTTCAAAGAAACATATTTTGTACTTTATTTTTTCTGGGTTCATACTTTATTTCTCCCAAATTGATTGCCCAATTTAAAAAAAAAATGAAGTGTACCTCAATGAAATGCATTTTATGCTTTGTTAGTTATAAGTTTGTGCTTTATTTTCTTCAAGTTGTGCTTACTTTCACTACCCAGTTTTAATTGATTTGAAGTGAACTTCAATGAAACTCATTTTATTCTTTGTTTTTTCTAGGTTTATACTTTATTGCCTTCAAATTGTACTCAAATTGGTTGACTAGTTTCAAGAGAATTGACGTGTACTTTAACGGAACACATTTTATACTTTGTTAGTTATGGGTTTGTGCTTCATTTTCTTCAAATTGTACTTACTTTTACTACCTAGTTTCAATTGATTTGAAGTGAACTTCAACGAAATGTATTTTATATTTTGTGTTTTCTAGGTTTATACTTCATTGCCCTCAAATTGTACTTAAATTGTCTGCCTAGTTTCAAAGAAATTGAAGTGTAATTCAATGGAACACTTTTTATACTTTGTTAGTAATGGGTTTGTACTTTATTTCATTCGAATTGTACTCATATTCACTATCTAGTTTCAATTGAATTTAATTGAACTTCAAGGAAACACATTTTATACTTTATTTTTTTTGGGTTTGTATTTTATTGCCCTCAAATTGGCTGCCCAGTTTCAAAGAAATTGAAATGTGCTTTAGCAAAACACCTTTTATACTTTGTTAGTTATGGATTTGTACTTCATTTCCTTCAAATTGTACTTACTTTCATTGTCCAATTTCAATTGATTTGAATGGAACTTCAACAAAACTGATTTTATACTTTATTTTTTTTAGGTTTATACTTCATTGCCCTCAAATTGTAGTCAAATTAGCTGCCTTTTTTCTTGGGAATTGAAGTGTACTTCAACGAAACACTTTTTGTACTTTGTTAGTTGTGGATTTGTACTTTGTTCCCTTCGAATTGTACTTTCTTTCACTACACAATTTCAATTGATTTAAAGTAAACTTCAATGAAACACATTTTATACTTTGTGTTTTCTGGGTTTACACTTTATTACCCTTAAATTGTACTCAAATTGGTTGTCCAATTTCAAGGGAATTGAAGTGAATTTTAACGAAACACATTTTATACTTTGTTAGTTATGAATTTGTACTTCATTTCATTCGAATTATACTCATATTCACAACTCAGTTTCAATTGAATTGAATTGAACTTTAAGGAAACACATTTTATTCTTTGTTTTTTCTTGGTTTGTACTTTATTACCTCAAATTGGCTGCCTAATTTCAAAGAAATTGAAGTGTATTTTAACAAAACACATTTTATACTTTGTTAGTTATGGGTTTGTACTTCATTTTCTTCAAATTGTATTTACTTTCACTACCTAGTTTTAATTAATTTGAATTGATCTTCAAGGAAACTCATTTTGTACTTTATTTTTTTTCTGGGTTTGCACTTCATTGCCTTCAAATTATACTCAAATTGGCTGTCCGGTTTCAAGGGAGTTGAAGTGTACTTCAATTAAATAAATTTTATACTTTGTTAGTTATGGGTTTGTACTTCATTTTCTTTGAATTGTACTCACATTTACTGCCTAATTTTAATTGAATTGAACTTCAGAAAAACACATTTTATACTTTATTTTTTCTAAGTTTTTACTTCATTGGCTTTGAATTACACTCAAATTGGCTGCTCAATTTCAATGGATTCTGGGCATATTATACTTTAACATTACACAGGTTATATTTTATTTGTTCCACATTTATAATTTATTTTCCTCAAATTGCACTTAATTTACTGCCCAACTTTGATTGAAAATATTGTAAATACTTGAATGAAAACTATATTTACATACAAAATAATATTATATACAATGCATGTTTCAATTTACATATGTATTTTTACATACAAAGTGCGATTCAAATCTTGACATTTTCACGACTTATTATTATTGTATATGCCATTATCGTACGATATTTATCCATGTTAATTATTCTAGCAGTCTTCTAGAACTCGAGGGTGTCTCTAGCAAAACCTTCTGCCCTAAGGCACACATAGACACCACAATCTACTATACCCTTTTGCTATCTATTTTTTTTCCTCATGTATTCATCCACACGACACCAATAAAAGCTTCATGTATCAAGAATAGAATAAAGACTACAAAAATATTGATAAGTTGTTGACTCCCTACTTTATGAAGAAATCATAGGGAAATGAATCAAACTTACAATGACAGTAGCTGTCGATTTGTATCTGGCAGTCCTTATTGAATTCATGTACAAGAAAAAATGAGTTGAGGTGTTGAGGACAAGCAAAAACTAGTGGTGGTGTTGATAGATTGGTAGGATTATGTAACGACACTAGTTTATAACATCCAACGTAAGCTCTTCCAAATCTTTATTGTTGAAGGAGTTAAGTGTACATATCAACTCGACAAATTCTTCATCCATAATATCCTTCATGTTGCATCCCTTGAGTCTGTCTAATATATTAGTCTTTGAAGTATAAAATAAATGGTTAGACTAATTGGAAGTGTGAACTCAATTAAGTTAGGAAATTGCCACATACCTACGCTATTGCGAACATAAACTACATATTGTGGTGACACTTGTTGTCGAAAGATGGGCTACATAATATCAACATGTAGCAGTCCACTATGTAATCGGTAAGTTTTCCTCCAAATAAGTGCTCACAAAAATTTCATCTATCTAGAAACTGTCTTGCTCTCTTGCCAGACAGTTATCCTACATAATTGTTAATTGTTAGTTCAAACACCAATTTATCCAAAAGAAAAATAATAAGCAAAGTTTGTTAGCTCAAATTATCTTTTTTGACAAAGTTGTTGATGACTTCTTGCTCTTCTACTGGAATATGAGCACTACCTCTATAGTCAGTCATTCCTTTATAAAGATCAGGCGCTTCAATCTTTGGGTTGGCTAGTTCATTTGCCACCTGGATTAGGCTGATGTCTTTGGTCTCTTATGGTACAAAATATAGCACATTAGGTCTAAAGTATCAACTATTGAAGTTTAAAAGATTAGCACATTAAGTACAAAGTATCAACTATTAAAGTATTCCCTATTGAAATTCAAAATATAACCAACATGTAGTATAAAACCAACCACATTAAGTACAAAATATCAACTATTGAAGTACAAAATATAACCAACCTGGAGTACAAAATTCAAGCACTTTAAGTACAAAGTATCAATTATCGAAGTATCTCCTATTGAAGTCAAAATATAATCAAATATGGAGTACAAAATTCAAGCATATTACAAAGTATCAACTATTGAAGTATCCCTTATTGAAGTATCAAATATAACTAACATGGAGTACAAAACTCAGCAAATTAAGTGTAAAATATCAACTATTGAAGTATCCCCTATTAAAGTACAAAATATAACCAACATTGAGTACAAAACTCAAGAACATTAAATACAAAATATCAACTATTGAAGATCCCCAATTGAAGTACAAAATGTAACTAACATGGAAAATAAAACTCAAGCACATTAAGTTCAAAGAATCAATTATTAAAGTACAATATATGACCAATATGGAGTACAAAACTCAAGCACATTAGGTATAAAGTATCAACTATTAAGTACAAAAGATCAATACATGAAATACAAATGTCCCAAGATGGAGTAAAAAGATCAGCACATGAAGTACAAATAACATGAAGTGCAAAAGCTTAGCATATTAAGTACAAATATCACCAACTTGGAGTATAAAATATTAGCACATTAAGTACAAATATCACCAATATGAAGTATAAGATATCATAACATTAAGTACAAATATCAACCAATCAAGTATAAGATATCATTACATTTATTACAAATAGACAGTTTACAAGTGAAATGCAAATAGCAAAAATTTAAATATTAAGTAATTGACAACACCTTCTCTTCTTGTTCTTTGTTTTTTGTGCACGAGGATGAGGATGATAGGTCTTTGTCACTTAGCTTGCTCTTTTAGTTGGTGTGGTGCTCGGGGGGCTGACAAAATCTGGAGATTTCTATTTTAGCTTCTTGTCTTCTTGATTATGCATATTTGTTACAATTGAGGACATGACATTTGCCACTTCAATCTCAAACTACTCCAACTCAGACTTTTGAATTGGTACATAAAATTTTGTTTTCAAAGATTTGGAGGAATCTAAAGGATCATGATGACATTTTGTTCGACTTTCTTCATCCACCGTATCTTCAGATTTATCTCTTTCTTTCTGTGTATCATCTGCCAAATCAAGTGCCCCCTCATATACATACTCACCAGTTTCCTCTTCAAGCGCCTCTCCATCAGTCTTGTCCTCAGCTAGATGCTCCTCCTCACCCTGCTCCTTCATTGCCATCATATTGAATGAAATAATTTTTTCTTTCAATGATTTAATTTCTTCAACTTTCGCTGCAATAATTACTTCATCTATTGTATGATCACAAACATGAACTTCACTATAGCAGTACAGGAAACCTCTAATTTCTTGATCAAAATTGCCAATTCTAACTCCTCTAAAGTAGGGTTGAGGGCTACAACCTATTACAATAACAATAATTATCAAATTCAAACTATTATACAAAAAGCTAACAATAAATTATTACAATTATTATCATTTTTATTGTAACTTATTTCAATTTATTCTCTGCCTCCTCCACATTATGTAGGAGTTTGCTATTTTTTCATTGGTAAAAATGTGGAAACTCAAACAAACTCACTAGTGAAACCAGTGATAGGATGCGTTGATAAACCCATGCCTGTCATTTATAAATCAAAAAATTATACTCACTTGAATACAAATATAATCAATGTGATTAGAAAAATGAAGCAAACACTTACCATCAAACCAACTGTGCATTGGTCAACGTATTTCTTGGTTCTTTATCCATCCATTCCTAAATGGTTCTTTATATCTTGGACAAGAAAATTTGTATGCATCTATGCCCAATACATACAGACCAACTCTAGACAAATTGTCCAAGTATGGTAGGAGAAATCTTAGAGTTCAATAATTAGATGTTGGACATAGAAAATAATTAAAAATAAAAAGTATGTACAACCTACAAAAATTATTCAATTCTTCCTCACTATCCTTATATACATACTCCTCAAATGTTTTTGCTATTTTAGATTTAGTTATATTCTACAACTTTCCAGAAAAAAAGGCTATCAAAGGCTGAAGATTTTATCTTCAATGTTATATTAACATATTGCCCCACATATAGCAACCCTAAAATCATAGAAAATTTAGTTGTAGAAAAAGAAATCTTAACCCTCTCCAAAAAATGAAATGAAAACTTTTTTGGGTCAAACCTCCTAAGTATAGCTTCAAGCCGAATAAAGCTTGAACTTAACTTAGGCATATCTATGTACATATAGAAATGGGTCTTCTTCAATGCATTAAAATATTTTGACCCCATCTTGGACTTCACAATCTCCAATTTACTCTGAAAAAATTGGGGGGAGCAGCGAAAGCAAACCTCATAATGTCTTGGCTTTGCTGTAATCAAATAAAGAAAAATTAGCATATTCACAGATTATATACTACACTTTTATTTAATATATACTGCAAGCTTGAATGTTTTATACTTAGTTGCTTCTAAAATGTACTGCATAAAAATATTATATATTGTACTTTCAATTAATGTATACTATAGGCGTGAATGTTTTTGTACTACAAATACTTCTAAAATATACTATAGCTATACAGATTATATACTACAATACTACCTAATGTGTATTACAAGTTTGAATATTTTATACTATATTTGCTTCTAAAATGTTCTAAAAGTACTACAACTACAAATATTTTATACTATATTTTTGCCTAATGTGTATTGCAAGTTTGAATATTGTATACTACATTTACTTCTAACATGTACTGCAACTAGACAGATTATATACTATAATTTTAACTAATGTGTACTGCAAAATTGAATATTTTATACTATATTTGCTTCTAAAATATACTACAATTACATAGATTATACACAACAATTCTACCTAATGTGTATTGCAGGCTTGAACGTTTTATACTACAATTACTTCTAAAATGTACTGCAGATACAAAAATTATATACTATACTTTCAGTTAATGTATACTGCATGTTTGAATATTTTTGTACTATAAATGCTTCTAAAATGTACTACAACTACACAAATTATATCTATACTTTTGCATAATATATACTGCATACTTGAATATTTTATATTATATTTGTTTCTAAAGTGTACTACAGTTACACAGATTATATACTACAATTTTTTCCTAATATGTACTGCAAGTTTGAATGTTTTATATTATATTTGCTTCTAAAATGTATTACAATTACAATATTATATGCTACACTTTTGCCTAATATGTATTGCATACTTGGATTTTTTGTACTATAAATAATACACTACCACTTTTAGATAGTTGTATTGTATAATTTCACCATATTATTTTAGGTAAAAAGAAGTATAAACCCTCAAAAGGTGAAGTCCAACTTTCATGCCTTTCAAGTACAAATTAGAAACTTTCCATCTCACAACGAAAATCATATGTATTTCAAATGGGTTCAAGTGTTTAACGACCGTAAACATCATAAAATAGATGAGAAATAAGTGTAACACTGAAAAATTATAGACATTTGAAACTGTAAATGCAGAAAACATATCTTTGTTTCTTTTGATTACTTCTTTTTGTACTTCGTTCTTTTTACAGCTCCTTTTCCTTCCATTGTCATAGAAAAATGGCAAAAATTTTGGTGTCTTTTTTTTCACTTCTTCTTCTCGTTTCAATGGCAGATGAATGGTTTCGCACCCTTTTTTTTGGCACCTTGAGAAGTTGATTTCAGGTAACAAAAAAAAAAGAAAGAAAGAAAGAAAGCATTCTTCTTGAAGAAAGAAATGCAATTCTTAGGTATTTTTGTTGTTTTTTTTTCAGATACAAAGGTATATAGGTGATGCTGCTACGAGTTGGAAGGTCAGGTACTCTAATGGATTTGAGTATTTTTGGGCTTGAGATCGGCAACCACGAACACACGTAAACTAGCCGAGATGCCCCCGGCTAAAGCACTCCGACGCTTAAGTTAGTTTAGGTGGAGCAGAATATATGGAGAGTATGCAGTGAATAGTATAAATGGCATTACCTTAAGCGCGGTTGGGCCTACTGTATTTATAGTTTTATGTGGGCATGACTTTACCCAAATACCCTTATCAGGTGTGATAGTCCTTTCCCCCTGCCAGGGGGTTGAAAGTCATTTCATGTTTAGAATCTGATATAGTGCCAGGTGGCTAAATCTCCAGTTTTCTCGGATAACCATGCCAGAAGGGGCATGTGTCTGTTAAAGTTGTTAGCAGGGTTGTTGGCAGCAGTTATACCGGCTGCCACGTGTCATCGACGTGAAAATATTCAACCTGCCAAATAAGCGAGTAGAGGATGATTCGGTGGTCGATTCGTGTCGACCAGAGACAAGAGCTCGCACGCGTGGCTTGATCCTGAAGTTGATACGGGTCGACTGCGGATGCTGCCACGTGGAGTCAATATCGATCGACCAGGCACTTATTATTTGGGTCTCGTGGACTTTATTATTTAGAATTGGGCCTGTTGGGCTTATTGGGCTATCCCATATCAATAGGTCTTTCTAAAAAATATGGGGAGTGATTCCTAAATTTTATGAAAAGAGAGGAGTTAGTGTATAAAAATTCAAATTGGGACTGAACACTCAAGTGAAAGTAGGGTTAGGGATTTTTTCTTAAATGTCTATACTTTAGTTTGATGGAGAACAAGAAATGAAAACAATGGGAGCCCACCCACTCCTATGACCTATCCCGATTAGATTAAAATTTAAATTGGTTGTAAGAATAATAACAAAACAATTAGTAACAATTTTTTGTAATAGTGCCCAAATTGAAAACATTAGACCGCACCAAATATTTGCTTAAGTAATTTACAGATTATATTTAAGCTTCAATGACAAAAATTTAAAATAAATATTCCTCAATATACTAAAAAAAAAACTAGATATTCATGTTTTTCACATGGTTATCAAATATTAATTAGCTCCTTTATTAATGTTGTCTTAAATTTTACTTTCTAAAAAATTAACACATATATCTTTCGTTAGAATTACATAAACCTCTCTAAAAATGTTTTTAATATGCACAAGTCTCCTTGTCGATCAAAGTTTTGTTCACAAATAGAGACATACATACATATATATTTACACTATTAGTAACGAATCTATACTATTTTAATGTATTTTTAAATATTTTTTTAAAAAATATCCTCATTTTCTTTTTTAAATACTCATATCTATATAAAGTAATTAGCATCATACTACGTACTACACCCACTACTACTACATAATAGTCTCACGAAAATTAATACAATGATTATATATACTTCTATTTCTTTGCATTTTTTTTTCTTCATATTTCTAACTTCTTTCTATTGGTGCAATTTCTTCCCTTAATTATGTTTTTTATTTTTATCTAATAATATTCTATCCACAACTATATGAATAAATTTGT
This sequence comes from Jacaranda copaia, assembly GCA_014898725.1. Classification (NCBI taxonomy): domain Eukaryota; kingdom Viridiplantae; phylum Streptophyta; class Magnoliopsida; order Lamiales; family Bignoniaceae; genus Jacaranda; species Jacaranda copaia. Next base: position 125,222 of record JACGDI010001476.1, on the reverse strand, counting down.
CATTTGTGTTAATGGATTGTTTTATATCAATTATTTTCAAACTATATGAATTTCGATATCATTATAGTATGCTTAATTTTCACTTTTTATTATTAAATGCATTCGCATTGAGGTGTGTGTGTGTGTGTATCCACATACACTTAGTATATATATATATCAGACTTGGTTTGGATAGATCTTAAAAATCTTAATTGTTATCTTTTTGTGTCTTCATGTTTTTCTCAATTATCACCATCTAAAGAAAAACTCAAAATCAAGCTCCAACCATTGAGTGTCAACCCACCAGCCACTCCTCTTTCATTGTGTCCGTTGACATTGAAATTTATGAAATGAGTTTTATGTTGGCATTAGGTTTGGGTATTGGTCACCAACAACAATATGGTGCCAAAACACATTGTCTGTCTTACAATAACTATGGTATGCGTATGACATCAACTTGGTGGTGTGTGAATCTGGAATATGGGGAAGGATTTCATGACTAGATCATATCTCTATATTGTATTATATAGGAATGAGATATTTAATCATAATTAATTAATTTTAATTAATGTATCTTTATTTTTTTATTATAATAAAAGGAATTCTTATTGATTGATAAGTTTTTTATACCATTCAAAAGCTATCAATACATAAATCATTCTCCATTCTTATTAGTATTATTTAATCATAAGTTTTTTTTCTAATTAATTATTGTTGGAAATTGGTCGTCTTTGACCAAATATTCAAGTGGGCTCAAAGTATTCATTTCTAAGAAATTGATGATCATCGTAAACTATGCTGTAGGTAGAAGACGATAATTTGATTAATTAACCAAAACTAATTTCAAGTGAATGAGAAATTAATGGTCAAAGTGTACCACTTGATAGTTGACTAAGATGACTAAAGGATGAGCCAAAGGAATGGTAGGAGTGGAACTCTATTCTATAATGAAATATGAATAAAAGGTGGACTAAATATATATCTCAAGTGTGAAGGTAAGGGTTGGATCCCTTGGGGGTACCACAAGTGTTTAGAGGGGAGAGGACCTACATAATAATGGGTTCAATCTAATCCACGCAAGCGCATTGCCACCCGTCCCTCTCGATTGGGCTTGGCTTGAGCTTAGATTAAATTGAATTGGGCCTTCTTCCAATATTAATAGAACCAATAGAAACCTTCAAACTTCTTCAGCCAAACAATAAATTTAGCATGAATTTCTAGAATTGGAAAATGAGTAGAATAAATTCTCCAGCAATCAATTGAAAACTAGTTGCATTGGAAAATAGCTGCCAGATTTTGACCACCTTTTTATCTGCAACTGTCTACATTGGAAAATTGCAGTAGTATTAAAAAAATGGCTTCTAGATTTTGACCACCTTTTCAACTACATCTTTGCTCTTTAAAAATAGTTCAAAATTATAACATTATACATAAAAGTTTACATACCTTAGAGTCCAGTTCAATAACCATAAAAGAGAATGTTCGGTACACTTAAGTTTGAAATGATCAAATAGTATGTAGTGCTGCTACTGTTTGATAAAGTAGTTATATCTTAGGAGACGATATCCAGTTGCTGTTAGCACCATTGTGGGACAAATTCATCTTAAAGATGAAGAGCTCAACTCTTGCTTCAACCACTTATTGATCACAGAAATTATATTACTGAAATAACAATTTTAAGACAAATTATCAATTTTTGTAATCATGGCATCCAACCAAATTTTTGCTCCTCCGATGACTATTACTCTTGTCACTACAACAGTCACTACACCTATTCTTGCTCATGGAGAGAGACCGAAAAAATTCACGAAAGTTGATTTTAAGAAGTGATAGCAAAAAATGTTGTTTTACCTAAAGACTTTAAGTCTTGTTAGATTCTTGAAAGAAAATGCACTTGTTATGCCTAAAGAGGATACTAATGTCCAAAAACAAGCAGTTTTGGATGCTTAGAATCAAAATGATTTCCTATGCTAGAACTATATTCTAAATAGACTGGATAACATGCTGTATATGTTTACAACCTGATTAAGATAGCTAAAGAGTTGTGGGAATATCTTGATAAGAAGTACCTATGCCGATTTGAAGAAATTTGCAATGGCCAAATTTTTGGACTACAAAATAGTGGATTCCAAATCCATCATGAGCCAATTCTAAGAACTGCAGATTATTCTACACAAAGTTCATGTTGAAAACATGATTTTGAGTGAATCTTTTCAAGTAGCTGTAAGCATTGAAAAGTTACTACCATCATGGAAGGATTTCAAGAACTATCTCAAACACAAAAAAAGCAAATGGGTTTTGAAAATCTGATGTCTAATTGAGGATTGAAAAAGACAATCGAATGATTGATGTTAAGATAGGCAAGAACAAAATTGAGGCCAAAGTAAACTTAGTTGAACCAAGTGTAAATACAAGCAAAAAAAGAAAGTGTCAAAGGCTCGGTCAAACTAGCAAAGGCAAGAAACTGATGAGGTTTCAAGAAAATTGCTATAACGATGGAAAGCTGAACCATGAGGCTAAATATTGTTGACTTCCTAAGAAGAGCAAACCAAATCAAGCCTATATAACTGAGGGAAAGTTTGTACCATTGGACTTATTTGAACTGAATCTCTTGATAGTAGTTTAAAGCCAACATCGTTGATGAATTCAAGAGAGTGGTGGATAGACATTAGTGCCACTCGGCATATTTATTTTGAAAAGTATATGTTTTTAATTTATACTCCTATCAAGGAAATGAAACTGTATATGGGAAATTCGGTAGCTTCTGATATTATTGGATAGACAAGGTTGTTCTGAAGATGACTTCCAGTAAGGAGTTGACGCTAAATGAGGTTCTTCCTGTGCCAAACATTCACAAGAACTTAGTGTCAGAATCTTTGTTAATAAAAAATGGTTTTAAGCTTGTATTTGAGTCTACCAAGTTTGTGCTTTCTAAGAATGGCCTATTTCTAGGTAGAGGCTATGTACATAATGGGCTATTCAAATTCAATATAATGCTTGTACTAAAAAATGTTCAAGTGAATGAAAATAAAGCTTCTGGTTCTATTTACTTGATTGAGTGTTGTGATTTATGGCATGTTAGATTAGGACATGTTAATTTCAGCACTTGTATAGATTAGTGAATTTGGAATTATTATGTCTATTTCAAATTGACACAACTCATAACTGTGAAATATGTGTTGAAGTCAAAATGGCTAAAGTTTCTTTTCATTTGGTTGAAAGGAGCATGATGCCTTTAGAATTAATCTACGGCGATTCTGTGACTTGAAGTTTGTGCAAACTAGAGGTGGGAAAACGTATTTCATTACTTTTATTTATGATTGTGCAAGATTTTGCTACGTATTTCTATTATGAAGTAAAGATAAAGCACTAGAAGCATTCAAATGCTATAAAATCGAGGTTGAAAATCAATTTAGCAAGAAAATTAAAGTTATCAGAAGTGAAAAAGGAGGTGAATATGGAGCACCATTTGAAGAATTTTGTTCAAATTCTAGCATTATTCATCTAACAATGGCTCTTTACTTACCTCAATCCAATGGAGTTGTTGAACATAAAAAACAAGCTCTTAAGGAAATGATGAATGTTATGTTGATTAATTCTGGGTTACCTCAGCACCTATGGGGGGAAGCTATTTTTTCAGCTAATCACATTTTGAACAAGATACCCTAGAAAGGAAGAAATGAACCCCTTATGAATAATGGTCACAAACCTTCCTATAAATATGTGAAAGTGGGAAAGGAGGTGCTTGGCTAAAGAGGAGGTACCTAAGCCAAAACAGTTGAGAATAAGGCCAAAAACTATTGATTGCATTTTCATTGGATATACACACAACAGTAGTACCTATAGATTTATGGTGCATAAATCAGTAGTTCCTGATATAAATGAGGGAATAATCATTGAATCTAGAAATGCTATATTTTTTGAAAATATTTTTCCTTGTAAAGATAATGAAGAAATAAGCTCTCAAAAGAGAACTTTGGAATCAACAAGTAATTCTCAAATGAATTAAGCACCAAGACAAAGGAAAAATGCTCAAATGAAAAAGATATTTGGCCTAGACTTCTTAACTTATATGTTAGAAAGTGAACCATGGACAATTAGTGAAGTATTGTCTAGTCCAAAAGCACCTTTCTAGAAAGAAGTTATTAATAGAGAAATAGAGTTGAGCATGTAGAATCACACAAGTGAACTCGTTGATCTCTCAGCAGGCCACAAACCATTGGGCAACAAATGGATTTTTAGGATGAAATACAAGGTAGATGGCTTTACAGATAAATAAAAGGCTAGGTTGGTAGGAAAAGGATTCAAACAAAAAAAAGGACTTGATTTCTTTAAGACTTACTCATCAATGACAAAATCACATCAATCAGGGTGCTTATTGCAATAGCAACCCTAAATAATCTTAAAATATATCAAATGGATGTGAAAACTGCCTTCTTGAATGGTGAGTTAGATGAAGAAATCTATATGGAACAACTTGAAGGATTTGTTGTTCCTAGAAAAGAAAAGAAAGTGTGTAGACTTGTTAAGTCATTGTGTGGGCTCAAACAAACTTTGAAATAATGGCATGAAAAATTTGACAAAATAATGCTGTCAAATAACTTTAAGATAAATGAATGCAATAAATGCATATACGTCAAAGGCACTCAAAGTGTATTTGTCATAGTTTGATTGTATGTTGACGACATGCTGATAATTGGTAGTGATCAAGATATAATCTTGACTACTAAGAAAATGCTTATGAAGTAGTTTGACATGAAAGATATGGGTGTAGCAGATGCCATACTGGGAGTTCAGATAATTAAAACGTCTGACAGACTGATTATAACTCAATCCCATTATGTTGAGAAAATTCTCTAGTAATTTAATGTGTATGATAACACTCCTATGAAAACACCTTTGGATACCAATTAATATTTGAGCAAAAAACCTGGTAAACCCATATCTCAAATAGAATACTCAAGAATAATAGGTAGTTTGATGTTTCTAACAAACTATAATAGCCCTGACATTGTGTGCTTGGTAAATAAGTTAAGCAAATTTATGAGCAATCCTAACAATGAACACTAGAAAACACTGATAAGGGTACTTAAATTTCTTAAGTAAACAATGGATTACGGGTTACACTACACTAGATATCCTGCTTTATTAGAAGGATACGATGATGCTAACTGGATATCTTGAATAGTTCATCGTAAAAAGTGTAAGGACATCTATTATATGGGTATTGTTGTTTTGGTTTACCTCAATAGCTGAACTATTCAAGATATCATGTTCTCTGATTAGTTAAATAAATTCGATAGTACTTCACTAAGGAAGGTTCAAAGCCATAAGCTACATATCCTAACGCAGTAGTTGTTTGCCTGAACTCTCTTATGTTTGCATAAGCATATGCATCATTGGTTGCATTAATTTCCATTTATATGGGGGATTGCTGGTAATTGGTCTTCTTTGACTAAATATTCAAGTGGGCTCAAAGTATGAATTTCTAAAAAATTGATAATCATCGTAAACTACACCTCGGGTAGATGAAGATAATGTGATTAATTGGTTAAAAATAATTTCAAGTGAATGAGAAATTAATGATCAAAGTAAGCTACTTGATGGTTGACTAAGAAGACTGAAGAATGCGCTTAATGAATAGAAGGAGTGAAACTCTATCCCACATTGAAAGATGAATAAAAGGTAGACTAAAATATATATCTCAAGTGTGAAGGTAAGGGTTGAGCCCTTTGGGGGTGCCACAAGTGTTTGGAGGTGAGAGGATCTACATGGTAGTGGGCTCAATCCAACTTAATGTGTGCTGCCATAGTCACTCGCTCATTCAGCCGCCTTGGCTGGGCTGTGCCTAGCTTGGCGTGGCGTGGTCGTGGGCTTGAGCTTGGATTAAATTGAACTTGGCCTTCAGTCTAATATTAACTTTTTAGACCACATTTAATCTGAATTTTATTTGGCTTAACTCAACTGATGTTTCAATTTTGGCCGCAACTTTTGCTCTTTTGCCAAGGTGGTGGATCAAATCCCTATCACTAAGATTTATTATTCTTTCTATTCTATGTAACAAATTTTAAAGATCAGACCACATGTGATATCATATATCCATAAGAAAGAATTTATCCTTAGGTGCACTTAAAAAAGTATGTACCCTTCCTAAGGGTTGCAAAGTATCCTTGCAATACCATTTACAATGGCCTTTCTCGCTAAAGTAGAAATAAGTAGCATCAACTTTAGGTTTTCTGTATCCTAACCCCTGCATATCATACATCAATAGGATAAATAAAACATAAATAAGTAAATGCGGCTAGCTTGCTATTAGGGTGAGATGACATTAAACCTTAACCAAGTAGTGCACTTAGAGCCATAGGTGCACTACATAGTTGATTTTAAGTGGGTTGATTAAATCTAGCCATTACATAAATGTATCCCACACATTGGAAAATTATAGCAACATTGAAAAGATGACTGCTAGATTTTGACCACCTTTTAGCTGCATCTTGGCTCTTTAAAAATAGTCTGAAATTGCAACATTATACACAGCACTTTACATACCCTATAGTCTAATCTAGTAACCATAAAAGAGAGAGTTTAGTACGTTTAAGTTCAAAGTGATAAAATAGTGTGTAGTGCTGCTATTGTTTGATAAAGTCATTGTATCTTTGGAGACGATAACCAGTTGCCATTAGCATCATTTTGGGGCTAATTCATCTTAAAAACAGAGAGCTCCACTCTCACCTTGACTACTTATTGATCATAGAAATTATACTACTGAAATAACAATCACTATTTTCTATATTAAGTGTATGTGAATTCTCATTTTAATAAATTTATTACAAATCTTCTTTTTAACCTAAATCCTCATTTGTGGTCTTGACATGAATGTGTTTTGGTCATATAGTTATAGTTATTTGAAGGTTGCATTTAACTAAATGTAACTACTGAAAATGTTGTGATTGAACTAACATGTCTTTTAAAAAAGTATTAATTAGATAAACATGTCTATTATAGGCATGTATCTTATAAAAGTGTTGATTGAATTAATAGGCATATTTACTAGAGTGCTTGTATCGAATCTTATTTTTTTACACAATTACATTAATTCTTTTAGATAAACATATGGGTTAAATTCATTTTGCCCTTTCATACTATAGGGATCATAACAAAAACCACTTTATATTATAAAAACTTTCAGAAACCCCTCCTTAACATCTCCTACCGTTACTTTTTTAACTGTTGAATAACTTATGCATATTTTTATACCCAAATTATTCTTTTGATATATATAAATATAAATTTATTTTTCCTATCATACTATAAGACTTGTATCAAAAAATCTCTTGCATTGTAAAAATCTACAAAGATCCCCCTAAAGTCCTCATGCTATTGATGTACTAACTAAAATGTAGAGCATGCTCCATTTTTAGGGTTTTAACATCAATTGTTTTTTTTTTTTGTTTCATCAAAACAATATCATATCCTTAATTAATAAATAAAATCATTTCCTTAATTAGAATTTTTATTTATCTAAATGAACAACAATGTCAAGTAGCTATTGCAATATTAAATTGTTAGATAGTGATTCTCAATGTTCAAACAATGATACATCTATATTTAAAGGACTATTGTGCAATTATAGCAAAATAGCACCTACATGCATTTCATGATCTCTTTCGGAACAAAATTTTTTTGGTTGTTGCAATTGAGATGTGAATGTTTTTTATTTATAAATTTTTAATAATTTATGATTCTATTAACTAATTTTTATAATAGAAGCTAAATACATGCAAATTTATGTGTTAAATTTAGCCAAATATATTTGATGAGGGAATAAGATTGGACAATCATTTTTGAAATCTATGGACTTAAAACATGAAAAACTAAAGAGTTTACAAGCAACAAATAAACTTTTCAAATTAACAATAAAAAGCTACATATATCAAAGCACCATACAACTAACAATATCAAACATTAAGCTGATGATAAAGAGTAAATACTGAAAGCAAATTTGAGTAGAATGGAGCATCAGTTGGACAAATACGAGAAAGTTGAAAAAAATATTGTTTGTTATTTCAATATGTAATTAGTATTGTGTAAAATAATGCGTTAGAAGAACAATAAATTATGATATATTTTCTTGCATTTTATTTTACTTATAATCTAACATTATGCAATAATAATAACAAAATATAATAATATCTTAATTGAATAGCATAATTAGAAAAATTGAACATATACTAATCAATTCAAATTCACATAACTCTTTAACAACTGATTTACCTAGTTTCTCTTGCAAATTTGTAGTGTCATTAAGTTCAACCATCAAATTTTGTGGGATTTTGAGTTTAAGATATATTCCTACAATTTTTATACTTTATTTCTGCATTTCCTTTGTGAGCTTTATTTTCTTCTACACAATATTAGGTAGGTTGTCAAGGCTACTTTGTTATATTTAGAAAAAAAACAACAACCAAGTGTGTCAAGTTTTTTATATAAATAACTTATTTTATGAAGATTGTATTAGTAATTTAGCATCAAATATTAACATTGTTAGTTAGTTTGGGGGAGTTTTTAAATGTTTTTATAGTACAAGAGAGTTTTTGACACGACCCCATAATATAAGGGGGTAAAATGAATTTAACCCTAAACATATTCTTTCTTATTAATGATTCGCCTTATCTCAACCTATTAATATATTTGACCTACTAGCTAACCTAGTTCAATAGCTCAACTTACTTTGATGGGACCGCCTAAAAAACTCCTAAATTTTAAGCTTAATTTAGTTTTAACTTTAATTTATCATGAATAAAAAATTCATATCCAATTAATACATCATTCTTAATGTATGTTTGTCTCTTTTTTTCCTCAAATAAAATCACATCAATAATTCATTTACTTGAGTTAGTGCCCAATCTGTAGTTTTACCTATAGCATTAACGAGAGCAAATATTTATAGTGTATAAAAATCATTTGGGTGGGAGGTTGAAAAAATCCAATTACTCTTTTCATTTGCTATCGAAATAAACTAACATTATTGAGGTATTGGGACCTATGAGTTCTTTTGGTTGCCCCTAACTAGTAGGTGGTAGGGCCCTCTGTGGTGTCATTTAATGTGATGAAGGTGTTCTGCATGCGAGACTTACGAAGTAATTAATAAGAAGAAAATAGCAACGACCCTTAGGTGTAGCGGATGGATTTTGGACTTTGTAAGGATATATGGTTGGCTTATTTTAGCGCCATGAGCTTTTTTAATTAAGCAGAGTTTTGTGTCAACACGAGTCATCGACTCGAGGGTAGTTAATTCCAAATAGGTCTCTTAACCACTAGCAACCTATAAATGGTCATATGGTGTGAGATCGACTCATAGATCCAATCAAGGTTGGGGTTCGCTAAGACATTAATTTTTTATTTTTATGTTATATATATATATATTATATAAATGTATGCATATATTTTAACAAAATAAAAAATAAAAAATAAAAAATTGAAATGAAAATACAAAGCACATATGTCCTGTTATTGAATTAAAAATCCATTATTGTTTGAGGACTAGGAGCTCGAAACACACGATTAGCGAAGGTGAGTGAATCGATTTCTGAAAATGCTGGGATACTGAAAAACAACTTACCCAAAAAAGAAACGTTTTGTATTCCTTCTTTTGCCCTTTCCCTGTACTAATGAGTAATAATGCTTACTAAACTGTCAAGCCTAACAACCCCACCACCACCACCCCCCACACCGTAACACTGAATATAGCTGAAAAAACAGCTCCCAAATACACACAGATTTCTGTGTATATAAGCTCAATGCACTTAGATCTGAGTAGTTGCTGATTCACTGTCTCCCATTGTCACCAGAAGCGAGATTCATATTTGCAGTTTATGCGGGAATTCCATTGATTCTTGGTTTAATTCTTGCATTGTAGGGCGCTTTCGAGCCCAATGTCAACATCGGATCACAAAATCCGGCTCAATCCATTGAAGATCAATTTACAAGAAACCCAATTGGCGGCTGAATCACAGAAATCGGTTCCTAATTTCGGGGATTCGACAGAAGCAGCTACAGAAAACCCTAATTACTGCTGCCAGCACTTATCGGAGCTCCGATCTCAGCTGGGCCCGAACCCGTTCCGCAATCTTCGGGAGTCCATCCGCGTCCGCCCTCTGGGTCACGCTTCCATCCGCCGTGGAGAAAACATCCGGTGCATCGATTGCGGCCGCGCGCCACCGCGGCTGTACGCCTGCGTGTCGTGCGCTGCCGTTTCGTGTGCTGCGCATGCTACGCCCCATGCAGAGGAAACGGCGCACCACGTAGCGGTGGACGTGGACCGGGCCGAGCTTTTCTGCTGCGCGTGCGTGGACCAAGTCTACGACCGCGATTTCGACGCCGCCATCGTAGCAGTCGCCGTTGGGTTTGGACCTCTCCCCCCACCGGAGAATCTGCGAAAAAGAAGGCGCGTGGATTACAAACCGTGGACTCCAGATCTCAAGGAGCGGGCATTGATTGCGGAGAACTCGAGCCCTTTGCCACCATGTCAACTCGGAGGTGACTCGGTGAGTCGACTCGGAAGTGACCCGGGTCTGCTCCCCTGGGGTTTGAGAGGGCTCAGCAATCTCGGAAACACGTGCTTCATGAACTCAGTTTTGCAGGCATTGCTTCATACGCCTCCGTTAAGGAACTATTTCCTGAGTGATAAACACAACCGGTTCTATTGCGAGAGAGAAAATAGAACCATTGTTACTCGTAAAAGCGATGTCAATAAAGGCAACAACAAGAATGTACAGTTGTGCCTAGCGTGTGATTTGGACGCGATTTTCTCGGCGGTGTTCTCGGGGGATCGGTGGCCATACAGCCCAGCAAAGTTCTTATATAGGTCTGCATTTGGTAGAGTTTTGTCGGTGCATAAAGATTGGATTTTCCTTTGAAATTTCGTTCCTTTTGTTTGTTTGCTTGTTTCCCCTTTTCCAAAGTCAAAATGTTACTGCAGTTAGATTTGCTGTTTGAGTCAAAAAATGTAGTAATTTTTCTAGTGGATCCATTCGGTGTTTCAGAACTAAAGATCTATGGTAGTAAATATACCTTTTTTTCTTCTGTGCAATTGATATGTTTGTCCTTGTACGGCTCACATTTGTGAGTGGATGTTTATTATACTTTTTAAGCAACTAGATAGATTTTGATGCACAGGTTAATGTGGGCTGCTTTTTTGTGGTACAGTTGGTGGCAGCATGCCTCAAACCTTGCAAGTTATGAACAGCAGGATGCACACGAATTTTTCATTTCCATGCTTGATGGCATTCATGAAAAGATGCAGAAGGACAGGCGTAAGCCCCATAGTCAAGGTAAGACCAAACATTTGGTTTATTGTGCTGGTCATTTTAGACCCTTTTAACGTGATAGTGAGTATGAGAAGATGTGAGTCAACAGTGATGCAAAACTGGTTTCTGATTCTTTTCGCATTACTAAACTGTGCTGCATGTGCCTCAAAACTGTGGTCCTAGGAATTATTTCTATTTGGTTTATTATTTGGAATAGATTTCAACTATGATAACAAACAGTAGAAAATGAAAGAGAACAGAGAAGATAATATTTTGAAATGTTGAATAGTTGGCAACTCTAGGATCCGTTTGCATTTCTTTCTTCTTTTTTCTTCTGGACTGGTATTTTGGCTGTGGTTCGGTCTACTAATTAAACTGATCCGTTGTGTTCATTATTGTTGTTTTGGAAGACTTATGGTAAATAAATGAATTTTCTTGGAATAATTGTGTAAGAATACAACCAAAGTTCTTGACATCCTCTCATCTACTAAGCATCCTACTTTCTCATACATAGTATCTCATCTGATCTAGGCAACCCAAAATACTTTAACAGATAATGGAGTAACACCAATTTCTAAATGCAGGATACTGGTCTAGGTTTTCAAATTGCCTTAGGCATTGATATTGGCAAGTGCTGTGAGATTTAGGGCCAATATTCAAACTGCGAGATTGCCATCTGCTTCACTCCTGTAAGTCTCACTTTCTTTGGTGCACTTGACTTTCATCATAGGGTTCTTGCGTCGCACTAATTAATTTGCTAACTTCAGCTGTACTGTTGTTAGAGCCCTTACATCGGAAGATGAATGTTGAAGTTCTCATTAGGCCATGTCAATTTGAATCCTTTTGATCCAAACATTTGGATGTTTTGGTGTTGGTCAAGGATCTCATTGCACTTTTCTTCTTAGTTAGACAGTGTCTTGTCTTTTAGACAAAGTTCTTAGTCCTTGGTTTTAAGTTTATGGAATTAGATAGAGTTGGCTTCAGCTGCAACTTTCTGGTTGTGTTTGCTGGTAATTCTCTCACATTAAGTTACTCGTTCCGTTGGGGCCCCTTTTTCTGGCTACAATTGAGGTGGGCTTCATGAATCCTTAGGACTTGTGATAGATGACTGTTCCATGAATTTAATTTTGGTTTTCCAATCTAGCTATGTGATGATTAGATACCTCAAATGGTTACAATCACCTACCAATTATACTTTTACGCTACCAATTTCCAATTAATTTTATGTTGAAAAAGATGTTCTTGTGGATTGGAACTTATGAAGGCTTGAATTGCCAAGAATTTAGAGTTCTTGAGAATTCATTTGCTATCAAATGAATGGAATCTAAGAAAACTTTCTGCACTTTATTGTTCCTTTCTAATAGGGCAACTTATCCTGTTGCTATGCGGCTTTTTTGGTTGTTTCATTGCCCTAATCATCTCAGAATCTGGAATCTGTGAGTGTGCTTTATCAGTGCCTGAATCTTGAGTTTCACATATTGTCTACTTCCTGAACGTGTTTCGGTGAGCATATTTGTCCTGATGATATTATTGTGACTGCCTGTTCTGCTTTGCAGGCAGTGGAGATTGTTGTATTGCTCACCGTGTATTTTCTGGCATCCTGAGATCTGATGTCATGTGCACATCCTGTGGTTTCACATCCACAACGTATGATCCATGTGTAGATATCTCATTGGACTTGGAACCAAATCATGTCGGTTCTGCAAAAATGGCATCTACAAAATCCAATTATTCTGTCAACAATGAAGCAGTTTCCATGAATTCTGGCCAAACCACCACTATTTCTACCTTGGTGGGATGCCTTGATCGTTTCACAAGACCAGAGAGATTGGGGTCTGACCAAAAATTCTTCTGCCAGCAGTGCCAAGTGAGGCAGGAATCTCTCAAACAAATGTCTATAAGAAAGCTTCCTCTAGTTTCTTGCTTTCACATTAAACGGTTTGAGCATTCTCCAATCCGTAAAATGTCAAGAAAGATTGATCGCTATCTACAGTTCCCTTTTTCTTTGGACATGGCACCTTACTTGTCGTCATCAATTCTTAGAAGTAGGTATGGGAACAGAATCTTCCCATTCGACGGGGATGAGCAAGATGCTTCTAGTGAATTTTCTTCACAGTTTGAGTTGTTTGCTGTCATCACTCACTCAGGTAAACTTGATGCTGGTCACTACGTGACTTATTTGAGATTAGGCAATCAATGGTACAAGTGTGATGATGCTTGGATCACTCAAGTCAACGATGACATTGTCAGGGCTGCGCAAGGCTACATGATGTTCTATGTGCAGAAAATGCTTTACTACAGAGCAAGTGAAAGGACAGTTGCTGCATGAGGAGCTTGTTTGGTGAAAAGCAAATGTATTCATGGGCTCCCCTTTATGGAACTAAGACTAATGTGTTTCTGGGTAGTCTTTGATGAAGGCCATAATGGCAGCTTCCAGGTGCATTTTGATGAGCCATCTTCTCATTATATTGGACATTTTATAAGTGTCAATTTCTGAGGCCCGACCCACGCCATTGCTTCAAGAAATTTTGTTAAATGCTGAGTCGGATTACTTTAAAACGAATAATATGATCAACTTTAATTCTTTCTGACCCTACAAACTGTAGTTGGTATAAAGCCCAGAGGCCACTAATCATACAAAGTGACTTTCTCTGGTGTTCAACTGATTGAATATCCCTCTAGCTTTTATTGATCTTCATCATTACAGCATTTCGACAGTTGCTATAGCATTTGGTTTGGTTTGTTGCAGCATGTTGACTCTTGCTATGGCATTTTTTTTGGTTAGTATAATTTTAATGCCGGCCATTGTAAAATCCCTGTACTTAGGAAGCAGTCTGCCCGAGAGGATGTTATTCTACTCAAGTTCATATTTTAAAATACCGATAATAAAATTTATACACTTATCTTACTTTACTCAACCTATAGATATTAGATCCTGTTAGGTTTAGTTGATTTTATTTTTTATTTTTGATAAGGTGATCTAGTTAGGATTATATCTAGGGGCATTAAAAAAAAAACCAAAACTGATCGAAAAATGAAAAATCGAACCCAGCCGAATTGAATTGAAATAGTCTTGGTTTGGTTTTTGGTTTTGAATTTCAAAAAATGAATTTTAGTTTTTTGTTTGGTTTTATTTTTTTCTTGGTTAATTAAAATCGAATAAAAAAAGAAAAGGGCTAGGTTCAGTTCGGTTAAATCGAATCGAAAATCGGTGTTTTGGTTTTGCAATTTAGTTTTTTGTTTAGTTAAACTGAATCAAATTCGATTTTTTTAAATAAAATGAGAAATTTTTAATAAGGTAAAATAATTGAAAAAAAAAGAAATAAAATTAGAGAAGAAAAATAAAACTACATTGTCATTGTTTTTTAAAATAAAATTGATTTTATCACCTGTGTTTTGTAAAAGATAATAATATATATGATATCTAAAAAAAATGAATAATTATGATACAATGGCTCAATGAGAACAAAATTGATAATTTTTTTAAACTCAAACCATATAAGTGTATAATTTTCTTAATATACAAATTAATGCACGTTACACATAAAAAATAAATGATTGTGGTTTAAAGAGGAAAAATTTTGATATAAAAAGAAAATTAAAATTTCTACTTTAATTATTTAGTTAAATTTATGTATAGTGTGTATTAATGAGTAAATAGAAATTTCAATTTAAATTGCAAATCAAGGGGTTGAATCATATATTCATATCCTTGTAACAGTTGCCAGTAGTGCCTTTCATTTGTTGTCCAATAAAAAGTTTACTATACTATTATAAAAAGAAAGACTGTTTTGTATCTAAAATTAAAATTATTTTTGTTTTTTTAAATAATTTATCCTTTTAATTATTTCAATAACAATTAACAATGTAGTTTAAAGGATAAATGGGAGAATTTAGTATAAAAAAGATAATTCGGGCAACAGTTGATCAATATTTCAAATTTATTCTTTAAATTATTCTTTAGAAATGATAATTTAATAAGATTACAATTGTATTTTTCACAAATTTATAAATCCATAGTCCATAATCCATATTATGATGTGTGTACTAAAATTTTTATAATACTTTAATTGTAGGAAAAAATTTTAAAAAATTGGAATTAAGTATATAATGATATTGAGGATTGGCTATTTTATAGGTAAAACCATCATACTCTTGCGCATTCTAATTATTTTAATGGGATTGAGTACGAGGGTGGTTCCCATGTTTATTTATTGAGTTTTAATATGAATATGAATATTTTTCCCATAAAATAAAAAACGAAAAAAGAAAAAATGAATGGGTATTATAATATTTTTTACTGGCTTTGTTCCCATGCTATGCAAGAACTATATATTAATATAATTGTTAAATTATAGATATAATTAAAAATAATAATATAAAAGCAAAACATTGCAAAAAATAAAAATAAAAATCAAGTAATAAGTAAAATTAAATGTAAATCCAATATATCAAAATTTAGTATTTAAAAACTTTACAAAGACATTAAAGAGTATGAAAAATTTATATGCATGATATCATGAAAAATGAATTTCAAGATCATGTAGCAAGAAGGTAAAAGAAAATTCAAAACTTCCAAAAATAAAAGCATATGGATGTGATTTTATAACTTATTAAAAAACAAGAAAAGAAAATATTACGTAACCAAAAACTAATAGATAGTTACATTAAGAAGGAAAACTATATGAAAATGATAGAGCACAAGATTGATGGCTTAAAAATTGTTGGAACAAACTTAAAATTATAATACTTTAAGATTATTTTAAAATTAAAATATAACGAATATATATTAAGTTGAAACTCAAAATATAAAGAATTCGATGATATATAGGTTGCAAAAAAGTTTTTAAAAAAAAATCATATCTAATTTAATTTTTGATTAAAAATCAATTAAGTTAATATATATAGATTAAAAAAATTGAAAAAATAAAAATAAATCTACAAAATAATTATAAAGTTAAATCAACATTAGAATATAAATTAATAAAATACTTTTTAATTTGACTCATAGTTTAGTTATTGAATAAATGAAAAAAAGAGTTTGACATTTGTAATACAAAGTTAAAATAATAGTAAATTGATAAAGAAAATATAAACTCAAATTTGATTTAAAATAGAAATTAATGAGAGGATATGATGGTGAAATTAGAATGTGTGAAGAAAGTGTTGACAAAATAAATTATAATTTTTATTCTCAAATTTTTTGTATAAATATAATTGAATATTCATATTATATTATGCAAATAGCATGAAAAAAAGAAGAGTAAATAATAAAAGAAGTTGTTAACTTTCAAGCAAAAGAAAATTGAAAAAAATAAAAAATAAAATTAGATATATGTTTTGATGGATTAAACCTAATGTTATAAAATTAAAAAATTAATGGGTGTATTTTTTATTAATACAACCTTCTCATAGTTTTTCCAAATAGATCAAGAAAGATTTAAAAATATATACTGATGAAATAGCATATAAAATTTTTAAGAGTTAAATTATATATATATATATATATATTTATAAATGCATAACTACATATAAATATAAGATAAAAATTAAATTATATAATTTTAAAATTATAAATATTCAACAAGTGAAACAAATTTTAAAAATATTAAAACGAAAGAATAGATCTCATTCTATAAAATTATAAAAATAGATGAACAAAAAGAGAATATAAAAATAAAATATAAGATTTAACAAATAAATTGATAACTTCATCCAAAGAATGAGTGAAAAGATACTAAATGCATAACAATTTAAATTTAAAAAAAAAAAACTAAATGACATAATGCATCAATGGTTGAAGAGAAAATTGTAACTAGTAGAAATAAAACAAAATTAAAAGAACACTAAGAACAATTAATAAATCTCATCCCATAAAATATAAAATTAAATGAACAAAAAAAGAATTTGAGAATAGAAATTAAAATTAAATAACAAAATTGATGACTTAAACTAACTAATAAACAAAAAAGATATAAAAGTTTATAAATTTAATAATAAATAAAAGCTAAATGATAGACTTTACTTATGATTGAAAAGAAAATTTCAGGCATTAAAATCCAAAAAATCTCATCCATCATATAATATATCTAAATTAAACAAATAAAAATAAAATTAGAAAGTGAACAATAAACCCAAACAAACAATAAATAATATGAAGAATGAAATAGTGATGCATACAAAAAGATAAAGGGAAAAAATGCTAGAAATTCAGAATGCTAATGAAATGACTTTAAAAATACTCTATACATAGTAGTATAAATATAAGTTATTTATTAGAGATAAGAAAAAAATTATAAAAAACCTATCAAACTATAGCGCTCAAATAATTAAGAAAATTTTCAATTATTGATAGTAAAGATGAAAGAGATTTTGAAAATAAAATATAATTATTTTTTGGTATAAGAGGTAAATACAAAATGATTTCTTCAATCAAGAAAATGATTTAAAAAATCTAGATATCCTTAAATGGAATAAATAAATCCAAAATTAATAACCAACAATTAGTGTAAATTTTTTAATCTAATTAAAAAATTCAAAATTCCAAAAATTTAGAATTTAATCAGAATTGCATAATTGTAGATCCCACACATAATCTTTATACTATATGTAGTAGTAATAGCATAGATGGGCCCAAATAGGACAATTATAGTTGCGTAGGTAATTTTTTTTTTGGTGGAATAGAGAAAATGATATTCATTATATCAGAAGGAGTCAACAAGGGGGAAACCCCCATCACAAAAGACAAACAATGGCAAATCATTCAAATCACAAACTCTACTTCTATCAAAAGTTCGAGCCCATGTTGCCAAATTATAGGATGTGGAATTGATAGTTCTAGGAGCGAATGCAAATTTCCATCTATTCCATTTTGACTAAAAGGTACCAATCTTTAGGTTCAGTACTTTAGTGACCAATTCAAAGCGTCATTGGGATTTTTCAACATGGATATAACATTACAACAATCAGATTAAAAAATTACTTGGTTCACCTTAAGAGTGTCTAAAATTCATGTCACTTTACTAAGGGCAGAAGCCTTGGTGGTTATTAGGTCATGGCACCATCTTTTGGCTGTTGCGGCAAGTAGGATGGATCCTCTGGAATTTCTAACCAAGACTATAGAAAAGGCAAGTTAGTCAATAAAGGAGGCATCAACATTAACCTTATTCCAACTAAAATGAGGAGGTGACCACTGGGAGTTGCCACAGGTAGTTTGATCCACAGATTTGCTGCGTTGGGCATTCTAATGGGCTTCTTCTTCTTTACAAACTTGTTGAATGAGAGAGATGTGTTAGATTTTTCGACGATGAGTAATATTATTGCAAAATTGCCAAACTGCATTCATTGCCATAGTTGCAAAGACTAGGAATTCCACACAAAGGGAGCGAGTAGGAAGGAGGCCTAGGGAAGACTGGAGAAGCTTATCAATCTATTTAGAGATAGGCTAGTCTACGAAGTCTCTCAATCTAAAATTCCATATGGAGGAGTAAAAAAGTGATTCAATTACTAGGCACTTTAGGAAAAAATGATCCAGATTTTGCTCTTGCTGATAGCGAATGGGGCATGAAATGTCAGAAACTAGGAAGAGTTTAATTTAGAGCGTGAGGGTAATATATCTTGGATGATTCTCCACAAAAAGAGTTTGAGATGGTTGTGGATTTTAACTGACTAGATTTCTTTCCAGGGGAAGGTCGGGTTGGAGTATGGATTTGATTTTTTATAATAGTCATTTAAGCTATTTAGTCCAGAAATTACCTCGCCTGGAGGCAATCCACATGAGAGATGCATGATCTTGGGGTAGTTTAATGGAAATTTTTAGGATTTCCTTGATTGTATCTTGGGGAAACATGCTTCAAAGAGCATTATAATTCCAAGTTCCAGTATCTTGGGAAATAAGGTCATTGACAAAGTTGGGGAGAGCCAAAAGGGAGTCCGGTGATGATGGCCTAGAGGGATATAATTCTCTAGAGAAAGGATCTAAGGTTCAAGCGAAATGCAAATGTTAGAGTTAGAGGAGACCCAAAAACAAATAGATTTTTTGACAAGGTCTTAGCATTTGAGGATGGTTTTCCAAAGGGGGATGCCTAGTGAGAGATCGAATCCATGCTCAAGAAATTTCTAGGCTTAAGGTATTTAGCTTTCAACATTTTAACCCAGAGGAGATTTTGATTAGAGGGCACAAACCATGCCAATTTGAAAAAAAGGGACAAAGTTGAAATCAGACATATGATGGAAGCCAAGTCCTCTAATACTTTTAGGGAGACAGATCACTTCCCAACATTTGAGTTTCAATGTTCTCTAGTTATTCATGTTACCCTACCAAAAATTTATCACTAGTGAGTCTATCTTGGATGTGATAGATTGGGGTAGAATAGAGGTGGTCATGTGATAAGTGGGTAAGGCTAGGGCTACGCTTTGGTTGAGCACTCCTCTTGTAGCTTGTGAAAGAAGTTTTGCTTTCCAACTACTAAATTGCTTTTGAAGATTTAATAGAAGTTCCTCAAAATCTTCTTTGAAGAGTTTAGTTTTGTAAAATAGTTTTTATAGGTGTTTGGCTTTATGGGAACATTCAAATATGTTAAGAGTAGATTTGATTTCCCTTTTCCAAGCTGACTCCACATTGGCACCAAAATGAATAAAAGATTTGTCCTTGTTGAATTTTTGGCCAGACCACAATTCAAATTTCCCTAGGGCTTCAATTACTGAACTAGCATCAGTAATTATTGTGTAATAGAAAATGGTGACGCCATCGGCATAGAATAGGTGAGAGATATATGGAGCTATCTTGTAGATTTTGACTCCTTTGAATCTATTGTTAATTTCCTCCCTGATAAGAATTCTTGAAAGTGTTTTTGCATAGATTAAGAAGAGAAGGGGAGAGATAGGGTTTTCGTAGCGGACCTCTCAAGGGCTCAAATAAACCAAAAGAAGCACTATTGATGTGGATGGAGAATGATGTAGATGAGATATATTAGTGAATCATACGATAGAATTTTCCTAAAAAATCCAAAGGATTTAGATAAGAAAGGGCCATTCAACTTAGTTAAAAGCTTTGGCAAGATTGATTTTGATTGCCGTCAAACTTGTTTTTACCTTTTTTATGGTTTAAGAAGTGCATAACCTCATGAGTAATGATAATATTATCCCCAATAAGTCGGTTTGCCAAAAAGGCCATTTGGTTTGGAGAGGTAATTTTGCCCATGACTGTTTTTTAGTTTGCTTGCCAAGATTTTAGAGATAATCTTATACATGACATTGCATAGATTGATTGGTCGGAAGTGTTCAACTTTTGTAGCTTTGGTGTTTCTTGATATTAAAGAGATAAAGATATAGTTAGAGGCTTTCAAGAGGCGACTAGATGCAAATAAATGAATGATAGCTTTAGAGACCGATAATCCCACAATGTGCCAACATTTTTGTAAAAAGCTAGGGAAAAGCCATTTAGACCAGGGGATGAGTTGTTATCAAAACTGAATGCCACTTTGCGGATCTCATCTAAGGATGAGATTTGGCAAATCATCTCATTATTATGGTCATTAATCACTTGAGGGAAAAGATCTTCAAGGTCATGTGGGAATGGGGGAGCATCATTCGGTAGAAAGAGAAAAACATGTTTTTGTAGTAATTAACAAATGTTGAGCTAATTTCTTCCCATGATGACATCACTAAGCAATTATTCAAGGAGATAAATTCTATATGGTTAAAACAAAAGTGAATAATGGTAGTGAGATGAAAGTACCTTATGTTAGCATCACCACTGAGCATCCATTTCACCTTAGATTTTTGTTTCCACTAGATTTGCTCTTGTTTTCAAAGGTTGTCCATCTCAAGCTGGAGGGTTGCCTTTGTTGCAAGATTGTCATTAGTTTGCTCTTCGCCTTGAATTTTGTTTATGGACTGGTTAAGGGATTAGATTCTGGAATGGATATTGCTAAAATAGGTATGGATCCAAGACCTAAGGGTTGCCTGAGTGCTTTTTGTTTTTGAATGGAGTATGGAAAGAGAAGAGCCCAAAAAAGGGATTTCTAGGAATTTTTAATAACCTCGAACTAGGAAGCATCTTCCAACCACATATTTTCAAAACAAAAATGTTTGGGAGGTTAGGAGAGGTTTAGATCAATTTATGGTAAGAAGTAATAGCAGCAAGATGAAGAATAAAAGCAAGAGGGAAAAGGTTAAGCCAATGAGGATTGGCAACAGCCTTATCAAGATGGGCTTGAATGTTTGCAAGACCTTCTCTTTTTTTGCACTATGTGAAGGGTAGCCTAAAGAAGCCTAGATTGATCATACTAAGAGAATTGAGGTCTTGGTAGAGAGAGTGGTGAGAGGAAGAAGCAAAAGCTCTACCATCTTTTTTCTCATTTTGGTTTAGGATAGCATTAAAGTCTCTAATGATCATCCATGTATTATTAAAGGAATCTGCAATGTTGGTTAGAGAGGACCAAAAAATTATCTCAATAGAGGCTGAGCAAAGACAATATATTCTCGTAAAGAGCCTAGGCAGCAAATTAGGCATACTTACAATAACACTAATAAGCTAGTAAGTGTGGCCAATAGTTTATATATCAAGGTCATCTGTCCAAGCAAGGTACAGACCACCTGCTAGACTAATAGGAGGGACAAAGAAGTGGTGAATCAAACAAGCAGCATTGAGAGTTTGAAAAAGTTAGAGAGATGAAGAGATTTTCATTTCACAAAGAAAGATGATAGAATGGGATTGAGAAGAGAGAAATACCTTGAGAGCTCTAATTGCCTTTAGTTGGGACCTTTGGCAATTCCATGAAAATATTTTCATAGGGATTATTTCCATAGCCTTTATGGGCTTGTAGACTTAGGAGAAGGGATTTCGTCAATCACAATAGTAGAGGATGCTAGGATTTTTCCTTTAGGATTTGATGAGTTGTGGAATGCCACGAATTCTAGGGTTGGTTTGGTCCTTTTGACTTTGATAATTCTGTGATTGATTGTTAAGGTTGTTTCTTTAAGGACTGTTTCACTCTAGTTCGAGGACTATGGAGCATTCTGATTGATCATATGGCCAAGAGAAGTAGATATGGAGCACATAGATAGCAGGAGGTCATTTGAGGGTAGAAATTGTTGCATGGGATGGATGGCCATTCAAGAGTGTTCTTATCTTGAATGAGGATTTTAGGCTTTTCGATAATCAATGGGTTAATTAAGAATTCAATGATTCTTTTGTTTGAGTTGTTGGTTTGGATTAGGTTTTTTTAGGTGATTTGGATATAGAGGGGATTTTGAGTCTAAGAAACAGGCTTTGATCTTGGATATGTCAATAGATATTCTGCATGGCCTATTTGAAAAGGCCTTAATTATTTTGGCTTTAGGAATGGTCGGGATATGTTTGGCCTACAGTTTTCCAAGAGGTATAATGCTTGGGGTGGCTATTGATTGAGAGTAGTTAGGCTCATTGAATTGGGAGGCAATAATTTAAGATATCAATGCATAATTATTTGTGACATTTGAGTATCTTACAA
The DNA here is from genome assembly GCA_014898725.1 of Jacaranda copaia. Classification (NCBI taxonomy): domain Eukaryota; kingdom Viridiplantae; phylum Streptophyta; class Magnoliopsida; order Lamiales; family Bignoniaceae; genus Jacaranda; species Jacaranda copaia. Next base: position 102,439 of record JACGDI010001476.1, on the reverse strand, counting down.
TCTATATTCCATTGGAGATAATAGAATTTAGGCTTTTCTTATTTTCTAAGGTGTCTTTGTTTTTCTTCAGGCCTATCTTACACTATGTTTGGTTCATGGATTTTGATGAGAAAAAGAAAAAAAAATACTAAGAAAAATATCTTTGGTTGTTTGGTGGGTAAGAAAAATACTAAAGAAAGGTATAGTGTATTTGAGGAAAATGAATTTTCTCCACAAAATGATGAGGAAAATGAATTTTCCTCAAATCGAACTATTCTTTCTTATTTTCCTATACTTTCATCGCTTCTCTTTTCCTCATTCTTTTCTTTATTGTTTTCTTTAATAACTAAACAAATTTGAGATTTTATTTTATTTTTTTCCTTGTCTCTAATATTTTCTTTTCCTTATCAAAATCCTTACACCATAGTGTTACTGTTCTAAATTTGTCTTTGAGAAGTCCTTTATAGACTTGAGATAAAAGATGTGTTGGTATTAGGGTTCGAAGTACTTTGCTGCATTGAAAAGGAAATTTCTAAGAAGAGATGGAGGATGAAATAATAAGTACAAGAGCATTGTTGTATTCTTGGCATTCAAAATATCTTGATTTGGGCTTATAATTATGCATACATATATTTTTTGGCCGAATGAGTAATAATCAATAGTTGAGTTTTCTAATTTATATATATATAGCCCACGGTCAACAAGTGCAATAAAGTTTACTTAAGGTTAAAGCTTTTTACTTGATCATTTGCTAATTTATTATATTACTTTCCTCAATGTTCGAGATAAATTTGTCAATTTACCAAAACATTAGACCTTGTAGTAGAATTAAAAAGCTAGTTTTGGCAAAAATTTGTAATGAAAATATGACGAATCATTGTCATGAAAATATGACGAATCATTTCATCTTCCATCCTCATGATTGCTTTATGAGATTGACAACTTCTAGTTTTTCTTGGATTTGTAGAACTATACATTCATCTCTCTCAAAGTTTGTATAATAAACTTTTATGCAAATCTCTTGTGAGGATCTATAAGGTAACACCCCTAAAATTTTATTTATTTTATTTGTAATATAAAATTTTATTATTATTTAAAAATTTTATGAATATTATATTACTAATTTTTTAAAAAAGTTTTGTGGGTTAAATTATAATTTTTGTAAACTTAATTGTGTTGACTTTTGAATAATTTGGGGCTAATCATAAATTTCTAAAAACTTGGGGTAAAATTTCACAATTTAAAATATTAAAGGATTAAATTAAAATTAAAAATTTTATTAAAAAAATATGAAAATGGAAAAAATGAGATTTAAAGAAATGGGCAAGGGCCATTTCTTCTCCATTTTTTCCTTCCTTTTTTCTTCTTTCTTTTCTCCGTCATTTTCCTTTTTTTCTTTCTTTCACTGAAGCTCCACCACCACCACTGACCAACTTCTCCGGTGACCTTTTCAACCTCCTAAACCCACCAATCTCTTCCTTCACGCCACCACCTCCACCCTTAGCCACTCAAACACCTCACTTGGAAGGTGGAGCAACGACGACGGAAGAGAATCGAGAAAGACGAGCTACGATGGTAACTGGATTCACATTTTTTGACAACCATCTTCGATTCTGAGGGTTGGGTTAAGGAGCATTTGATGTGAGGAGCACATTAGAGCCAGTGCATGGTGACTCCGACGATGGCAGGACAGTGATTGTAGCACGATGGAGAAAAGAAGAACTCGGCTGTTTTTGGCCCGTTCTAACGTGTAAGTAGCTCAGAATTGGAAGCAAAGGGTAACATTGGAACCCTCGTGTCGAAAGGAACAATTCTATGGTGGATTTGAGTTTTTTGGTAGCAGTAGAGAGATAATTTCCTTGTCTTGATGCAATGATTGTCTCGGTGCTATCAGTTTGTGATTTCGAGCCCTCGATAGTGAACTTGAATTTTTATTGGTTATTGCATGTTATATATATATATGTACATGCATGCATGCAATTGCTAGTTTTTGTTCGATACAAGCCTTTGAATTGATATATGTATTTCTATGATTGTTTACCTATGTAGGAACAGAGAGATCGGAGATATGAGTTTTGGACTCGTATGTTAGTTAATAATAAGTTGAAAATAAATTTTGATATTAGGAACTACTATAATTTAAATAGTATTGAAATGGGAATTTAACTAGAGATTTATGCGTAAGTACTGATTCTAGAGAATTTTGTATAGAAGGATCTTAATCTGTATTATCCTAATGATAGATAAGGTATTAAAATGCTTGATGCATTTCTATAAGGTTATTAGGATTGAACAAGAATTTTGATTCTTGGAATATTTTCCTGAATAGGTGATGATGAGCTAGGCATCGACGAGTAGTAAACTCGATTTTAACTATTGCTGATTGGGACTACAAGAGGTGAGGGTCTCCTAATTTAGGTTATTGTTTTGTTTAACTTTCTTTGAGATTGTTGCACCCTTGTGAGGGTCTCCCTCCTGGGTTATTGCTTTGTTAAGCTAATCGTAATTGTTGGAAACCTCTATGAGGATCTGCCAATTTGGCATTATATTTCTTATTTTTGATTGTAATAAGCCCCTATGTGGGTTTTACTATTTTTGAATTGTACTCTGAACTGTGTTTGAAATTTATCTATTACCTATTATCTGTTATTTGATTTGAATACCCCTGTGAGGGTTATCTCTGATGTCGGTTTTATTTTTTGTTCGTTCTAGTGCCCAAAACTTCCATCTGTTGTCTGTTATTCTAAAATTTGTCAGTCTCGTATCTGTACTATCTATACTATATATGTTACCTTATCAGCATATCTGCTATCAGTTCTGTGTTTATCGGCCATACTGGTTTATTTGTGTTTTGTTTACTATTTTATGTTGCCTTAGTGGCATTCTGTTCTATTATGATCTATTAATCTAAAACCAACAATGCACTAAGGATTTTTCCCTGGGCATCTGTATAAGTAGTTATTTTGTTATATGTACGGTGATTATGTAGGCTAAGGGCCATACTAGGTAATTTGTTTGGTTATGCAGGGTCATGTTAGGGATTTCCCTCTGAATTTCACCAATACGCTAGGGACTTCCCCCTGGGTGCCAATCGTACACTAGGGATTTTTCCTTAAGTATCGGCAGTGTACTATGTAGTTTGTATAGGCATCTACCATATACCAAGCTGTTATGCTTAGGTAAATTATCCGTCTATCTCGTATAAGGTGAATTTACAATACTTTTCTTATAACATTTTCTTGGAATGCATATGCTTTGGGTTTGATTTGCCTAAATAATTTATGTTTGCCTATAATCTATTCTTAGAGCAATAATGCAGGAGAGTTTCCTATTTACTTTTTTGTACTGTTTGTTTTTTTGAATTCTGTTATATTCAATCTGATAAAAATAATATTTTATCAAGTTGAGTTTCTCCTCGATAAACACTGTTGTTACTTTTTACATAGCCCTCACTAAGTCTTTGGACTTACCTCCTTATATTTCATAATCGTTCAGACAGAGATAGGCTCTGATGGATGCTAGGTTTGGAATGAAGCACATGGTTGTTTTGTAATATAACTAATGTCAAAATTAAGTATGAAAATTGTGACTGTTTGGTTGACCTTAGAGATGTTGTGATGTATATATTTTATTTGAAGGTTGTAGAGTAAGATGGAAATGATGGCGTGATCTATCAGAGAATGTAATTTAACTAAGTTCCCTGAACTCTTATGATATATCTATTTTGCAGTTTTATTTAGCGTTGTTGGAGTTGAATCAGTGTTTAAATTTTGAGATTTTGAATTTATAGGCCTACTATTGAATTATAACTCTGAGAATTAAGTCTAAATCAAAGTAGTACCTCAGCTTAGGTGCTATCCCAAGATGAGGTGCTACAGAGGTGGTATCAGAGCCTAGGTTTAGATGACTTAGGCATGAATGTGCGATAGAACTCACAGTGACCTCTATTTAGGTTATTTTGAATGTGCACTTAAGGTATTGATAGGATTGTTAAGTTATAGCAGAATCGATAGAGTATAGTAGGATCTTAAGGCTTAGATTTAGACTTATGTTGCTTGATTTTATTGAGACAAAATTCTTGAATTGTTGCAGGATGGCTAGTAGATCTAACAAAGAGAGAGCACCTGCAAACAACCAAAATACAAGACTCTAGAGGACGAGATCAAGGAGTTGAACGAAAAAGAAAAAACCCTTAGAAAGATTTGCAGGACTTTGGAAGAAAAATGTTATGGGCAAACTGCATATCTTCATCAAGTCCTGGAAAAGGTGCGCACTTTGAAAGGAATGCTGGATGCTTAGGACTATCTACATGATTGAGTCATGGGTGACCTCGAATGGGAGCACCTTTAAGTTAATATCATTGAAGCACAAATCCAAGAGCTTCGATCCTTGTGGGCTAACATAAGGTAACATTTTAGGCTTTGCAATCTGATTATAGGAGATTGGTATAGGTTCCTCACCTAGTGGTAGATGAGATGGATTGAGCGATAGACTACTATTGTAAGGCTATTAATTAGGCTATTAGAGTTGATCCTTGGAACGTAAAGGCTGGTCCATCAGACATTTGCTGGATCCCCATTCTTGATCAAGGACATGGTCGGCAGTAGCAGGAGCATGCACTAGAACTTGAGGCAGAACTAGAGGCTGAACGAGAGAAAGAATTAGATGAGGAGTCTGAGGAAAAATTTGAAGAAGCCCCTAATGCAGATGTCATTCCAAAACCCCTATTCGTGGCACCACTTGAGATAGATGATGAAGAAGATTAGTAGACAACAGATGAGGCGAGTGAGCTATCTGACATCACTGATGAGGAAGATTAGATATGAGTCTTGGCGTTGTCATATCATAGTATGTTAGTAGAATAGTAATTGATGGCTTCTAATTATCAAACCTTGTAACCGCAATTGATAACTTTGTGACTGTGACTGATATCATTTTTCCCCCTTTTCCTTTGAAGCCCCATCATTTTGTCTATGACTGGGCGTACTATTAGCACAGCCAATTTTGTTACCTCTAATTTGTACATAAGCTTTTATAATATGCTATTGCTAACTTATATTATCATAATGCATGACTTTTGGGAAAATTATTCTTAATCTTTCTTTCCTATTATGAGGTTTTAAAGTTTACTTTCTTTCCTATTATGAGGTTTTAAAGTTTACTTAACTTATATTATTTTCTTTATTAAAACCTGAATTATTGAAGGGATGTTGACTTCAACTTTCGATTACAGGTTGAGATATTCTTGAAATTTTGAGATTATGATGGCATCATGTGGCAGTATCCTTGGACCTACACCACCTTGATTTGGTTGGCAAGGAAGACCTCCTAGATAGCAATTTCAAGACCATTGTGCTCCCAAACAAGGAGTTTTAACTTATTCTCAAGCTGAGCAGAGAGATGAGGTATCACAAACTTTTTCAGTTGGGCAGTCAATGAGACTTGCATATCAGAGAGAGCTAGAAGTCAGGTTACCTCAACTCGTGGCTAAAGAACAATTTCTAGAAAGATTTATTCATTTTCAGCCCTTCAAGTTCTATAGAGAACTAGATGACCGAAAGGCCAAAGAATGGGTTGAAAACCTTGAGGTCATATTTGATACTTTGCAATACCCCTAATGAACAAAAGAGATGATTCACCACATTCTTCCTGGTAGGATCTACTAGAAGTTGGTAGACAATAATAGATCATCATTGGGTAGCCTTAGGAACCCAGAGGACATGGGACAATTTCACTCAAGAATTCATGAATAAATATATACCCCTAGTGGTCAAGCAGTCTAAGGAATGTGAATTCATAAATTTAATTCAAGGAAATCAAACTATTAGTCAGTACGAGGTAACCTTTAGTCGGCTCATTCAATATGCACCCTATGTTCAGAATGATGAAAGTCGACAAATTCAATAGTTTACTTAAGGACTACAGACAGCATTGAGATGAGGTCTAGCCATTTTTTATTTACCAAATTTCAACATAGCAGTCAGTAAGGCACTACAATTGGAATTAAAGCTACAAAAAATTAGGAAAATTGAAGAAAAAGGTAAAAAGGGGAGGCCATCTCTTGGTGGACTAAGTGGCACTAGCAAGAAATAGTGGAGGCCACAAGCTAAGGGTACAGCTCAGAGGACTACTCAGGCAAATAGGATGGTGAATCGGGCTCAAGAAAAAGTATTGACCACTATGTAGGTTCTGTAGGTTAGCAGGGCTTGATGAAGCGAACTGTTGGCAAAAATAGGGTAAATGCTTATGGTGCGGTAGTAGTCAGCATCTTCTGAAAGATTACCCAGGGAAGAAAGACCCAGTTCTGACAGGAAAAGAAAAGTAGAAAATCCAGGCTCATACGTATGCCCTTATCGGAGAAGATGCATCGAACCCTAATGAGGTAGTAGAAGGTATGATCACTGTCTTTAAAACTTTTGGTAAAGTATTATATGATCCTAGTACTTTCCATTCTTTTATATCTATTGAATTCTCTGCAAAACTGAATATGAAACCTGAAACCACGGCATATCACGTAGAAGTGAGAACACCTTTAGGAGTAGGGCTAGTCACTAATGTTATGTATCGGGATTGCCCGATTATGATTGAAGGCTGAGTGTATCCAGCCAATTTAAGACAAATACCTATACAAGAATATGATGTAATTCTTGGAATGGATTGGCTGTACAACCACCAAGCACAAGTGAATTATTTCACTAAGAGTGTAACACATGGGGGAGGGACGTTGATATCTTCACATCCTTCCATAGATAATACTCCTCCAATACCGATCATATCAGCTATAGAAGCTAGGTAGATTTTGAATGAGGATGGGCAAGGATTCCTAGCATAGCTCATCAACAAACCTCGGGACATAGTCAGGATTGAAGAAGTAGAAGTGATAGCAAAATACCCTAAGGTATTTCCTGAAGAGTTAAACTCGTTACCCCCAGACAGGAAAATAGAGTTTGTTATTCATACTCTCTTGGGGGCTGCACCATTTTCCAAAACTTTGTATCGGATGGCGCCTGCTGAACTTAAGGAATTGAAAAGTCAGCTACAGGAGTTGTTAGAAAAAGAAGTTTATCAGACTCAACATATTGTCTTGGGGAGCTCCAGTGCTATTTGTCAAGAAAAAAGATATGTCTATGAGAATGTGCATCGATTATTGAGAGTTAAACAAGGTCACCATCAAGAATAAGTATTTACTACCCTATGTGGAAGAGTTATTTGACCTCTTACAGGGATCAAGAATCTTCTCGAAGCTAGATTTGAGGCAAGGGTATTATCAACTGAAGATTAAAGAAGAGTATATTCCAAAGACGACTTTCAATTCTTGAGATAGCCATTATGAATTTGTGGTGATGCTGTTCAACCTCACTAATGCCATGATGACATTCATGGATTTGATGTACAGAATATTCAGACCTTATTTTGATTAATTTATGGTCATCTTCATTGATGATATCTTAGTTTTCTCTAAGTCCAGAGAGGAGCACAGGAAGCATTTAAACATAGTTCTGAAAACTCTAAGAGAACATAAGATGTATGCTAAGTTCAGTAAGTGTGAGTTCTGGATGGAGAAAGTAGTTTTCTTGGGGCATGTAATCACTTAAAATGGGATAGAAGTTAACCCCTCCAAAGTAGAGGTGATTATCAATTGGAAGAGGCTTGAGAGTGTTATAGAGATTTAAAGCTTTTTGGGATTGGCCGATTACTACCAAAGATTTGTTCAAGACTTCTCCAAGATAGCCAGCCCATTAACCAAGTTAACCCAGAAAGATGAGCTATTTGTTGGGAATGAATAGTGTGAGAAGAGCTTCCAAGAACTAAAGAGCCGTTTGACTACAACTCTAGTATTAGCCTTTCCAGATGAGTTGAAAGATTTTATGGTGTATACAGACGCCTCATATAAAGGGTTAGGATGGGTGTTGATGCAGAAAGGGCATGTTATTACCTACGCATATGGGAAGTTAAAACCTCATGAGGAAAACTACCCCACACATGATTTGGAGTTAGCAACGATTATCTTTGCCCTATCAAAATGAAGGCACTATCTTTATAGGGCTACATATGAAGTGTACACAGATCACAAAAGCTTTAAGTATCTATATTTGCAAAAGGATTTGAACATGAGATGGTGAAGATGGACGGAATTCTTAGAAGATTATGACTTTTCCATCAATTATCATCCTAGGAAAGTGAATGCAGTAGCCAATGCTCTACGCTGGAAGGTAGGAATAGCTCATTTTCAAGGTACAAAGACATCAAAAAAGTTGAAAGCAAGTGATATGATAAGACTAAAACAAGAAGTCTAGATTGCAAGAGTGAGAGTACAACCTGAACTGTATGAAGAAATCCGGCAAGCTCAAGCCAAAGAGAACTAGATGTTGAAATAGAAAGAAATGATTAAAAGCTCTGTAGATTTTGAGTTCAGCATGGATAGTTAAGGTATCCTACTCTATCGAAATATCTGTGTACTAAAAAAGATGAAAGAAAGGATATTGGAAAAAGTGCATCGAACAAGGTACACCGTATATCCTGGAGGAATGTAGATGTACTAAGACTTAAAGAAATAGTTTTGGTGGAATGGGATGAAGAAGGATATAGCAAACTTTGTGCAAAAATGCTTGACCTGCTAGTTGGTGAAGATGGAACACCAGCGGCCGTCAGGTTTGTTACAACCACTCCCCATCCCAGATTGGAAATGGAAACAAGTGACTATGGACTTTGTGATCGGTTTTGCCAAAGGCCAAAGGAGGTTATGACAATATTTGGGTAGCAATAGATTGATTAACAAAGTCCTCACATTTTCTACCGGTCGAAACTGACTACAAGGTAGAGGAATTCGTAAAATTATACATTAACAAAACTGTCAGGTTGCATAGAATCCTAATGAGTATTGTGTTTGATAGGGACCCTAAATTTACATCGAGACTTTGGAAGGGTTTATAGAGACATTTGGGAACAAGATTGCAATTTAGTTTAACAACTCATCTTCAGACCGACGGACAGTCGAAAAGAGTTATTTGAATTTTGGAGGATACGTTGCGGGCATGTTTTTGGACTTTGGTGGAAGTTGGACTCGACATTTGCCTCTAATTGAATTTACCTATAACAATAGCTATTAGTTTGTTATTCAAATGGCACTATATGAAGCATTATATGGTTGAAAGTGTTAGTCCTAGCTATATTAGGATTTAGTGAAATGTAAAGGTACCACCAAAAAATCTCTAGGGATTATAAGACCTAAATGAATCAAAGAGACTAAAGAAAAGGTACATATTATAAAATAGCAGATAAAGGTTGCTCAAGACCGATAAAAGGTTATGCTGATAGATGGAGAAAGGACCTAGAATTTGAGGTTGGAGACCGAGTGTTTCTCAAAGTGTTACCGCGAAAAGGGATTAGAAAAATAGGCAAAGGTGAAAAACTAAATCCAAGATATGTGGGGCCATATGGGATATGCAAAAGAATTGGACCAGCGGCTTATTGTTTGGTGTTACCTCAAATTCTAGCCAGAATACATGATGTTTTTCATGTGTCGCAGCTACGGAAATATAACCTAAATCCATCTCATATCATATCTCATGAACACATGGAACTAGAAGGCGACTTGACATACGAGGAGCAACCAATTCACATCATAGATAGAAAGTTTTGAGAACTTAGGAATCAAAAGATTCTTCAGGTGAAGGTGCTGTAGCGTAATCAAAATATTGAAGAAGCAACTTGGGAGCTGGAGGATCTCATGCACCAACAATATCTCGAACTATTTCAATATTAAGGTGAGAATTTGGGGACCAGATTCCTTTAGAGGGGGAGGTCTGTAACACCCCTAAAATTTTATTTATTTATTTGTAATATACGATTTTATCATTATTAGGAAATTTTATGAATTTCACATTATTAATTATTTTAAAAACTTTTGTGGGCTAAATTATAATTTTTGTAGACTTAATTGTGTTGACTTTTGAATAATTTTGGGCTAATTGTAATTTTTTTAAAATGTGGGGTAAAATTTCATAATTCAAAATATTAAAGGATTAAATTGGAAATTAACAATTTATTAAAAAATATATGAAAATGGAAAAAAAAATGAGATTTAAAGAAATGGGTATGGGATTTTTCTTCTCCATTCATTCATTTCTTTTTCCTTCTTTCCTTTCTCCTCCATTTTCCTTCTTTTCTTCCTTTTACCAAAGCTCCATCACCACCATTGGCCAAATCCTTTGGCGACCTTTTCAACCTCCTAAACCCACAAATCTCTTCCCCACACCCCCACCTCCACTCTTAGCCACTCAAACACTATACCCAGATAGTAGAGCAGTGGTGGCAGAAGAGAACTGAGGAAGACAAGCTACGGTAATAGCTGGGTTTTGCATTTTTTGATGGCTATCATCAATTCTAAAGGTTGGGTTAGGGAGCATTTAACATGAGGAGCACATTGGATCCATTGCATGGCGACTCTGACGACACTAGGACGATGATCGAAGCACGGTGGGGAAAAGAAAAACTCAACTATTTTTAGCCTGTTCTAATGTCGATGTTGCTCAGAATTGGAAATGGAAGGTAGCATTGGAATCCTTGTGTCGAGAGGAATAATTTTATGGTAGAGTTAAATTTTTTAGTGATGGCAGAGAGACAATCTCCTTGTCTCGACGTGGTGATCATCCCGGTGCTATCAATTTGTGATTTTGAGCCCTCGATAGTGAAATTAGATTTTTGTTGGTTATTTCATGTTATGTATATATATGTACATGTATGCATGCAATTGCTAGTTTTTATCCAAGATGAGCCTTTGAATCTATATATGTATTTCTATGATTGTTTACCTAGGTAGGAATAAGGAGATATGAGATATGAATTTTGGACTCATATGTTGGTTAATAATAAGTTGAAAATAAATTTTGATATTGAGAACTATTATAAGTTAAATAGTGTTAAAATGGGAATTTGACTAGAGATTTATGCGTAAATATTGATTCTAGAGAATTTTGTATAGAATGATCTTAATCTGTATTATTTTGATGATAGATAAGGCATTAAAATGCTTGATGCATTTCTATAAGGTTATTAGGAATGAACAAGAATTCTGATTCTTGGAATATTTTCTTGATTAGGTGACAACAAGCCGGGCATCGATGAGTAGTAGATTCGATTTTAACTATTGCTGATTGGGACTGCAAGAGATAATAGTCTTCCATTCTGGGTTATTGCGTTGTTTAACTTGCTTTGAGATTGTTGCACCCTTGTGAGGGTCTCCCACTTAAGTTATTGCTTTGTTAAGCTACTCATAATTGTTGGAAACCCCTGTAAGGATTTGCCAATCTAGCATTGTATTTCTTATCTGTGGTTATAATAAGTTCCTATGTAGGTTTTACTATTCCTGAGCTGTACTCTAAACTGCGTTCGAAATTTGTTTGCTATTTATAATATATTATCTAATTTGAATACCTCTGTGAGGGTTATATCTGATGTCAGTTCTATTTTTTATCTTGTCTAGGGCATAGAACTTCTGTCTATTGTCTGTTATTCTAAAATCTGCCAATCTCATATATGTACTGTTTATACTCTATCTATTGCCTTGTAGGCATGTATGCTATCCATTTTGTGTTTATCAGCCATGCTGGCTTATCTGTGTTCTATTTACTATTTTTTGTTGTCTTGGTGGTATTCTGTTCTGATTTGTTGATCTAAAACTGGCAATGCGCTAGGGATTTCCCCGTGAGCATCTGTATAAGTAGTTATTCTGTTATATGTATGGTGATTATGTGGGCTAAGGGCCATACTGGGCGATCTGTTTGGTTATGTAGGGACATGCTAGGGATTTCACTCTGAATGTCACTGGTATGCTAGGGACTTTCCCCTGAGTGCCAACCGTATACTAGGAATTTCTTCATGGGTATGAGCGATACACTAAGGATTTCCCCTAAGTATTAGCGGTGCACTATGCAGTCCATATAAGGCATCTGACATATACCAAGTTGTTATGCTTAGGTAAATTATATGTCTGTTTGGTATAAGGTGAATCTGTAATGAATGTCTTATAACCTTTTCATGGAAAGCATATGCTTTGGGTTTGATTTGCTTAAATAATTTCTATTTACCTGTAGTATGTTCTTGGAGCGATAAGGCAAGAGAGTTTGATGTTTGCTTTTCTGTACTATCTATTTTTTCGGATTCTGTTATATTCAATCTAATAAAAAATTATATTTTATCGAGTTCCGTTTCTCCTCATTAAAAGCTATTGTTACTTTTGACATATCCCTCACTAAGTCTTTGGACTTACTCCACTGTATTTCATAATCGTTTGGACAGGGATGGGCTCTAATGGACACCAGGTTTGGAATGAAGCACATAGTTATTTTGTAATAGAACCAATGCCAAAATTAAGTGTGGAACTTGTGACTGTTTGGTTGACCTTAAAGATGTTGTGATGTATATATTTTATTTGAAGGTTATAGTGTAAGATGGAAATGATGGTGTGATCTATCAGAGACTGTAATTTAACTAAGTTCCTTGAACTCTTATGATATATTTGTTTTGCGGTTTTATTTAATTTTATTGGAGTTGAATCAATGTTTAAATTTTGAGATATTTGAATTTATAGGCCTACTGTTGAATTGTAACTCTAAGAATTAAGTCTAAATTAGAGTAGTATCTCAACTTAGGTGCTGTCCCAAGGTGGGGTGCTACATATAAGTACTCGGTCTTCAATTTCCCAAAATCTACATCCAATTTCGTCTAGATTTACCTTCTCAATTTCAATTTTATATTCATAAATATTTTAATAAAATAATCATTATCTAATTTATCAATAATCCGCATCAAATCCGTTCACAACCTCATCGATGGTTCATAAAAAAATTCTTCTCTAATTTGATCCCAAAATCTGTCTAGCTTCCATCTCTATCCTTGTCTACTATCAGTAAAAGGTTCATCTCTAACTTTGACTTGTTCGATTATGTCTTTGATTATATATCTAATTTTGTCCACATTTTTATCCCTAAATCCATTGATATTAACATTTCTCATTTTGCCTTTAGATTCGTCTGTAATTAGTTTTCAAATTTATTTATAATCCTTTTTTTTTTCCCTAAATGCAAATTGAATATATTCATTGTAACATTTTTCTACAACAAAATAGTATTACATTTTAAAGCAATTACACTAACCATCCACAAACAGTATAGCTCATTAAAAACATGAAAAGATAAATATAAATTAGTCACTTTAGCCATCAACAACAATGTGAATAACAAATGTTTTAACCACCACAAGTTACAAAGTTATCCATTTAATTAAGAAAAACAAAATCTTTGATGATTTCTACCAAAATCCTATTGCTCTCAAGTTCCAGATCTATTGGCGTATTCATAGTTTATATACTCTACACCTTGAAGCAATTTATGGATCACCTCTTGTAATCTAGTCTCTATCTTCCTAGCCTCTTCTTCTTTCTTTGAGCCTCATTAAGAACTTGTTCTAGCATCCTCTTACTCTCTACTTCTCTTTTTGTTGTTCCATCGTAAGAATAAATAACGTGCATCTCATTCACTAGTTATCATAACTCATTATCTCTCATCAAACTTTATAAACTTTGAAATGCCTGAGCTGCCACTAGCCCCATAACATGGTGTAATATCTTCCACTAGCTCTTTCATAACATTGGCTTTGCCCTTATCCATATAGATGTCCTTTCCTAATCTCCTTTAGAAAGCCTCCAGTAATTTATACTATAATGAAAGGTGAAATGAGTGTTAGGTAAAGGGATTACTCACTACAAGAAAATTAACATTTAATGGCATAAACTTGGTGACATTTTATAATATAATGACACAAAAAAATATTATAGTGATAATTATAAAAAAAAAATCCACCATAATTTAATATTTGGTGGCATTTGATTATTAAATGATAGACAAAATAGTGAAATTTAATTGACAATGCCAACATAAATGTATTTCAAAAACATGTAACTAGTGTTAGCAAAGTTTTTTAGAAAAATGCCACTATAACTTATAATGTCATTTAAAGAAAAGTATCATAAGTATTCAGTGATATTAACTAGGTGACATTTAAAGTGTAATGACATACAAAAGTAATATGGTGTTAGCAAGAAAACATTGTTATTATAATAAAATATTTAGTGATATTTGATTATGAGATGACATGAAATAGTGATGTTTGATGGAGAATGCCACCAAAAATATAATTTGAAGGCGTTTAATTGGTGCCACTAATTTTTCTTAAAAAGTGTCACCTATATTTATTTATGGTGTCACTTAGAAAATTGCCACAAAATATTTAGTGATACTAACTTAGTGAGATTCGGCAGTGTAATGACACACAAGAGTATTATGGTTATAATTATTGAAAATGCCACTGTAATACAATATATTAGTTGGCTTTTGATTAATAAGTGACAAAAAAATAGTGATATTTGATTGAAAATGCTAACACATAAATATATTTGCAACGCACTTAAGTATAGTGCTACTAATGTTTTCTTAAAAAATACCACTAATATTTATTTATGACGTCATTTGTAAAATTATGGAAAAATATTATTTAGTGGCATTGATTTGATGCTGTTTTACGATATAGTGGCATATTATAACACTATGATAATAATAAAGAATGCCACTATAATATAATACTTAGTGGCAATTGATTAGTAAGTATTATAAAAACGTAATTTTATTGAAAGTACTAACATAACTATAAGTTAAAAGCATTTAACTAGCATTACTACTTTTTTCTTTTAAAAAAAAAAATCACTCATAATTTTGTTATGGTGTAACATGAAATAAATATTATAAAAATAGGTAAAGTATATATAATTATTAATAATTGTAAAATTTATAAAGTTATATCTTATCATAATGTATTGATTAAATTAACTATTTAGTATAATTTTAATGTATCAACTAAGTTAACCATAATTTTCAAGAAGTATAAAAAATTTAAGTTTTTCCCCATTTTTTCTCCTCATCTATAAATTATTTTTTTGAATATTTTCTCTCTAAATTTAATGTCTCACAATTTTTCAAATATATTATTTAATAAAATAATTTCAAGCATATATTTAAATATTTTATAAGATATACTTTTAAAGTATAAAAATATAATAATATTTCTAAAAATTTATAATGAACATTTGATAGATAGTTTGACAATAAACTTATCTCTTTCCAAGTAAGATATTGCAAGTTCAAGTCTTATACAAACTAATTGGATTATGTTGGAATCTCATATATGGGGTGCTAGAGGCACATGAAGATACCACTCAAAAAATTCTTTTTGCCACTTAATTTAGCATGTTATTTTAATTAATTTTATGGCATGTTAGTATGTCATCTAGAAAAAAATTTTGTGGCATTTTAAAATCACTATATGTATTTTTTGTGGCACATTAGTATGTCATTTAAAAATATTTTTATGACAATTTAACAAAATATTTATTGTATTTTTTATGACATATTACCTCGTCATTTAAATAAACTTTTGTAGGGTTTTAACCCGCCACTACATGTAATTTTAATGGCATATTAGCATGTCATTTAAACTAATTTTTAATGGAACTTTAACATGATATTTAATGCATTTTTCATGACATTTTAATGTGTCATTTAATGCAATTTTTGTTGCAATTTATTAATACCAAAACAAAAGTAATTTAGTGACATTTATATCTTTAGTTACACCTCTACAAGTGACACTTTTAAAAAACACCATTAAATATAAAATTGCCATTATATCATTATTTAAATGCATTTTTTAGTTTCTTTAACTCTTGATTTTATTGTAGTGACTAACTTATTTTTGTCATATATTCCTCTTCTACATATATATCATTTATAAAGAATTCAAGTAATAAAAGTCAAAGCAATTTTTCCACTATACATATAATATTGCGAATACAAGGTTAAAAAAGTACTTATATTGCTCTTTTGATTTTATTATAAATGAATTTCCTAGTTCCCTCAGATTTTCCCATGCATTCTATAAAATATCTCACGATCATCTACATCTTGATCAAGTTCTTTTTTTTTTTTTAAATTGCCTAAATATTATTAATCAATATCTAGAAGAATAAGAAAAGATGCTTAGAAACCTGAAAAAAATATTTACCTAGCTTGTGCTCCCCTAAGGAATATAACCATTAGTATATATGCTTTGTAATGTAACGATCGCCCCCTCTTTCTCTCTTCGCCACACAATTCTTTTGAGCATTTTGCATAGTTCAAAGCTTTTCAACTAGTTTATCCTACATATAACATGCAACATATGAAATAAAGCCCCCCACAAATCATATTTAATGTATTTAGTTCTCTATCTAATCAATTCTGCGCATTTTTAGATATTTTTTATTTTACTTTGTAAATCATCTCTTTTAATTTAGTACTTATAGTTTCATTCTACACTTTTCTCATCGCATATTTGTTAAGTTGCGCTACCAATACCTCAACTAGCACATTTTCAAAACAATCAATGACATTAATTATCCCAAAAATATTATAATTGCTTCATATAACAATTAATTAATATTCAAGCAACATCACAAATGGATTTTATTCATTTTCCGGACAAAGATTCTCATTTCTTAGTCATAACCTACTTTCTTGATTTATTTGCATCTTTATATCTAATAATACTTTTTATTGTTTTTGTTTACATCAAATTCATAAACTATTTCTATGTAATTTAATAATTTGATTTCATGCATGCAGTATAGTATATATGTTTCCAAAGCACAATAATAGAATTGAAAGTGCTTTCATGGTAGGATATTGGGAAAGTTACCGGCTTAATTACTTCTTGGTTGAACATGTACCTGCTTATTAGTTTTGCATCTTGGTATGCCAAAAGCATTTTCAAATGTATTTACCAATTCAAAAATTCTCGTTTCCCTTTCAATTTCTAATTAAAATGGTGAATCAAAACTTACTTGAGATTGATTCTTAATAATTAATTGTACTTGAAAGTAGAGATGTTCATGTAAACAACATTAGGCTGCAAAGCTCTTCAGCCTGCAGCGTCCATGCGCCTGCTTTATCACTCATTGTTTGTTGCCAAATATCTAGTTTTTCACTGTGAAACGAGGACTTATTTTCCACTCCATCATAAATATCACTCATTTTACAATACTGTAAGACATACATTGGATGACTTGGTTAAAGTTGGGCTCCGATATGGGAGAAAACACAAAAATTACCAATTCCAAAGAGTTATACTAATAATGACAAAACTAAGCTTTAAATGCTACATATATGGAAGTTTTTTCAAATTTCATAAAATTATTCAAGCAGGTGTTATTGTTAGTCTTTTTGGATGTGTATATATTATATATACTATTTGAGCAAAATTAGAAGTGATCTAATGTGGTTTGAAGTTAAATAGGCCTACATCATCTTAGAAAGTATAAATTGTATTATGCATAGAAACTTATTCAACATTTAGTTATGATTGATGAGTGGTGACATAAAATCATGAAAAAACAATGTGAATTTAGTTGTGCCATAAAACTTTACATACCAAGAATTTAAATTCTCAAATAAATGAATAACACGGGATCTCATGTATATTTATTAGATAGTGATTCTTGAAATCATACCATAAGGAAACTTATGATGACCCATAATGAGACCGAATATTTTTGGAATTTGGAACTTCTAATTAAGTTTTAAGACCGCCTTTTTATTTACTTTAAGATGGAGTAGGAAAACTAACAAGTTGTATCTTACTTGTAGGCCGTAATCCTCGAAATATCTTAAGTTAAACACTTGTAATTATTCACCCATTAATTATAAACAAATACTTGATGGGATTCTATACATAATAAAGGCCATACTTAATGAGCTAATTTAGGCAAATTTAACTTTGAACTATAATAAGGCAGTTTTAATTTAGGCCGAACTTTTGTGATGACATATAATATAGGACTAATATTATTATTACATATACGTCCAAAAGCTCAACATTCTCCAATTTGGATTATATGTATCACTTTATAATGTATATCTTGGTATATCCTTATTAGCCAAGGTTTTTGCTATTATAAAAAAATCTCAAAATCATCTTCTTCATTAATTATGTTAATATAGGATCAAGGCAATCTTTGTTACATATGTCCTAACTAAATCCATCCATGATCTAAACATACTTATTTCCAACTATAGTCCAACTTTATCCTTTATGAAATCATATTAAAACTAAATCAAAATTAAGTATGAAACTACATGCTTCATTTTTTGCAGAAAATATCTATAAGCAAAAGATGTGTCTAAAATAGCGAAGCATATAAATACATTCTCCAACTAATCTAGTGTATTATTAAATGATACAACACCTTTGTGAGCACTGTACTCATAAAAGACCTTTGATAGTAATCCCTTACTAAATAGATCCACAACCTTGGAGTTGGTGTCAATATGCGCTACAGACACCAAACCACTCCAAACTCTTTCCCTAACAACTAGGAACTTGATATCGATACACTTTGACTTCATCAAGCTCTTGTTGTTATTGAAATACAAGGCTACTAACTTATTGTCATAAAACAACTTAAGTGATCTATCAGTTCCATCCACAACTCATACCTCTATGAAAAACTTTTATACATATTCTATGATTAGATACCTCATAACATGCTATAAACTTAGTTGTTACGTGGAAGAGCTAGGAGTATTTGCTTAGCACTCTTCCAAGAGATAAGGTCTTCAACAAGAAAACAAATATAGCCTAAAATAGATCTATAATTTTCTTGGCATCCAATAAGGTAAGAGTCAGAACATCGAGTGTTCTCTAACTTATCTAACTTCTTATTTGTGTGCATAACGTGTTTTGTTCTGAGAAGATAGACATGATTCATTTGGTTTCTTTCCAATTAGCTATTCCTAGATTGCTCAAATATTTGCTTAACATCCCATAATGTATGCAATACTCAGACGTGTATGAATTTTAACATACATTAAACTTCCCATTGCTAAGGTGTAGGGAACCTTATGCATTTCCTTAGTTTATTAATTATTCTTCGGCCATTGATCGAGATTGAACTTATCTCCCCTAACAACATACATGCTTTCTAATGTGTAACCTTGTAGGAAAAATCTCTTAAGTACCTTCTCTAAAATGCTCTTTTGTGAAAATCAAGGTACCTCAAGAGCTGTCCTGATGTATCTGAATCCCAAATATAAAAGATGTGTTCCCAAGATCTTTCATCTTAAATTTCTCTAATAGAATCTCTTGGTTTCATGGAACAACCTTATAATGTTGTTGGAAAGTAGCATATCATTGACAAATAACAACAGGAAAATATGTTCACTCCCATTGAACTTGTGGTACGTACAATCACCGATTGCTTTCATCTTAAAATTAAACGAGATGATAACTTGATGGAATTTGTAATACCATCGATAAAAAGCTAGCTTGAGTCTAAATAAATTTTTTAATGTCATCATTGAGAAATGCAGACTTCTAATGCATCTCAAAGTTAAAATGTGCTACTAATGCATTATTATCTAGAAAAGCTTTTCAATGAAATTGGAAAAAAAGTCTCATTATGATTAATGCCTTTCTTTTGGGTAAAGTCCTTTGCAAAAAGATGATCATTATATCTCTCAACATTACCTTTTAAATCCATCTTGTTTTTAGATATCCATTTACAACTAATAAGCTTTGCATTTCTAGGAAATTCGACGAGATCACAAACATCTTTTCTTTCCTGGACTTCATTTCATCATTCATGGCATCAGTCCACTTTGGAGAACTAGAACTCTGCTTGACTTGGAGAAACACAATGTAATCACCGCAAATTGCATTATCTCTTTTTTTATAGTGGACTTCTTAATGGGATTTGTTATTGATGTTCCTGAGTTTGTTATTTAAAAATGACATGTCGATGTTGACTTTGACTATGGAGATTTTTGACATTGTCATGTAGTTCTAGTATTATTTTTTGAACAACATTATTAATAAAATCAAGATAATTGTTAATAACAATCAAAGGAAGAGAAACGAATTCCTCTTCAAAGGAAATATCTTTAACCTTATCTATCTCTCCAAACTCAATATCCTAAAATAATTGGGCATTTCCCATATCAAATAAGAAATTGGTTGTATGATAATAAAATTGGCACCCTCAGTACAATTCAGAGTACCCAAAAAAAAGTTGTTGAGAGTTTTTTTAAGTCTAATTTCTTTTTAATTAGTCTATAAACCCCTGCTTCAATTGGGTAACCCCAAATGCGTAAATGCTTTATGCTAGTCTTCTTTCCATCCACAATTCATAAGGAGTTTTAGCCACAACCTTAATTGCAACTCTGTTAATGATATAACCTACAGTTTTTAGTACATCTCCCTAGAGTAAATTCAATAAGATAGTATGATTAATCATATTCCTTACCATGTCCGTTAATATTCTATTTCATCTATCAAGAACACCATTCATGGTCAGATTTTCTAGCATGGTGAATTGTGGGATAATACCACACTTCTATAGGAATTTGGCAAATTACCTTGGACATTTTTCACTTGAAACATTGAATCTATCATAGTACTCATCACCACAATTAGATCCAACAATCATAATCCTTTTACTAAGTTAGTTCTCAACTTTAGCCTTAAATTTCTTAAACACGTCTATAGACTGAGACTTATCATAAATGAGATAGAGGTAGCCATAATGTGAGAAATCATTTGTAAGTGTAATAAAATATTTTTGAACATTCCATGAAGCCATAGAGAATAGCCTATGAATATATATATATATATATATATATATATTAGTTCTAAGATGTCCAAAGACCTATTAACTCCTAATTCTTAATATTTGCCTGCTTCCCTTTACTACACTCAACACATTCTTAGAAGTCTAACAAATTAATGGGATAAAAAATTCCATCTGACACAAGTCTTTCAATTCTTTGTTTAGATATGTATCTTAGATGCTTATGCCAAAGTGAACCACAATTTTTTTTAGTTAATTTGCAATTTATGCCATGTGAACTCACAATCAATGTTTCATTAAAAGAGGCAATAGTATCAAATAAATAATGTTATAATAAAAAAAATAGGTACCATCAATATTTGAATTTAGAAAGAGATTAGAGTAACTATTTTCAAATGAACAAGAATAACCAATTTTTTAACAATACAAGTTAATTTCTCTCAAATAAAAATAATATCCAATCTTCAGTAATAATCTACAGTCCCCCTCGTGTCAATTTATATTGATTTGCCATCCCTAACATAGATGAATCTTTCATTATCATTTGGCTTTTAGCAGCTTAGGTAGCCTTGCATAACACACTTATGTGGTAGTAGTAGTAGTAGAATCCATCTATCAAGTGTGTCTTATTAATGAAGATAAATTAATGTAAGAACAAATCAAAGTAAGAAGTATATCTTTCTTTGCACGCCAAGTGTGATATTTGGTTTAGTCCTTTTTCATATGCTCTAGATCTTATAAAAGTAACAAGCACATATTATTATTTCTTTTGGGGTGGATCATTTGTGATTTTTTTTCCCTTCATTTTCTTGGTCTTTTTCTTAGATGTACTTGCCAAGTGAGCACTTTAAATTTTTTTGCTTCATCTTATTTTCTTGTTGCACATAATGAGAAATGAGCTCAATAAGAGACTATTTATCCTTTTGGTAGTTATAACTAACCTTAAATTACATGAATTGTGCAAGGAGAGAGATAAAGACTAAATGTATGAGCAAATACTCATACAGCTCTAACTTTAGTAACTTAGTTTTAAAGGCTGATGAGATATCTTCATGATGTAACTTCTTTATGTTTCCTTTTCCTTTATACTTCATTGAAATTAAGTTCAATAGAATCATACTTGTTTCAGCTTTATTATTTTTAGCAAATCACTTTTCAGTTTCCTCAAGGAACTCCTTATTAGTAGTTGTTTCCATAGTTTCATGATGATATGAACTATACAATTTGAAAGATCCCATTTCTCAAAGTCCCATTTTATCTTATTAGAATTTTGTCCATTCAAGCAGCTAGTTGTTCAACGCTTAGCACAAGGCCTAAATCTATGTGACCAAGAGCAATCGTAATGTTCTCCTTTCATTCTTTAAAATTGATACTCATTTAACATCGGAATAGAATTGATCTTGGAAGATATGACACAAGTATAACTTAAAATAGAACAAAACTATAGATTTTACATAAGTGCTATATCATGCATAAGTAAATTGAAATAATGGTACAACTCATCACAAGCTACTTAGCACAACATTAATCTTTAGGCAGAAATATTAACTTTTAAGTAGTACACTTGGTGTAATAATTAACTAACTAAAAATCCCATCAAACAATAGACCTACCACAAAAATGCATGTAATTCAATCAAATATTGACCTTCTTCTAGACAAGTCAATATCCATACAAGTTACATAACTGTAACCACCTTAATGCACTTAAATAAATTAACTTACAGAAGAGGGCTACTTTGGTAGCATGTTGTGTGAATAAATTTATTATTTTCAACAAACACCCAATTATAAAAAAAAAAAAAAAAAACTTTACCAAAATTTGAATTAAATTCCCTTCCAACCCATGTTTCTTGACTTAGTAAATTAGATAAATATGTTACCTTCACCCTAATTTTCTAGTTTCCAATTTATCAATGACAAATACTTCTTTTTAAAAACACTAATCAATATGAACAAACATTTCCCTTTCACATATGCTCTTGACAATTTTATCTAGTTTTAAAGTAAATCCCTAAGAAACCCATATTTTAATAGTTATAAGCTGCAAAATATTTAAAAAAAGCTTAACCCACCCATTTTTTTTATCCAAGAACTAGAAAATAGATGTATCTGCATTTTCAAAATGTAAAATCATCCTAGAATCAAATGGACCAATTTTCAACACTAATCTATAATTTTCAGTTGCTAAAATTTCCCTAGAGCTAAATGGATCGATTTTCAACCTTAGACCTATATTTTACAAATGTGAAAGTCGTCTTAGAAATAGATAGAGCAATTTTCACACCAAATATGCATTTTGCAGCCCTTAATCTTAATAACTTTAACCATTGAGAAAATTCATGGAAGATATGACATCTGAATCCAAATAAAAAGAACTTAAATATTTAGAAATTTATAACCCAAATAATTCACAATTTATAGGTTAAAACTTTTTTGTTACAAAAGTATTCTTTAATGGCTTAGAACAAATCACATCTAATTATCGAGCGAGTCCACTCTAATACTAGTTGTTGGCATAAAATCATATAAAAGTATTACAAATTTAATTATGACATTAAATTTTACATGCAAAAATATAAATTCTCATATAATGAATAACACATGATCGCATTTAGATATATTATCTTTACACTTAAGGAAAGGAAAGAAGATGTTGCAGTTAGAATGGCTGATATGGAGAAATTTGGGAAGATGATAAAGGATTGTAGTCTTTTGGATACAGGGTATGAAGGATCTCCTTATGCATGGTTCGAACACAGGTATGGAAGAGTAATGCATGGTTGTGTACTCATCTAATTGGGTTGATACTTTTCGAAAAAATCAGAATACCTCTATTTAGGCTATGTTTATACCATGACTCTTTATTGATTATTTTTTTTTGGGAGGAATGCACTCTTAAAAGAATATTGAGCTTTAGACTTCAGAATATATGGACTAAACATTCAATTGATGTATGTGGAATGAGCAAGTTATGTCCAAAATTTGTTAAACTTGTGAAAGTGCTTAATCAATGGAATTATGTGGTTTCTAGCAACATATTCAAAAAAGTCAAAGAGAGTAAGGAAACTGCTAACCATATTAGGAGAATTTACATTGATAATTTTTGTACCTTAAATCTTATTGAAGCAAAGACATATAGTGCTATGCTTGCATAACTCTAGCTATGGAGGAATAATTTTGGAAGCAAAATGTTTTTTGATATGGCTCGAAGAAGGTAAAAGAAGCATAAATCTCTTTCATGATCTTGTAAAGAGAAAGAGAATGATGGCCCTCATATTCCACAATAGAGTTCACATCTTAACTGACCCTAAGGAGATTAGAAGCTCTATAGCTAGACTCTTTCAAGAATTGTTATTTGGAGATATATCTCAATTTATTGAATTTTATATTAAGTAGGTCGTAAATATCATCAGCATTGTAGAAGGAAAATAATTATGCTTGCGTCCTAGTAAGCAGGAGATAAAGAAGGCTATTTTTGCTATAGACTTTGAGAGTACTCTAGTTTGAATGGCTACAATGATAAGTTTTTTCAACATTGTTGGAGTATTATTGAATATAACATTATGGAGCCTGTGATGAATTTCTTTAATGGTAGCACATTATCCTGTGGCTTAACTTCCACAATATTTACCTAATCTTTAAGTCTGAGTCACCACAAACCGATCAAGATCAGTGCAGATAGAGTTCCATAGAGGAATCTCAATGTAGTTGGACCTAGCTGCATCATTAGAAACTCTAATGATGATATTGTTTTGGCTAGCCACAACTACTTACGGTGTATGAATAACACCATGGCCGAATTTCTGTGTTGTTGAGGAGCCTTGACCTTTATTGCAACCATGGTTTTGACAGGATTTTGGCTAAGATGGATATATCCTACATCAGTCATCTTGCAAACTCCAAAAACTATGGTCTATGGTACAACCAACATGTCCTACAAAAAATCAAACATGTTGTGGCTATAAAACAATTACACATCGCAAAATATTTATTAGAAAGGGAACCAAGCTATTGATTGGCTTACAAAAGAAGCTTGTGGCACATAATTATCCAAAGTGTATAAAGACAACAGAATATAAGGTGTAACACACCTAAAATTTCTAGTTTCTTAATATGAAAATTTCAAATTAAACCAAATATAAAAACCAAAGTAATAACCATAATTTAAGGAAAAAAAAAGTCTCAGTTTAATATTAGAAACCTAATGGACAAAAAACTACATTGAATAGGACTTAATTGCAAAATTTTAGGAAATGCATACAACCAATTTGTAAAAAAGGAAAACTCAAGGGTGTCAATTGGAATCATAAAGGTTAAATTCTAAAATGCAGCCCCTCAACTCTCTCCCTAGCAATTTTCAGCGAAAATGATGAAAACCTAAAACTAACCTAACCATTAGCTCCCTCTTGACATCATGAGCATAGCCATACCAACATCACCTAAAATCGGTTGGTGAAACAACAACAATTGAGGCCAAAAGGTGTGCATTAGCAGGTAATGATGAATTGGCAATTTTGGTAGTGGAAACTTAGGTGTGAGCGGTAGGTTTTGACGGGCTTAGCTCAAAAATCAAGATGGTGGTTGTTGGGTGTTGAATCCAACAAAAAATAAATTCCTACTCTTAAAATATGATTTGTAATTAGCGGTGAGTAAGGTTGTATTTCATAGGGATTGGTAAATCTTATTTATTTCAAACTTATTAAATAAAATAGAAAATAAGGGGTAGTTTTATGAAATGAAAAACTTAGAATTTTAAAATTAAAATGAATTACAAATAAATAAGAAATTAATAAGGATGAAATCTAGCCTAAGGTAAGATCTCAGTTTGGTTCACAGATTCGATCATCGATGCAAAGATAAATTGTTCTTTTTTGAATAAATTGATTATAGTCACTTGGAACACCCTAATGCCATTCTCTCCTTACTATTTCAATAACAAAGAGAAGTTCATTAGTTATTTTTCTATGCAATAAACAATCGTAATTAAACACTTCTAGGATTTAATTTACCAACAGCATTATAAACTAGAGAAACTCAGCTCTAACCAACAAACACACATAAGAGGGGTTTATTTAGACTAGATTATTCATCTTCATAACATAAATTATGCACCTTCCTATACATAACTATGTACTTCACCACAAGCATTAGAACAATTAAATAATTGTGGATTTAAAGTTCGAATTGACAAAACAAACAGTCTAAGCTATCAAATTTGGGCCCTAAATTCAATAAACCCAAATATTCATAATGAAAACATAAGATAAATAAATACTCAAGAAATAAGAAATATGAATCAAAATCATTAATCTCATAAGTATTGAAGAACCCAAATTTTGATAATCTCTTAGGCTAAAAGGAGAGTTTTGCAACTCATTGAGAGAAGAAAAATGCATAAAATTAAAACTATGTCAATTCAAAGATAGATATGGTCTCATCCTTCATTCCATATATATAGCCTACTACTCCTAATATAACTAGGAGATTAGTTAAGAGTCCTACCAGAACAAGGAGACCTAAATTCTCCTAATTAAGGAAATAGAAATTGAAATATTACAAAAATTTATGATTGCCAAGAGAGGTTGAATGCTTAATAATTGAATTTACATAGAGTCTTGGAAAGCAAGACATGCCCACACTTGAATTATTTCTTTCTTTCGTTCTTTGTCTCTTTAGGAGTACGACTTTTGCTCCAAGCATGTCAAATACTCAATTTTCAGTTGCATTCAATTTGCTTCATGAAATATAAAGTACAAGTTAAAATCTAATAAATTAAGCATTTTCACTATTAATTGTAAGGGGGAAATTATACGAATTAAATGACAAATATGCATCTTAACAATAGCTCCAATTCCAAGTTTCAATTATTGAAGGCGAAGTAATTAAAGAAATTGAGTGGTAGCATTGGCAACGAGGCTAGTGGTTTGGGTGAAATTGACTGGCAAATTGGCGGTGGAATCAGAAATTGACTTGGGGGGTTTTGTCAAACTTGGTGAGGTGCATAGATTGGTGGTGGCCACACACAACTTCGGCAGTTGAGATCGGAAGCTCCTAAGGACTAGGGGCAGAAGCTTTAGCTTTTCATCGTGAATGCATATGTGGTGGTCTTGGAGTGTGGATAGGCTTTGGAATAAAGTAATTTGGTTAAATACAATTAAAGCGATTAAATTGATTCCCAGCCAAATTTGATTGATAAAAGTGGATTGGACTATGGATTATGATTTTGAGCTAAAATGTTGGATGTAAAATTTTGTATGTAGTGACTATAGATTATGATTTTGAGCTAAAATGTTAGATGTAAAATTTTGTATGCAGTGATACGTGGGCCAGAGCTGGTAATTAAAACTTAATTATCATTAATTAAGTTAATCAATATAATTAAAAGCCTAATTTTGTATAATGTTGTGAAGACCATTATTAATAGAAAACAAGAGAAATTCTTGCGATAAGACTAAATTATTAGCTATGAGTAATTAATGACTAGAATTGATAGACCTTTCATTAGTATTTAGTGATGATATTATGTTTTGTAAGTTGAATATACATTACTCTCGAAATAAAACCTATAATATTTATATTAGTAAAAAATATGATGATTCTATTAAAATAGTTTGGACAATCGGAATATTTCACATAAATTATCTGTACATGAACTAGAGCAAAAAAATAGATAACAAAGATATTCCACATAATAAGGAAATTCACAATATCAAGGTGATAGTAGTTTAATTATTGTTAAAAATAATAATATATAAGCATAAGTAATTAATATTTAAATATATTTTATTGGAATAAGTGATGAGGATCCAAGTTCTCCGCGACAATAGGACATTAATAACATTGTTGTTATGGTAAGGCTATAGTCTCTTTTGTTGCTAGGAAAAGATCATGTCAACTATCCTTGATTCTTGACTCATTCGTATGTGTTTTACCTTTTCAAAATCATCCTAATGTTTAGGATATTTTATTGTGTTTGCCAGCTCTTGTCCCTTATGCCCTTCAACATTGCTGGTTGATCCCATATTTGTTATTTACTCTTTTATTAGACTGCTATTAATACGAACTTCCTTATCACTTATCTATTCATTTTCATGATATTGGTATTCTACTTTGTTGTTGTGATGGTCTTGTCAACTAGTTACTTTATAGTTATTTGTGTTCGCTTCTATTGATTATTATGTTAGTTTCGTTGTTGGTACCATGTCATGTCACCCTTAGGGACACTCTTGGGACATTTTTTTTATCTGTAGAGAAGCCATGAGTTGTTAGGGCAGGGACTAAGTTCAGAAAGACGACCAGATGGAATGGACTGATGGTGAATGGTCTCTTGGTTAGTATCCACTTGCGATCCTAACTCTCAAGGGATTGGAGGTAGCTTTCTGCGAGCAGCCGGATCTAGCATATGGTCAGCCATGCAACATGTCAGTCATGTTATGTCGAGCTAATCACTCGATAATTGGTGAAATAAGACCTTTATTATGATATTTTTTATTCTAATATGTTCTATTTCTATTATGTTCCATTCATGATATGTTCAACTTTAATATGTTTAGGAAGCCATAAGGATGCAATATACCAACAGTTTCATTAATCTTTTGAAATCTAAACTCTACTATGTTAAATGTGGTTATGTTGTATGTCAACGGTGGCATATCTCTACTATTCGAACTTATCTTTTGTTATTGTCTTATAAGTGTATTTTGATCCCTTTATTATTATTATTATTTTATTTTTATTTTTATTTTTATTTCTTCATTGAATCCTTTCCGTTTCTAGTTATATTTGAACCTTTCTCAGTTCTTCTTTCACTATAGATGTAATAACAATTATATACCTCACTAAGTCACTAAGACTTATGCCTCTCTTGTGTTCTCAATTCTTTTTTCCAGCTAGGCTATGATAGATGGCAGGTGGAGCATTGTAGGCTGAATCAATGTATATAGTTTTATTAATGACTTTATGGTTTTCCAGGTTCGGACTTGTTATGTAAAGTATTACCTATCTAAATTGATGCTTATGATACCTTATGTAGATGCTTATATGATTTTGATACCTGTGACAATCATATACTTAGACCTATTATGTAAAGTTTAGGTATATGAGCTTGAAACTAATACGACATATGTGAATAAAATTGAAGTAGCATCTTGGCCCGAAGTAGACACCTTTCAAGTGAGGTGATACTAAAAATTCATCACTAGTATTATTCACAACAAAAAGACCAACATCCCTTACCTTAGAACAAGTTGATAAGTTCTAGATATATAATATTTAGACATATTCATTTTTATTGAACTTACATGGACTTTGTTTCTCTTATGCATTAATAAAATTTAGATAGGGGGCAATCTATGCCCCTTCCTTCTTTAGAAAAAAAAATCACCATAATTTTAAAGGAGTTTAGAACTATTAATTTGTGCAACACTTCAAGAAAAAGTTCTATATATTAAACTCTAGAAGTTGTTTAGATATAGTATATTATGATTGTGTGTGTGTGTGTGAATGCCTTCCATTGTGTGGGTGTTTGTATGTGAATGTGCTTGTGTGTGTTCAACATAAGTTCTAAACTCTTGATCCATAGGCATATACCACCTTCATTGTAAAGTAGAAAGAGAGTGAAGATTTTTTTAGGTTGTGATTGCTTGTGATTTCATTTTTCATTTTCTATTCCTAAGAGAGAATAGTGAGATTTTTATGTTCATGAGGTAAAAAATTTATTTAATAGAGTGTGATTGGCTATGAAGCAAAAGTGTAATGGTTGGGGTTTATATGATAGGTGAAAGTTATGAGATGTTTGGCTATGGTTTCTTTTTGAGAAAAACTTTTGCGATGGAGATTAGTAATGAGGTTTTCTATGAGAAAAACTTGTGAGATAATGATTGATTGTAAGGCTTTTTGTGAGAAAAACTTATGAGATGGTGATTGATTGTAATATATGAGTTAAAATATTGTGTATACTAGGGGTGTAAACTAATTTAGTCAAGCCCGAATCTGGCAAACTTAAGCTCGATTCATTAAATAAACAAAGGCTCGAATGAACCTTATCGAGCTCAACTCAATAAAGCATATCATAAGGAAGTCGAAGAGCTTGATTCCTATAATTTCATATGAACTTGATCTCATATAAGTTTGAATTAGTTCAAGCTCATTTAGACTCAAAATAAAATATATAATTATAAATATTTTAAAGAATTTGTTATTTTTCTAAAAATAACAAATAAAATATTATTATTATTTTATATTTATGAACCTTATTATATATATATATATATATATATCCATATATGCAAAATATAAAAAAGCTTATTTAGGCTGGCAAGTTTTTGAGCCAAATACTATTGCGCTTAGCTTGGCTCATTTGACTGACGAACTCAAATTGTTTGTGAATTGTCTTGTCTTATTTACACCCCTAGTGTATCCAATGAATATTATATAATATATTTATAAATATTTTATTGTAAGAAAGCAAAATTAATAAAATATAAAATAAAATATATTGTAATATATATACTAAAATTTAACACTGAATTAATGTAATAATATTTATTAAAAATTAAAAAATTTAAAGTATAAACAAAATTAAATGTTTATACAATTAAATATGCAGAAACCAATTTATTTTTTAAATATTAAATTATATGTGTAAATAATTATAATATGAAAATATCTTCATGTAAATAATAAAATATAATGTGAAAATCTAATTATATATTATGAAAATAATTTAATGTAAACAATAAATTATGTGTCTATTTTAATTTTATTATTCAAATAATTAGTTTTAAATATTAAAATATATATTAATGCAGGTATATACATTATTATTTATTGTCCAAAAATATTTATATAAGTATTGAAATATTATGTGTAAATATAATTATATATTATGAATTAATTATATGTAATAGAACATAATTTTGCTAAATTATATATATTGTTATATATAATTAAAAGTAAAATGTATGTTTGTATAATTTGACTTTATATATAAGTACACATATACTTAGTAGGCATACGTAACATAAATAATTAGAAGTGAAATGCACGAGTGAAGTCAAGAAATGCAAAAGACACATAAAGCATACCAAACCACCATAATTTAAACGCATAGTGTCATAGTACTAGTAATAAAAAGAGTCAATGTAGTCTAATCAAAGTGAATAAAGTCTAATGTAATACTAATAACCGAAGTACATAAATGAAGAAACATAACAACCAGTTAGACATATCCATCAGAAGATGAAAACTAATCCCCCTATCCACGTAGAGCAGCAACATCGATTTAGGGTGACCTAGTAGTGCTCTTATAGGTACCCCCATGATAAGTCCCCATATCTGTGCTTCCCTAGGAGTCACTCAATTGAATAACCTGTATGGGTTGGGGATGATTACTTGTAAGAGCACATTGAACATTAGAGAGGGTACAACTGAAGGTAGAGGTAAAGTAAGGATCCAATTATACTAGGAAGTTAAAACCTCAAATGTAACTTACATCACCTCCCCCAAAGATCTAAATTATGCCTTAATTAAGGATTTATGAATAGGAAGGAGTACCTTTGTTGATTTCTCGAAAATCAACTAGTAGATCCTTGAAAGGAAGCCTCACTAGTGAGGAATCCCAACACCGGTTTGTTGATCTACTTCTTCCCACTTAAAAGGCTTCAAGTCCATAAGATTTTAGCCTTGAAAACACCTCCTAATAGTGGAAAAATGGCAATAAATCTCATGCTACAAAACACCTTGCCGCTTGTCCTCTTCAATCTTTAAAGAAACTCTTCTTTGACAGCTAAATCTTGTTCACCAACACCAAGCACCCCAAGTGTTGTGCATCTAAAGGTGTCCATACACCTATTGCACTCTAGATCCTCACTCTTTAGACTAGAATTAGAATGAGGAAGAAGGATGAAGAAAGTAGAGATGGTGTGAGGGAATTGGAAGAGAAACGGGGAAGTAGGAGAGAATCTAGGATGGTGGTTTTTTCTCAACACATGAGATAAAGATTTTGGGAGAGAAAATGAGTAATGGCTAGCCATGAGGTTTTAGGGGAGGAAGATATTTATAGTGTGATTTGGATGCTCCTAGAAGAATTCACCACACTATCCTCACACCTTGCCAACTAGCATGCCAATTTATATGCTTAGTGGAATTTTAATTGTCAAAATTAAAATGCCAACTAAACATTTAAAATAGACTCTTCCATTTTAATTTTTGCTCCAAAATTAGATTCTCTCACTAATTGAGTTAGTTTTTTAATTTAATTAAATCAACTTAAATCTTTAAGTTAATTAAATCAACTTAACTCTTTAAGTTGACTTGACTTGACTAATTAAATTGCCACATGGCACCAATTAAACTAAATCCTTAATTTAATTGGTCTAATTTAACTCTTTAAATTAATTTGATTAATTTAATATTTAAATTAATCAAGCCATTGTGACCAACTTTTAATTAGCCTACTTGGTCTCTCTTTCAAACATGACCTATTAAATTATCTAACTCCTCAAATAATTTCTCCATTTCTAATTAGAGCATTCTAGAATTTTGTATGTCACCCTTTAGGTTCACCAATTAATTAGCCATGGGCTCACAACTCTTTGTGACTTATAGAATATCAAATATTCTAATTAGTCTAAACTCTTTTACATTAATCACTCTTTCAATTAATTTGTATTAATTGAAGAGTATCCAATTTTCATAGTCTATCCCTAGCACAAGCCAATGGAGTTCAACCAATTGGATGAATTAATTTTGGGTGAACCATCACTACTTACAATAACCATGTAAATTCGGTCCTTCCATTTTTGATCCCTCAAAAGAGGCTTAGGAAAAGATATTTATTGGTTCTCTAATGGTCTCAATATATATGTATCTATTCTTAATGTTTGATTCTCAATTATAACCTCAACTTTGAAAAACTCCTTTTCTAAATTGTCATATCACCTTGCATAAGAAGTTCTAGGAATTGATCATCCTACATTACATAGGAGATCAACCCGTTCTTCATAGACGGGCGAAATGAATCTTATCTTGGAACTCATTAACCTTCATACTGAGATAGCTTGTGCCCAACCTAAACCCTCGGTGACCTACTACGTGATCAAAGAAAAATCAAGGTAGAAGAACCTCAATACAAAGTTACCATGGAATCTCAAGTCAAAGGACTAATTATATATATTATTGTAAGGTGGAGAAATTTCTACTACCGATATGCCACTTTGCCTACCTCATGGATTCTTTGGGTGAGTCTTCAGTAAACTTGTTCTTTAGCAAGCACCCACTAATATACATCTATGTCTAACATAGACTGCTTATGAAATGGACAATACCCAACACCTTAGAGTATACATTGTTAGTGCAAGTCTATCCAAATCTTAGATATCCTGTCTCTTAGGATTCTATGACTTGAAATATTTAAAATCATAATCATAGAGACTTATTTCACAATCACTATCATATGTGTGACCAAATCTAATAGTCTTATAAGATTTAAAAGCTTCAACCAAATGCATGTGAAGAATATCATAAATGCATAAGATGAAGATGGTCATTTTATTGAATATTATTCAATCAAGATTATATCACAAGTGGAGTAGTTTAATGTGTCCATCTAATTTTCTTACAGGCTACTATTCTAACAATAACCATGAGTGGGATAAGGACAAGATCATCATTGGAATTTGATATGAAAATTGGTGTGACAACCTCTCCCTTATGACTATCTAAGTCAGCAGCACATCCACATGTGAAAATACATCCCAGCTGGATGTATAACAACTCTCATGTCAACGAAAAATGTCACTGCCTATAGTGCTCTCTTATATTTAGTAAATAATGTTCAACAATATAACCATGTTGGAGTGTTAAGATGGTGATACATGTGCAATATTATATTACACATAGGGGTAAAGACATATGCATCACAATAGAAAGACATATATTAAAAGTTAATACATGCATATTAGATGTGCTCCCCGTACTACCAGTCAAACCTTACTACATTATTAATAGGGTTGTGGTGTACCCCTAGAATGGATGTGTACTCCATAAATGTTAAGTAGTACTTAGACAACTATCTAATCTTAATTCTCACCATCTATCTCTCTACCAAACTTTCATGACAACTATATTGAAGGTGATTGTACAATTCTAGCATAATTCCAAGGTCAAAGAGTTGGTGCTCATGCCAGCCATCATGATCTGCAATAACACTATCTCGTCTTACTCAACCCAATATGGGTCATGGAAAAACTCATCCATTAACTAATTATGCAAGAGAGGTAGCATACCTAAAATGGGGTATTATTTCAATTGTTGCAACAACATTATAATTATATATGTTAGTCTTTCAAACAAAACCTACAAGTGGGTTTGTATCTAATAAATAAAAAAAAATAATGTACAATACAATAAATATAATAAAAACCATTCATGACAATGTGCTATACATACATTATAATCATGTTAGAAAAGAAGAAGTTTTTCATTTTCCCTACGCATAATACTATAAGTGAATCAGAATCTAAAATATTATATGTTTGGTATAGTAGAAATACATTAGTAATGGGGGCCAACAATGTGAATAAACAATACGATCAACATGGTAATAATAAATATAAAGAAAATACATGTGCATCTACAACATGCTCATATCATCGATCAAATCAAAGTAACAAGATGACATGGTACATAACTTGAATGCCCAATTGATGTGGATGTACGGTTAGGACCTGTAGATTGAGCGCCCTCGGGGTAAGTCAAAAAACATGTAAGATGAAGTAGTAGAGAATGTATGCATCCATAAACCAGTTGCATGTGACTGTGTGTGATAGGATTGGGAACAATAACATTCCCAATCCTTTTCCCAAATAAAGTTGCCAAATGCTTCCCACGTAATAGGCAAGTGTAAAACCAGCGATCATAATTCCTCTTAGCCCTCGCCATGAACAATAGCTTCGGACATTCGCTGCATGAGCACAAGAGATGTAATGTGAGCACCATAATATCTAATTCAAATTAAATTGAACTTTACTAGATGCAAGTAAAACAATATCAAATTAATTTACATATCGAAACATAATATCAATCACTATATAAGATTAACATTCATATTTTCAAACACGCAAAATTTTAACAGAACATGCATGAACAACATAGCATATCGAACGTACACAACATAAATAATAACAACAGTTGTCAAGCTAGTGTTGTAATACAAGGGGAACACATCAAATAAGTCCAACAAAATAAACTATCTCTAAGTAAGTCTACAATCATTCCAAATATGTTGGGTAATAGAGTCACGCAAGACATTTTGCTCTCAAATGGTTTTTGGGGACATATTAATAATTCTGTCATTTTTATACAGATGTTTAAGCATCCTCATCCATGTAATCCAAGTAAAATTGCTCATCAAAGATATCATCTTGCAAACTATGTTTATGCACAAAGTTACAAAGTACACAACATGACACGACGATGTCAAACTACGTTGATATTAGGTAATTAGGCATCAACCCCGCACAATTCGGAAATGCTTTTTCAAAATCCTAAAGCAATGCTTGATATGTTCCCTGACTGGGGCATAGCGACGATTGAACACTTTTCTCAATAATGAGGTCCACAGTTTGGCCCAAACTATTTAGGAATATGATAACATTTACCCTTATATGATGACATAGATCCAGGAAAATTTATGTAGCCAGAGTCAATCACATAGTATTTGTCTATAGAGAATTTGTAATTACTGTGAGTTAATTGACGAACATGAGTTAGAATAACGTATAAATTTGTGTATGCTTTGTAAATTCTCTTGGAGAAAGCTAAGGAAAGTTGTAATTCGGATTGAATAGTGTGTCAAGAAAAACTTTAGCATCATTGGTGCCACCTTCCCAATTGGCAAGAACTAATGTGAACGTAAGGTTGAAATCACATGCTGCCATGACATTTTTCACAACATAAGTCTTTCTAAAATAGTGCGCACCATGCTTATTGGCAAGTAGTCAGCATAATAATGTTTTCAATCCTACTGACGCAGTCGTATTGGCAAAGATGATAAAATAGGTACCATAGAACTAACACATAGCAGAATAAGCTGGTGACTTACCTTAAAGCACATATACAAGTTTCTATTATGTCATATATAGTTGGACACCGTATTAAAATTTGGAGAGCGTATGTGCTTATGTGCTAGTCTACATACAACACCACATGTAAGCTTCACGTGTCATGATATAGTCTCGATGGAATGTTAGAATTATTGTGATGCATTTCTGTAGAGGTGGTGCATAGCAGCTATATTAATAAATATGGAGACACTCTCCTTAATCACAACCCTACAATGTTGGTGTTCTACATTTATGCCACAATCGTTTATCATATCATAGAGCAAATGAAATGTATCCTTACCATCTTCAACTGTTTAAAAAAATGACCACATCATACATTATATCATCCATGACATCATTAAGTATGCATACATTATTTTCGCTGTCCATTCCTACCAAAATCCTAATCTAAGAAAATTTAAAAGTGCCATTGTGGATGATATTCAATTGCTACTACTCCATAATTTTAAGCAAACTAATTCCAAATAAACAATATTACAAATAAAACAACTGTATACATAGTCAAACACATAGGGGGAAAAAATTACGTCCGAATAAGAAAAAATTGAAATGATAGGAGTGTATTTAAACATTATCGAGCATAGCATATGGACAGATCAACTGGGCAAATAGACAGTCATGGAAGCTTTTCTAAGTAGTTGCACCTACGATTGAGGGGAAGAGTAGGGGACATCTTACGATGGGTTGAATCCTTCAATTTCATAAGAGTAATGTAAAATAGATTATTAGGCAGATCGGGAATTTCACTCAATTTTTGAACATACATCTCTACTATAGTTGCTAAATTAGGATCACTTGCAAAGCAAGGCCCTCATTAGCTCGAGGGAAAGAATGCATGGCATAAATAACTGCTGAATTATGACTCTTTTTCTAGTGGGAGGACATAGAGATGGAGGAGGATGCTCTAAAATAAGGTTAGGAGACCTAGAACATCGGAGATAATGAATATCCTGTGTCCTCATAATCATCTCATATGTCGTGGGCACCATGTACACCAATCCCAAAATAATCATCCTCTCGCTGGTGTCATTAGCCCCAAGGCAACGAGCCTTAGGTTGATGTCCTCTTTATCCTACCCATGGCAATAATAGGCGCATAAATAGTTGTAAGCTCTCTGTAGTGGCACAATGGCTTTGATCGAAAAAATGCATATCTGGGATTAGCCTACATTTGAAGGGTAAGGTTAGTGATCATAATTTTGAATTTAATATTAATTCTAATCGTGTGTAATTCATTAAATAACAAATAATAAAATTTAGAAAAACAAAGCCATGAACCACTAGCCACCTCGCCCAACACTCTTCTGAGGCTATTGGCACATTGCTCTCGTCGTCTCACTCGAATCCTATATCAATCATAAGCAATTTGTGATATTTCTTTCATTTATCTTTGAACCTTCCACTTTTCCCTTCAAGTTGTTTCACTAAATAGTTATACCTCAAACACATCGCTTTCATCTTTACCATCAAGTCAATCAACTGGAAAGGAGAGAATTTTGCTCTATATACACTGTCTTTCAGGACATCATCATATATAAGCATGATAAATGCCGTTTCATTTTGTTTATTCCATAAAACATCCTTACCTTGGCTATAGTGACTACACTATAAACTTGATTCCAACTATGTGCAATACCAAGTTTTTAATTGTAATTGATATTTTCATGTGCACGTGTAAGTGTGTGACTTCACAAACAATTTATTCAAAGTAAGAAACCAAATACAAGTTACGGAAGCAAGATTAAGTATAATTTTCAAATTATAAACAAAGCAAAACACACTTCGAATACACGTTTCCATAATGTATAGTTAAGTACTGTCATGTACTTTTATTTAAATATTCCCCAAATGAGATAGTACCAAAAGTCACGTATTCATGATTTCACATATCAATTTAGGCACAATAGTTTATAGTAACATTTCAAACTTATTTAATATTTTTAGTGTACTATAATATCAAATTTTGATTCCATATAAATTATATGAGATTTTCACCTTTTTAATGGTACATTCCAGTTCTTAGTATGCCCACTAATCAAAAGAATTCAAATACTTACTCAATTTGTGAAATGTGATATAAAAATTGAAAAACAATTGACATAAACTTAACTATATTTTATTTGGGTGTTTTTGCTTGAGTTGTTAATTCATTTGTACTAAAATCCATTAATAGAGCCTAATTCTATGCATTACTGTATATAGTTCATATATTAAATATCTCATTGAATAGCCCATGTTTAATTTAAATAGATTGAAATTGGTATTATACATCAATGGCAAATTAATAAAATATAAATGATTTTTACAAGTTTTACCATTTAGAAAATTTATAACCACAATTGATAAAAAGTTTCCTTCAAATTATAATTAATTTTCCTGTATTTAATCACTATTTTAATTAATTTTCTTGAATTAATTTGTAGATATTTTATATTGGTTGTATTAAATAATGAAATACCCAAATTTTCATTTTTTTATTTATTACATATACTTAATGCACAACGCACATGTTGTACTATTAAATAAGACTTTTTAAAGTTAAATTTCTGTTTTGCCCACCGAATTATATCCTCGCTCGTTATAAATATTATAAATTTTCCGTTTGGTACATTCATTTTTACAATTTAATCACTGACTTATTGTCAGAATTATAATCAATTTACCAATCACGTGTTTAATTTTATTTTTTGGTCCATAGCTTATCGAAAAGGTCCAAAAAATAGTCGTCATTGTCATCCAATAGAATAAATTGCATTTGAATATTCATAACCTTGTAATTTATTTATTTTAAAGCATTTTTTATGTTTCACCCTCTATTTTGTTGGCTACAAATTTAGTATGTAGCCAATAAATGCAAATTCAAACCCATATGTTCAATGTATAATGCATGTGCCATCTACTACAATAAATAAATTCATACGGTGAAAACATGTCAAAATGTAACTCCAATTATGGAATAGTTGACTATATATCAAAAAACTATCCCTAAGTCACAATTTAACATCACAATTCATCACACCTAGTCCATCCACCAACAAACTCTACATTAACACTCTTAATCCACGAATGACACACTAAAATGGGACCTAAATGGACTAACACAGTTCCAAAAAATTTTTAACATAAGGGTGTCATTGTATGCAAAATGGCAACTGAGTTTACCCTGATGTACCAACAGGCAGACTAATATTCAACCTGTGAGCAAGGGAGTGACTGTACGCAACAAGATGAACCAACAGACACATTTACAATCAGACTATGAGAGAGAGGATTACACTATGTAACAAGACAGGAAACTGACTTCACTGTACACAGCCGAGTGGACTTCTCTCTCATTAAATACCCATAAACCAACTCAGAATGCACTCAAATACACATAATCAAAGGGGTCACATGAAGTAAGCCTTGTTAATCTATAACTAGATTAAGTAAAGACCTGCCCTATCCTAGTACTATAACTCTCTATAAGGATAAGATAAGAATGCCTACATCAGTCGAAGACCATACCAAGCGGACCCAGCTTCAAGCGAGATCGCCCTATGGACCTTGCTAAACTAGATTCCTGACTAGCGAGAGCGGCTTAGAAAGATAAAGCAGCACAAACAAGGGTTGTTTGAAAATGAACAGATAAGCTAATGCACTATTGATTTTTTGCCTATTAGCAATGCCTGAGAATACTCAAATTGAACTAGTTGAAGCTAAGCACATGCCCTCCCAGCTATCCCCGGAGCAGTAACTAGAACAAGGGAGCTATTGGCTTTGAAGCCTAAGGACTGCTAAATAAGAGTCTTCCTCGCCATGTGAAAAGATCTTTATTTATGTTCGAAATCACCCAATATGGACTTTGATTATCTAACTGATAAGATCATCCGTTGAAGGCTAGAGATCAGACCTTTCGTTGCAAAAAACATATTTATCCACAACCCGGACAGTTCACTTTCAAACATCACAACTAATATGACAAATCCTAGTCATCATAGGTTGTCTAAGAACCTAGAATTAGAGCTAAGAAATGACCCTACCATTAAAGGGAGAAAGCGTTATAATATTTCCATGTCGTTAACCCAAGATTTCACACCTTTGCCCATAATAGAAGTTTCAAATCATTTCCATGCCAATGCGATCAACCTATTGGACAGGGTTTAATGAAAGTTGCACCCTTTCAGTGTCTCGTATGACATGCCTTATTAAGTCAATGAAATGTCTCGTATTGGTGAAAATAGACTCACAAGCTTTAATTTATTTCAAATAAAGAGTTTTAACTTTGTTCCTATGGCTTTGAAAGAGGCAAAATACTAAAGCCCTTCCTCCTAAAAAAGAGTTAAGTCTTAGCTACTGAGAGATATAAAGAACAAGACAAGAGCAATGAGGGGGATAGAGCTTTTAAGCCAGTTATCAATAGTTGTTTATTAAACAACATTCTAGCAAGTTCACCTATTGTGAATAACATAGGTCTCTACCGGCTATTACCGCATTGGGGGCATCCCCTTCTATTGAATCAGAAGGGGAATCTTATTATACTTAGTGAATTCCTTATGCCCTGGGTTAACGATTATTTCTTCTTTTATTAGTACTTTTCAAAGTAGAGGCAGGAATAAAAACCTAAGTTAGTGAATTATAGTTCAGTTCAGGCCTATCCCTATCAAAAAATTGGTAAGGTAAGTAGGCATACATCTAGGATAAGTAAACAAAGCAATCTACATATCTATATCTTCATCTTCCCCATTGACGAGTTTCTTTTTTGATTGGATCTTGATCTTGTAATGGAAGCTTTGTCTTTCTCCACTACCCCTAAGGGAGATACTCTAACATCGCTAACATTACTTTAAGAAAGGTACATTAACAGCGACAAGTGGGTAGCTAAGCTAGATAGAAAACCTTAAACCTTAGAATTAGAATGCAGCCTATAGCTTTAGGTGAAAAAAAGGAGAAAAGCAACTGGCGAAAGGCAATTTCAGCTAACAGTTAGAACAGCTTCAAAGAGTTTGCTCAATCAGTACATTAAGAGAGGAAGCGTAACGAAGAGGTCTTCTGTTATGAAGTTTGTTGCTAAGCACTAAATGAATATATCGAAAGTTTAACGGACGAAAGTGTAGCCCCCTAGTGGATCAATCCATTCCTCAGTGGGAAAGAATGAAAAGTTGCTCTCCCATCCAAAATTTCCATCTTGTAAACCAAGGTTGGCTTTTCAGTAGCTGCATTCACTACATTAAATACAACATTCTTCTATGACGATACTAGAATGGAACTAGTCTCAAAAGAAGATAGGCACGCTCTCCGAGAATGAAAGACTACATAGCCTACTTTTCTTTCATACAAAAAGCTTAAACCTGGTCTTCTAAAGGAAAGAGATCACTAGACAAAAAAAGAGACTAGTTCACTAAAGTATAAGGCTATGTGGAAGTGGAATAAGTTAAAGCCTTACTCTATTCTTAATCTTTGATCATATCTTTTGATTCTATTCTGATTGAAGTTTTGTTCTAAGCTTTCAAAGAATATTAGGCATGGAATGACAGCAGATTGAACCGACCAAAGACCACACTAATAGATTTCAAAACAGAATGCTTACCGAATGCAAAACTAGGGACTTAGTCAAAGGCTCCTGTACCTAAACAAAATAAAAGAGAAGGATAGGGACAGGTTATACACCTGGAACAAGAGGCCCCCACTATTTACTACTCAACTCGTGAAGAAAGAAAATTCCATGATTTAAATTTAAGTTACAAACTAAGGCCCTGGCTGGACCGATGAAAAAAAAAAAAAAAAAAGCAGGACAACTAGGGAACTTAGGTAAAGACAAAGGAAAAGCCCGCGGGAAATTTCTCAAAGGTTAGATCTAGATCCTACCTATAGGATGCCTACACTTATTTTATAGAATAGTTTAGGGTATGAATGAGGCTTAGTGGTAGCTTCCTAGTGTAAAGAACTAAAAGAGGCAACTCTCTCTTCAACCACACCACATATTCTGACTTGAAATATAGAAAGTTGCACTGACTATTTGGCTTAGGCTAGCTCTTTACCGCTCTGCGAGCAGGTCAGTCTGCTACAAACAAAGAAAGATCATTATCTGCTCCTTCAACTATATAGTTTCTTACCCCGATTTCTAGTCTAGTTCACCCGGCTTCCTCTTCTACTTCTTTCTAGCTATTCTTCCCAAGGCTTTTGCTTTTAAGCTACCCTTCTGTAGGTTCAAATTCTTCTATGTCCGTGCTTAGGCTTGGCATCTGATCTTTGATGAATTGCCTAGGTTAAGCATATGGAGTTTCAAGTTGGTCAATAGGCTTCAGTAGAGTAGTTTCCATCATATTCTGTCGACCCCTTTATCACCGCGTTTAGTAGAGTAGGCCAGTATGCCTCAAAATGGTTCGAGACAATCACTTCAAATTCAAAAGAAAGGAAAGGAATGAAGTAGCTTGATTGAAAGGAGAGATAAGAGAGAAACTAGATAAATTTAGTTGATTTCTCGACAGTGACGACAACTAACTCTTCGTGGCAAGAAATCGCCTAGGAATTTTTTGCTCCAATAAGCGGAAGGATAACCTAATGGCGAAGCAAGACCAGATGCTTCAAAGCAGCCGTTTGGAGGTTGATAATGGTGGATTCTATCCTGCCTATAGAACTCAGATGAAACCATCAAAACAATCAATATAAAAAGACTAGTGCTATCTCCACTTACTATTGAAAGAAAGATAAGTGGCACCTACCTTTTTTACTCGGGACTTATTGATGAAGCATTCAAGAATCACTTGACAGTTCTTATTTCCATTTTCTGACTCTCATCTTGTTAACTAACTTAACTGAAATACTTATCCAAAGACAAGACAAGTTGAATTCACTTCGGTAGTTACACTTTTTGTCTCACGTAAGAAAGAGAGTTTGGAGTTTCATACAAAGAACCTTAGATAAGGGGATTCCTCCCATTAACTGAAGTGAAGAGTCAACCTTCCACACAAAGCAATCTTCTAATAGAGGGGAAGAGGTAGAGCACAACCAATTTTGTGGCACAAGATGTGCTGGTATTGCAAAGGCAGGAATGAGTTCACAACATTCGACTACTCAACCGACTAAAGCTAAAAGGAGAAAAGGAGATGACTCTAGTTATTGAATACCCTGAGGAAGGTACCAGATCGACTTCTAGTTGTAGCGAATCTTACTTACATTGATTCTAGCGCTTTCTCTTGATTCTATTTTCATTTTGAACATAGAATCATCTCGTTAGCTTTAAGAGTCATCCTAGGATCTTTGGCTTATGCCATGTGCTCTAAACTTGAACTCAACTTCCTTTTTTCACCAACATTCGCTTCTCATTCAAGAAACTGGTGATCTACGACCACCCTCCCAACTGAAACCCCTATTCTAATGTTAATGTATATACCCATTCAAAAACACCATCACTAATGTGTAACTACCACAAAATACAGAATCCCAAGAGATAGCTAGAGTACATGAACAAAATAAACAGTAAAACAACAAACAACACTTGGATTCTAAATATGCCAATAAACATCTAATTAAGTAGGACTATAAATCTATCTATGCAATTCTTACAAGCAAGTGAGCCGGGAGAGGCAATTGAATTGGCTTAAATGTAAAAATTGTGTTTGCTTAGCCGCTTGAAAATTAGTAACAAACTCAACGAATATTAGCAAGTTAATTAAGCCGGTAAGGTGTTGGAATAGCTTTTGTATTTGTAATTATCAATTATTACTAAAATTGGGGGAAAAAGATGTAACGTTTTAAAATATATTTCATGATTGAAATTTTTTTTGAACCTATTATTACTACATAAAATTAATATTAATTTAAAAATGGTTTAATTCCTTCTTTTTGTTCCGCTCTCTTAGTATTTTTAATTACTAAATGGCAACACCAACATAATTACTATAATACCAAATAGTAGTAGATATTTTTTTTAATGATTTAAATCATTTTTATATAAATATAATCAATCTACCCTTTCATGTGTCTCCACTTCTATTTTCAAAATTAAAATTTAAGGTAAATTATCATTACTATCCTAAGGTATGACGTAATTAAAAAAAGGTCCTCACTTTTTTAAAAATTATAAAAATCCCCATTAACATTTGTTGCCATGCAACAAATTAACCCAATCATTAATTGCTATTAAAATTATCATATGAAATTTCAAAATTATCCTTCAATTTAATAACTTTAATTCTGATCAATTCTTAACCATATTTGCAGATGAAAATATCCTTAAAGATTGTATAGCCATATTTTGAATTTATACAAGAATTGAATAATAATATTATTATATTCTAAGGGGTTAATTGTAACAACATTATAAGAATATATATACATATATAATATAATATTATAAATCATGTATACATATATATTCATATATATATGTACATAAAGCCCACCGTCCTCCTTCCCCCTCCCCCTCCTCCTCTAGCCACCGACCTAACCAAGTCGGCCGCCATGGGGCTGCGGATGCGCACCGGACGGATTTGATGACGATTACTCGCTTTGTTTTGAATGAGTAGACAAAACACCCAGGTTCACGGGGAGACCTCACAATCTTGCTCAGTCACATTGTTCTTGGCTGTAAGCTCGTTTGATCCGCTATTAACAAGGTGGGCGTCAATTGAATCGGAAGAGGAAGAAGGGTGGGCGTGGGTTGGGGTGGGGTGATGGGTAAGGGTTGGAACTTGATTCAAAAAATATATATATCTTTTTTAATTAATAAATATTTAGTTAAAATAAATATTTATATTTTTTACGTATTTATTCATAATTAATACTGTTTTTAATTTTTTGTTTATTATGTTTTAATTAATGAA
Organism: Jacaranda copaia; assembly: GCA_014898725.1. Classification (NCBI taxonomy): domain Eukaryota; kingdom Viridiplantae; phylum Streptophyta; class Magnoliopsida; order Lamiales; family Bignoniaceae; genus Jacaranda; species Jacaranda copaia. The sequence goes on along the minus strand of JACGDI010001476.1, from coordinate 57,814 downwards.
TAAATTTAACTAAATTTTATTAATTATCATAGACATTTATTTTTTGAATAAACAATTTAATTACTTTAAATATCTTTATTTTAGATATACTTATTAGTTTGATATTGTTTAATATGTAATTTAACTAATAAATATATTTTTTATTTAATAATATTAAATAAATTTGATTATATAAATAAATTATTTTAGATTATATACTATTCAATATATTTTAAAATTTTAAGATGCATAATCAATAGAGGGGCATTTAAATCTAATGAAGTTAGGCTCAGAGTATAAAGGGGCATTTAAGTCTAGTGAAGTTAGGATCAAAGTATAAATGGATAGGGTTCTAGCCTTCTGTAGTTGACCAGAATATAGGTTGGAGGTGAGTACTTAGATGGGAGTAAATCGAGTCCTACAATCAATGAATACACATTGGGATAACTAAGGAGGTTCTCAACTAAGGCATTTCGATGATTTAATCAGCATAGTTCGACCAGAATATAAAGTGACAGTGTGAGAGCAAAATTATAGTGAATGAACCTCTATGAATAGTTCTAATAAGGTATTTATAGTCTCTTATGAAAGACTAAAATACCTATGATGCCCCTACTCATGCAGTGAGGACCTTTATTTTTATTTGAGGACCTTTAGGTCTTTTTCTACTTGAAAACTAGCGAGTTTTCCTTTTTCATGAGATATGGAGGAGATCTCCGCATTTAATACAGAGACAGATTGGTGATATAGTAAAGGCATGCTTCACAAATGTGAAAGCACGTTACCTATTAACATGTTTACTATGATAAAGTGGTGGTTGGGTTGCATTTAATGTGACAGCAACTAATGATGGGGGAACACTTCCTATTCCTTTAATAGACTTCCTCTAGACAAAATGTTTCTCTAGTTATTAGTCTCTTAACCGCACTTTAGTCGAACATAGGCCTCCTAAGGTTCAAAGGTCCTTCTGGTCAAGGGGTTCTTGATTATATTGTTTCAACCATACTACAGTAAATAGAAAGAATGTTGATGGCTTGTAGCCCACTGTGCTCTTGGCCAGTTGATTGTCATTGGGCTTGTTGGGTTCAATTCACTTCCCTATATCAAAGTCTTTTGCCATTTCACTAATTTTTAATCTTTCACTATTTTTTTTAATTGTTTTGTTGTTAAGGCATTTTTTACTTTTCACATTTGCCGTCTATCTTTCAAATACATTTGTCAATTTAATTTGTAGTTTATATAAAAAGGAGGATCTTTTCATAATTATGCCATACCCTAGGGGTGGTAGCCTTAATTCACCATAAATTTTATTATATTAACTGACAACAACAAATAATGATGTAAAATTATTAAAAAACATTAAAATTGACAAACATATGCTCTTTTTTTTTCGAAATTTTATAAATGTCAGTTTCTAATATAAAGACTTTCCTAAGAGTGAACAACTAATAATAAGAAATGCATATGAACTAGTCATATTATAGTTAATCAGATACTTAAATGTTTTATTTTTTGATTTCATAAATTATTTTTTTAACTTAATTAGATAATAATTTCCTAAATGAAACTACTGCGTATACACAAAATATTAATCAAGAAAAACAAGAATGATGTCTTGAGGTCATGTTGAAGCTGATGACCCATTTTCTGAAAACAATCAAGTGTTTGAAGAACACTTGATTTTGAGGGGGGAAACAGATAGAAGTGTAACTAAAGCATGAATCTTCACAACTCAACGATCTGTTAGCTTAATCGCAACCATAGAGCTACGAGTATCAGGTTCCAAGAACTATATTTATCAATTAAACAAGCAAACATAACACTGACCACCGAGAAAGTAGGCCATCTAACTTCAGCCTTTCTAGGTAGAGATGACGCATTGGGGGCCAACAACGTGAATATAGAATCTGCAACTGGCTGTATTTAGAAGTGCATGTGATCAAGCCGTCGGCTGCTAACGCTGTCTCTCAAAACAAAACCATTGTTATTAAGGTATAATGATGTTCATAAACTTTCTCTTGGCAAATGCCAACCACCACTTGTTTGGAGTTCCGTTGGACCGATATGCCACACTCAATAATCTCCCACTAGTTTCTTCGCGTATCTGCTTCAAATAATTTCTGAACAGTTCTGCATTTACAAGTCATATAACCAAGATACCATGTTAAAGTGACAAAAATAAGCAACTAAAGGTAGGATATGCAATATATTCATATTCAGTTGTTTGATAAGGGTAAGATCCATAGTTTTGACAAATCTTGAACAGAGAACTGCACTTCTTTTAAACAATATGAAAATCAGTGGGAAGCAGAACACTTTAGCACTAAATATATCTGATCTTCTGATCATTTAGTTGTTTAGATTTCAGCAATTATGGCATATCCAAATATGCCTTCTAGCAATGACAAGGGATGCTATGCCTTCCACATACAGACAAAAGGAAGAGGAAATGGAAAAAGAGGATAAAATGACATCATTTTGCGAAGCCACACAATTATGGCCTTCTCCACTTGACCAGGACGAATCAACACAAGGGGTCACTAGCGTAAGAGGAATACAAAGCTGTAGAAGTAATAAGTTTGTGTAAGTAATCTATCTTTTGCAACATATCTTTTCTGTTTCAGTGGAGAATGCAACCTGAACCTAATCAACAAGATTCAGATAGCATAAAAGGGCAGCTTAAAATCAAACTCACAGTATTCCCAATTATTGGGTATTTGACATTGCTATTATGTAGATTCTTTGTTGGCAAGGATAGCAACATCAAAATCTAAAATGCTTCAGGCTGAAGTCCTCAGAAGATTAAATCTCTCTGCTGATCACAAATCATGAAGAATAAAAATCTAATGCTCTTATGTGGCTAACATTTTCTTTTTTCCTTTTTATATGCAAACACTGCATAAGACTATTTTACCTGCCTCTCGTTGAGATTGTGGAAGAGCAAATAGTCCTGGAAATGGAAATCCAGGCTCTCCAGGGACAGGGACCTTTTCCAAACCCAGATTAATAATTGCTTTGGTTCCTTCAGCCAACGTTCTACATCCTTCAAGCCTCTTTAGAGCAATATTTATATAGAATGTCAAGTAGATAAGAAGCTTGTCGGCTGAACTCTTGATGTCAAAGTTTCTAAAGAAGACATTGGCACGAAAGAATGTAATTGCTTCGTCAACAATATCTGTGCTATCTGCATACAACAAATAACATTATTGGCAATAAGTTTGTTCTGTTTCTATGAATTCAGCATTGAGGAGAGAATCTGACCTTGTTCTGAAACAGGAGCTGGTCCTTTTATGTGGCTTTTTAGGGGAAGTAGAGGGCAACCACATGCTTTAGTAATTTCATCATCATCCACAAAACTGGAGTGGTAGACCTGAAGCAAGAATTATTTTTCCCCAAATTTGGAACCCATGAATCTAAAATTTACACTTTAGGATCTCAAATAGGGAAAGAAAGAGGCACATAAATCATAATTTTAAAGAGAAAGAGGAGGAAGTGTGAATTCCATAAAATTTTCTTCTTCGCTTATAATTCATATGGTAACTAAAAAGCAAGGAAACCATTTGCACTAGCATATTTATCTTCATATCAAAATATTGTAGTTGTAAAGCAACATTTTAGAGTGTCAACTTTCTCAGTTCACTTTTTCATTGCCTTTATATCTGTTTTTCCCACCGTTGCTGATAAACTATAAAAACAAAAGGAATGCCTTATACACAAAAAAGTAGTTCCTATGCCACAAAAATCTAGAGCATCAAGTAGAGACATCTTATAGAGAATGCATATTTGCTAGAATCCACAATTGCAGAGATGGCTATATCTATCATTACCAAGCAATGTAGAAATAGTTCCAATGCTTCCTCCAATAAATCTAATGACAATTGATCAAATTTCCCTATATCTACCATTGCCAAGCAATCTTGAAATAATTATGATGCTTCCACAGATAAACCTGACAATGATTGATCAAATTTCATGTGAACCTCCTGAGATTCTAAAACAGAACAAATGAAAAAAGTACTAAGAAACAAACATATCACTGTGAAAATACAGTTCTACCATTTTTTTATCAGTAACTCTTTTGGTTTAGACACAAACCTAAAAACTTTATAAACTAATAGGTAATGTCCATATTGTGTTATGTTTCCTACAAGTCATCATGACCATATAAAGAAACAGGAGGACAAAATTCCAGACTTCCATACAGGCTGACAATAAAGGGAAGTTCTGTAAAAGAAAAAAACATAAGCTAAAAGCTCAGGAAAGAAATGTAATGTATGATCAGATAGAGTTGCAAAGAATGAATTTTAACATGCCAAAGCACAAATAGTGAAGGAAATACAAGGTTCCTTACCATCTCAATCTTATGCAAATAGTTCTCGTGTTGCAGAGTCACAGTACCACTGTCAGCTAATCTAAGTAGGAAGTATCTGCAGTTATCCAATTACTATCATCAAATTACTATTCATCCAACAGAGATGAAGACATGATCAAAGCTCAAAATGACTGTTCATGCCCCATTTAATAACCCAGTTGTTTTACAACTTTTATGTTTTACATGAAGAGAGAAATAGCATGTCTAGTTGGCGTTTCTACTTTTACTTTTCTGAAAACACAAACGAACAAGGAGCAATGACAACAAGAAAGTGTTCTGCACAAATCTAAAATCACAAACACTTTGGTTGGTTTATTGTAGTACTCTAGTTTAATGTGATCGAGATATTGAATCACGCAACACAAATCCAAATCTTAGCTCCAAACTCTCCAACCTTCTTTGACTCTTGCTACCCTCCCTGTAAGACCACTGTTTTTCACCCACCTAACATAACCAAATTAATGTGGAAATCCACAAAAAGCCAGGATAGAAAACCATCAACCCATATGAACTCGAGCATATAAAATATTGCACTAAACAATACTTTTAGTTTTATACAACTCAATGGCGAGGAAAACACATCAACAACCAAAATTTGGAATTTGACCTTTCAACAACTACCTGCAATTACTTTGAATGCCAACATCTGTGACACCAACATTAGGCTTCTCGTTATGCCCATCATTGTTTTACAAACCAATAGAGGAAGACTTTACACATAAGCAAAGGCCAAAGGGCTTAGTAAGTTAGCTAGGTGAACAGGCGCAATGGCGTCCAAACATGACTGAGATATAACACCTAAACAGACAAAAGATAAATGCAACAATGTAATGGAACAATAAGACATCACAATAGAGGTTGCGGTTTATCATAGACAACCACCTCCTTATGACTCCCCTGTTTATTAACCATCTTATCCACCAAATGCAAGGAATAACCTAGCTTAAAAACTGGCATATCCAGATAAATGTCTAATTTATGAATCCATTGCCCTAATGCACTTTGTCCATGCATGAGAGGGGAATCAAAACCATGGGGTTGTGACCAACCAATATGCAAGCCGAATGCTATCCTCAAGGATCATCACTTACATGTGGCAATGGTCCAAATAATAAGTCAATAATCCAACAAGGATTATCAATGATAAATATGTCATGTTTTTCCACAAGTAAAATAAAGTATTATGCCTTGTCAATATCAATAACAATAACATAAATGGTGGCAAACATTAACCATGCATTTATCAACCAATAAAACAACCATAATTGCCAGATTGCTTGTTATTCAAACTTTGATCATTTCATTAAATCAATAAAATCATACTTTAGAATCTCATGTTTATAATTTTTGTAATCAACTGCACCCATTTTCATATTCATGATATTTAAGTACTTTCAAAAGTTTGATATCACACACACACACTCACACACAGAGATTTCCTCTGGCTTTAAAAAGATGTTGTGCAAGTCAGGATCAAGTCACCAAACTGGATTAAATTTAGTCAAGTCTGCTTGCAAGTCACCCAGTTCGGTTTTATGAGTGTGCCAACGAAATAATTAAAATATTAATAACTTAGTAGAACTAACCTTACGCATAAGATAGATATTATCTGAATTCTGTAAGCTATTGCTGGATTTCTATTTAATACTTGCTTACCAAGTCAAATTCAACCAATATCATTTCAAAGACTCAAGTATTTGTGATAGGCCAGTTATTCAGGAAGGATCAATTGTATTTGATTCTCAACTTTAACAATCTGTTGAAAAAGACTTAAATGAGTATCTAAGCTAATCACAATTTTCTTAATTTATTTCTTCTTTTTGCAGTCAGTCCTATCTCCTCCACCCCATCAATGTTTCAATTTTTTGTTTTCAAAAGCAAGCCCATTTTTAGAACTTGAAGGAAAATAATACGCCAGATTTATGACCACCCTTAACACCCACTGGTGGGTGCAACATCACAAACTTCGAAACCAATGAGCAAAACAAATCACATTTGTGAAAAGAATCGCTGGGTTTCTCTCGATCAACTCCACCACTGTAATTTTCTTTTTTGATTTCTACCTCTATTCCACTCCAGAATCCACTGCGAATTCTCCCCCTCATATCACTGTCTAGAACTTCTGTTTTTCCATCCAATTTCTTCTTTATTCATCTTATTCTTTCAATTAGCCTCTCTTTGTTCATAATATGTGACGCATGGTGGAGCTGAATCTTTGTGGGCCTTTAACGTGCCAAAACTGTGTGAGCAGTATGTATGATCATTCTGTTCCAGCAAAAGAATCGTAATATCTGGGGTGCAAAATAATGAAAGCAGAGGGGAGTGAATTAACCAAATGGAAGCATGAGATGGCTAAGGAAGAAAGTTTTAGAACTTGCTCTTTAGCCCAGGAGTTTAGTTGAGATCCTTTGGGTGCAATTAAGCCCCAAACAAAATTACTCTTTCAATCCCAAATAAAAATCACTCTTTCCAATGATTCTTCTAGAACTATCCCAGCCAGCAACCCCTGCCTGCTCTCTTTTCCATAAGTTTACGAACCATTAGCAATTTAAGCTTAATATCAAAATTTCCAGTTCAGAATATGATTAGTTGTTTGAAGATGCTTGACAGAAAAAATTAACGAATCTAAAATATGGGCCTCCTTACATCTCTCTGCACCAAAAATACCTTGTCCTTCTTTTTTGCTTTTTATTTTCCCTTCCTTCTTCTAAACAGACCTAGAAACACCAATATCATTTCAGCATTCAGAGAACAGCGAAAGAATGGTTACCAAGGAGCCTAAATTGCTTTTATTACTTAGAAAACCGCATGAAATTTCCCACTTTTTTCTAAAGCAATTCCTAATATTCAATCAACAATTTCATTACTACTTGAAGGTACAACTGATTTCAGAACTTCTACAAAATCAATAACTAGACAAATAGTCCCAGTAAAAACAACAGTGATCACCATCAACAATTCGGATTATTTGGGCATACAAAAATTAACAATTTGGATTACTTCAGCACCTTAAACACTATATACAAATTAACAATTTCCGGCTAAAGAAGCAACTTTGCAAAACTTCGTATAAATTTACCGATCAAAAAGGGCAAAAAAAAAAAAAAAAACCTGTATATGAAGTGCTGATTATAGTAAAGAAAAAAAAAACGAATAAATCCATAAAGACCAGAATTTGTTCATATATTACAATAACTGGAACAAGAAAAATTAAAATGTACAGATTATTCACCTGAGGACTCCGGCTCTCTCACTTGTGCACAGGTGCGGTTAGATCTAAGGTTTCACATCAACACGATGTCTTAGGTGGCCTTCACGTGCTCGACCAGTTGCCACCAAATGTATTACTGAATTGGGGCTTCGCACAGTCATTCTATTTTCATCCCAAAATTTAATAAAAATATATTAATTTATATTAATTTAACTTTAACTGTTACAATTAAAAATATTTTTTTTTCAAAACAAAAAAAATATATCAACAGATAATTTTTATATTTTTTAATAATTTATTTTCAAATATATATATAAATACATAATAAAATCAAATAAAAACATAATCAAACAATCTCTAAGACTCTATAATAGTATAAAAGATAAATTTTACCTCATGCAAAAAATAACGACCGAAAAAGGTATGCCATTCAAACTAACAATTACTTTGAGATCCTTTTAGTCAAAATTTCTCTCTGCTAGATTGTGCATATACTATGTATTTAATGCATAACAAATACATTTTTCATATCTTAATAAATATATATATCAATAAATTTAATAAATAAGATGTATTATACATACATTATAATAAATGTAATCAATGTGGGTGAAAGTTATATTTTATTAGATTGAGCTAGTGTTTAGGGTAATTCAATCTGTCTAATCAAATGATCCAACTCTAAAGGAACTTGAGTTGAGATCTGCAATCACAAATAGACGTCAGGCTAAGCGAGGTGTTATCAGTTAAGATACTCTAACATTTAAGTCAGTACAAGGTCGACTAGAATAGATGAGCAGCAAAGTGAGGGCTTTAGTAAAGAATGTCATACCTTACGAGTGGATGGTAATGGGGTATTTATACCCTTTCTCTATGTGAATGATATGTTCAAGATACTTCTATCATGTGTAGAGGGCTCTTATTCTTGTTTGGGGTGTTTTATATCATTTCCCATCCCTGTACTATTTCAGGTGACTTCATCTCCACATTTTAGGGACAGAACAGTACACTAGCAGCGCGTCTCCTATCACGAGCAACGATAGAGATGGTACTAGGGCGGCATGCACTATTAATGCGAAGACACGCTGCCTGTCAAGACATTTAATGGAGAAGAAAAATGATTCAATTTCGAAACAACCTCCCTGGTCGACCATAGAACTAGCTTCTAGGTGTAGGTGGTTGTCAGGGGTCATGATGCTTGAATCCTCTCATCAAATAAGATCAAGCCCACATGCTCGATCTGCAGTGTAGTCAAAAGGCACCAGTCTTGCTTGTTACTTAGGTGATAAGGTGAGTGTGTGGTTAATCAGGGTCGATGACTTGACTAGGCCTCGAGGTGAGATGGGCCTGGAAGTGCACTATTGGGTCAATAGCTGTTAGGCTGGGCCATCTCATATCATGAGCCCCCTACTCCCGATTCCTAATCGAGCCTATCGAGGGGAAGGAGTGGGGAGTAGTTAAGTTGTTGAATGGTAGTTTGGGAGAATTGACCAGGCTTAGGCAACGTCGACCAGGGTTTTGTGCATTGGACCAGGGTTTTAGGTATTTAACCAGATTTTTGGTGCATTTAATATACTTGTTACATTGAGCCATGCAAAGCGCCAGACAATGCCTGTACAATTATTACCGTTGGTTAGGTTCCTACGCCTAGGTGCCTATAAATAGGCGCAATTAAAACACTCATTTTTACCCCTGATCATTATAGTGAAATCACATCAAAAATTACTCCAATTGACCTTGCGTGCATCAAGGATCTTTATTATGTTCTTGATAAGTAGGAGTTGATAGTCCTCGATCCACGGGATAGGATGCATCAACCTCCAAAGGGATGCATCACTATGTTCGAGGATGCTTTAAGGTGTGGGCCTAGGTTCCCCCTTACACTAGCCATAGTCGACCTATTGAGAGATCTAAAGGTCCACATAACTCAGTTTTTACTAAACTACTTCTCGAACATACATAGTTTTGCAGTCGTTATGCACTTATTCGACTAGCCAGCTTTCTTCAAATATTTCTCCAACCTTTTTCACCTTCCAATGTCCCAAAAGTCAAGTAGTATCGATGAATCAAGATTTGATTATCTTAAGCTAGGCTTTGTCAAAAAGTTTTAGTTACACCATCTTCTTCTTACGTCCAGGAGTGGAAAAAATTTTCCTGTATGTTTGAAGGCCTGGAGGGTTTAACATTTTGTGGGGGTGGTGGGTGGGTCATGTCGAGATGCCGAGTAATTTGACCCCAAGTTGGCCCAACACCTTTATCTAGGATCGAATCGAGTTTGGTCAGATAGAGGCCTCAATATTTATTGAGGAGAAAAGTTTGGTGTTGGCTGGCATGTCGCTAGACGAACTGGGCTTACTAGCCGGTGATCAACTAGGTACAAATCTCATTTGATTTTGCAAATTTGCTTATCTACATGTATCTTTGTGGTCAACTTTAATCGTTTATTTTTGCTATTGCCTTCTGTGTCGGCAAATTGTGAATAATCTATGAATCGTACAGGGCAGGAGCAGTTGCCCACAGAAATATTTGTTCTCTCCTAGAAATAATTTTTTCACAAATCTTGTCTAATAACTAACTAATAAAAAATAATAAATTAAGGTTCTATTGCATTAATTTATCCTAAAGATTTTATTTTAATTGAAATTTAGTTATTTACCATGTAAAAGGATCCTCGCTAAGCATCTATGGCTAAGCTGACATCGAAGTGCCCAACCTTCCCATCAATGTGAGCTTTTAGGGAAGATCAATCTATTATCCTTAGAGTAACTTTGCTGGTGAGAGATATAGAGGGTCAATATAGGAATTTAGAGAAAATCCAATAGGAGGCTGCCTTGGCAATGGCCCTCTTCCCTCAATAGATGCCCCTATCTTCAAGCACATCGCTAGCTTAACCTGTGGTGACAACATGCAATAACCTCATTGGTCGAGGCAAGAGGTAGATGATCGAGTAGGTGGGGTCTGCTCAAAAAAGAGCGACAGTCAAAAAGGGCAAAAGAAAGATCACGGCGTCGAGCCAATCGATTAGTTACAATCTATTCGGGTGGCGTGGGGATGACATACTGTTCCAACTACCCAAACTAACCTATGGCTGTGCACTAATGGTGTCAATGGGGTTGGCTAGGGCTACCTCGCTCAAGGTGATGATAGTCGGGCTGTTCACATTTGACCAGAGAGTTCATGGATTTGAGTCAGGGTGTTGCGCTCATGGCTCTAGCATACCATAGTAATATGGTAAGTGTATGGTCAATTCACGTTTCTCGTTGAACGATATTTGCTGATGATCGAGCATAGTTCACTCATAAAATTTTTCTCTTTCAAGTCAGCCAACTGGGCTACCATTTCTATAGGAGGTCAGAGTTGGCCCTAGTCGATCAAGAACAACTACAAGAGAGAGGGAAATGGAAATGATGAAGGCACAACTTGAGTCCACCCAAGTTAAGGTCGACCAGTTGACAAAAGAGGTTGAGGACCTCCATTATCAACTTGTGACAAACGACGATCAGCTGGTGATCATGATCAAAGAGAAAAGCAAAGTGGACAAGCTGTTGCATGATGCTCGAATAGATGTGCAGCATGGCTATGACTTTGGTTGAGATGCGGGGTATATTGTTGCTCTTCAAGATGCTCGAGTAGAGTTTTATAAAAAGCTTCCACTCATGTAATGAGAGACAGTGCAGCAATTCATGCTTTGCTCAATGTTTCAGGATGCAAATGTTGTTTTCTCCCTAGATGACGCTTGGAACATGTTCAATAAAGTTGTGAAGCAACTTGAATATCTAAGCTATGCTTTTCATGCAAAGGACAAAAACTTGCATCAATCTAATCCTAAATGAGAAACTACAACTGTATCTCGAGCTCAAAGAAACAATAGCCGAAGAAGGGGCTACAAAGGGTGCCCTAGTCGAAGCCCAGACTCAAGTGTAGAGAAAATAGGTAGAGGTGGTGCAAAAATTGGCCGTGGTGGTAAACGAGTTCAACTTTGCGAATGAATTTGCCTTCAAAATCTAGGATAGCATGGTCGACACTAGTGAATATTTACCATCCTGCTAAAATGACTTCCTAATTAACGTGGTGGGACCATCCCAACTGGTGCCAGCTGTAATCCTACTTGTCATTATGAGGCCTGAGCAAGAGATAGATAGTCTCATGGTGGTTCCTATCCCCTCGAGCAATGAGATCGATCAAGTAATAGAAAATGGTGCTCGGGGGGGTTGAATTGAGGGTGTGGGGTCAAGCAACCGCTAGGTTTCTACTATTAAGAGTCTGGTTGCCCTACAAGGCGTTATTTTGTAATTTTCTCTTCTTTTTCCCTATTATTTTTTTAAGTCAACTTTGTACTCGTATTTTCAATCTTAATGAGAACTGTTGTTTTCTATTCGATGTGCTTTATTGTTCACTTTATTTTGGCCCTTTTATTCTTATCGCACGTGAATAGTTGATAAACAACAATTTAATCAAGAGAGACATGACTCTAATAAGAAAAATCATGGTCGATTTGAATTGATAAAAACGAACATAATAAAATTGATCCAAGATACTGGTCAACTTGTGGTCGATTAAGTTTATTAGTGTTGTACTGAAATGAATGCTTTTATCAAGATGATCGTATTTACTTGATACTTGTTTTCAACTGCAGGGTTAGATTTTTATTTTTATTAATTGAGCAAGGATCATAAACAATTACAGTGATCAAGGAAAAAAATTCTATTTTGTCACTTTAGTGTGCGGTCGATTTAGCAAGGCTAATCACATTGTAGTGATGTTTTCCTCTATCCTAGGGTCGAGTCTTTTACTTAGTCCATTAGCTTCAAGTGCATGAATATTTTGGTTGATTTGAGGTCAACTACGAATGCCATGGTGAAAAACCTTAATTCTGCGGCTTGGCATCTTTGTTTTGGTCAACTATAGGGCTGATTGTAATCTTTGGGTTGAAGAGCCTTAATTTGGTAGCTTGAAGCCACTGCATGGGTTGACTATGGGGTTGACAGTAAACTTTGGGCTGAAAAGGCATAATTTGGCAGTTTGTGGCTGCTGCTTGGGTCGACTACAAGGTCAATGGTGAACTTTGGGCTGAAAACCCTTGGTTTGGTAGCTTGGAGCCATTACTTGGATCGACCAAGGGGTTAACGATAAATATTGGGTTGAAAAGCCTTAATTTAGAGGTTTAAGGCCATTGCCCGGGCTAACTATGGGATCAACAGTAAACTTTGGGCTAAAAAGCCTTGGTTTGGTAGCTTAAAGCCATTGGTTTGGTCGACTATGGGGTCGATAATAGGATAGTGGGTCAAAAAGCCTTGGTTAGGCGGCTTGAAGTCACTTCTTGGGTCGAGTACGAGGTCGACTATGAGCTTACATATGTTTCTGAATTATTAGGGGGGCTATTATAGCGTTGCAAATGAATGATAGTAGAATTGCTGGAAACTTCATTTATACCAAATAATACAATGGCTATTACAAAGCTTTTCATACATAAATTTGTTTCAAGTTAATGGCATTCCATGGACGTAAAAGCTCTTAGCCATTGATGCCGCTAGTCGATATATATTGTGCTTTAACACCTTGATGACAGTATAGGGCCTCTCCCACTTTGAGTCAAGCTTGTTGATGTTCTTCGACACTTTCACCTTTTTGAGAACCAAGTCCCCTACCTTGATACTGCATGGTTGAATCCTTTTGTTGTAATACTCCACTATCTTTGATCTGTATCCCTGCATGCTGTTGTAAGCTTCTTATAGCAACGTGTCGATGGTCTCTAGGTCAAGTTTCTTTTCAGATGTGTTTGTGATCAAATTGAAATGGATCACTCAAGCTGTGTGTTGTATCAATTCAGAGGATATAACTACTTTAGAACCATAGACCAAGCTATAAGGGCTATGACCTGTAGTTGTACTAAGGGGGGTTCTGTATGCCCATAGCATGCCTGGGAGGTCGTCTACCCATCTCGATCTAGGTCCTTCTAGTTGGGCTTTGAGGTGATCAAGAATTATCCTATTTGTTACTTTTGTTTGGCCATTGGCCTATGAGTTCCCCACTAAAGTGAAATATTGGCGAATCCCTAGAGCTTTACACCAATTCCTTGTGCTTTTACTCTGAAATTATGTTATATTGTCCAAAATGAGGACCTTGGGGAGGCTAAATTAGTAGATAATATTCTTCCAAATAAAGCTCTTGATAGCCACATTGATTTTTTGCGGAACTGCTTCTCCTTAACCTATTTAGTGAAATATTCAACTATAACGATGATGAATTTTATTTTACCTATAGTCTTTAACATGGGGCCTACTATGTTGATCCCCCACAAGTCGAATGGCTAAGTGAATTGAATGCTTACCATAGACACAGCTAGTTGGTGCGATATGTTTGAGTGGACTTAGTAGGACGGGCATTTTCAGGTGAAGTCAACGGTATCTTTCAATAGTGTAAGCTAAAAGTATCCATATCTAATGACCTTATGTGCAAGAGATCTTTCTCTAGAGTGGTTCCCATAAATGCCTATGTGGATGTCCTATAAAACGTCATGAGCTTGGTCTGAATCCAAGTACCTTAGGGATAGTCCAGACATCAAACTTTTATAAAGTTGGTTGTGCTCATCGAGGATGAATTTGGTTGTTTGACCTCTAAGCCTACGTGCCTCATACTTGTCGTTAGAAATTGCATCATGACTTAAGTAAAGCTTTATTTTATCTTACCCAAAAAGAACTTTCTTCTCGACGTTTCCCAAAAAATTTTGTTCAAGAATACCTATTGATGATTTGCTTGCAACCAAAAATGTTATCATTTTGTCTCTTGTCCCTCTGGTTGAGTTGATGAATTTCGACGAGGCATCTTCGATTAGGGGTACTTAGCTGAGGGTGAATTTTTTGAATAATTGTTGCAGTTTTTTGACCTTGGCCAAGTACTAGCTCATGGTCGAGTCCTGGGCCTCAAAATTTCCCTTGACCTGTTCTACGACCAGCTAGGAATTTGTAATTGCTGCTAGGTGCTCAACTCCACAATTTGTTGCCATCCTCATTCCTATGACGAGGGCTTCATACTCAACTTTGTTGTTGTTGACTGGGTAGTTGAGCTTAATTGCAAAGTTGTACTCCTCTATCGATGGGGAACAGAGTGTAACACCTATCCATCCTCCTAAGATGGTCACTGATCCGTTGACGTGCAATGTCCAAACAAAAAAGGTATCACCATTCTAATTAGGGAGATCGATCCGCTTGATAATGACATTGATTAAAACCTATGTTTTTATGGCCATTCAGGGTTGAAAAGTGAGATGTGTTTGGCTTTGAAAGTATCTGTTTCAATGGTTGGTTTATCAACGCTGCGATGGCATGGGACTGAAAGTATGGTTGTAGCTAAGGCAAGAGCAAACTTCTCAATCTCTAGGTAGTTATATTTTAGTTCTTGTAGTGCCTTGTTACAGTAATAGATTGATTGATGATTTCAATCTCCGGTCAAGATCAAAACTGAACCAATCAAGGTATTAGAAATAGTTAAATAGAGGCGTAGAAGAACTTCCTCTAGTTTCAGTTAGGCTAGCATAGGATGCGAGGATAAATATTGCTTTAGGTTGACTAGAGCCTGATCACATTATTTAGTTCATTGGAAACTTAACTTCTTTGTGTTCTTAAGTATCTTGAAAAAAATGGAGGCTTTTGTCGGCCAAACGAGCAATGAACTTGCCAAGAGCTATAATTGTCCTGACTAGATGTTGCATGTCTATGACTATTCAAGGTGGTGCAATGCCCAACATAGCTTGAATTTTTTGAGGATTTGCTTGAATGCCCCTCTGACTGACTATGTAACCTAGGAACCTACCTTCTCAAACTCCAAAGATACACTTGTTTGGGTTTAATTTCATGCCAATGCTCGTAGTATAGAAAATGTGTGGTTGAGGTCGAGTAGATGGTCTTTAGCCTGCTCTATTTTGATGATCATGTCATCAGCATAAACCTCCATAGACTGGCTGATCTCATTTTTGAACGTAAAGTTGAATAGTCTCTAGTAAGTTGTCCCTATGTTCTTAAGTCTAAAAGGTATGACCAAAAAATAATAAATCCCATTAGGGACCACAAAAAAGGTCTTATCCCTATCTTCAAGTGCTACAAATATTTGGTAATAACCTTGAAACCATCTATCATACTCAACAATTCACAACCAACAGTAGAATCTACTAGTAAATCTATACGAGGCAGGGACTAAGGATATTTAGGACAAGCTTTATTTAAATCAATGAAATTGTTACACATGCGCCACTTTCTCTCATTCTTAGGGACGAGCACAACATTACAAAATCAAGAGGGCTATTGGATTTCTACAATATATCTTATGTCTAAGAGTATGTTGACCTCTTCCTCGATGATCTGACATCTCTCGTATTAAGAGTTCTCATCTTTCGCTTGATTGGTTTATATGAGAGGTGCACATTGAAGTGGTGGACGATGAACTAGAGTCGATTCTTTAGAGGTTGGATGCCTTTCAGGCAAATATGTTAATGTTATTGCATAAATAATTGACCATGAGACACTCTATGTGGTGGTCCATGTTAGTTTCAACTCTAGTACTTTTGTTAAGGTTCCCGACCTCCAACTTAACAGTTTTAAACTCCCTGAAGGGCTCAACTCTGGTGTTTTCCAACTTTCTCTTCTTACTTGTTTAGCCTTTCTCGGGTTCTGCTACAGGGGCATCCCCTGAGATCTTTGATTGTGGTCCAATCTTCTGCTCGCACAACCTAATTGAGATAGTTTAACTTCATCATGTCTCTTTTATGTTGCATAAGAGCTTGCTTGTGCCTATTAAGGTAAAAAATTTGATTTCATGAGGTATGTAGAGATAATGGCTCAAAAATTGTTTAAAGCTAGTCACCCAATGATAACATTGTAGGCAAATGAAGTGTTAATGACTAAATAATTGATCATGAGGGCTCTTCTGCGTAGGGCTTCCCCAAATTATATGGACAGGTTGATGGAACCCTTTGGAATGATTTTCGACCCCCCAAAACTAACCAGGGGTGTTTGAACAAGCTCAAACTTTAACTACCCCAGATTCATCCTCTTCAAGGTCGATAAAAATATAATGTTGGTAGAACTGCCATTATCGCCTAAAACCTTCCTCTATTTGAAATTGGTGATTTCAACATATACCTCCATGGGGCTATCGGTATTGTGATTGAGTCTTATGCTTTTAATATGAGTGTCAGTGAAGAAAATTGATTCTACATTGGTGAAAAGTTCGTAAATAGTTTTGATCAGCTTTGACTTGGTTAATTCCAGTCTTCGCAGGGTTTATCTCCTTACAGATTTTGAGTCTTGCTAGTAGGATCTCTTGCAATCATGTTAATAACTCCTTGGATAGATGGGCGGGTGTCATGGGCAGGTTTTTTTCTTTTATCTTCTTTCCTCGAGCTAATCGACTTTTCTTTACAAGAAGTCTAGTCGGTCTTACTCACTACTTCCTAGGTGGATTCAGCTATATATTTCTTAAGATGGCCTTGTCTAATCAATCGCTCAATCTCAGCATGTAGATTGAAATAATCCTTTGTATCATAGCCTCTTTGCTTATGGAAATGATAAATTTCTTTGATTTCCTCATAGCCTTTGTTTCAGTCAATTTCTTGGGTTTTTTTAGGAGGTTATCTTGCCAAATTGCAAATAGCACCTCTTTCCTCAAGAGGTTGAGTGGTGTGTAATGAAAACATTTGATAGGAGATCGAAGACCTTTCCTTTGTTGTTGGTCATATTCCTCCTTATTTTTCTTTTTGTAACTCTTAGGATTTTCAAATTTAAGTTTGTTCATCTCCTTTTGGGTCATATATCTCTCCATCAAATTGAGTAGCTTCTCCATCAATCGGGGGGGTGCTCGTGTATCAAGGTATTAGTGCATTCTTTGTGTCTAAGGCCCAAGAAAAGTATATCGATCAAAAACTCTATTCTTTGGTTGTCAATCTTTAACACCTCAATGTTGAATTTGGTAAAAACATTATGAAGGGATTCTCTTTCATTCTACTTTACTGCATAGAGGTGAGTGTGAGGGAGCTTCATCTGTCTTTGACTGGTGAATTGGTGAAAGAATTTGTCATACAGTTGATCGTATGAATTAATTAACACTAGCTCAAGCTTAATGAACTAGTCGAGGGTAATGCCCTAGAAAGTGGTGACCTATCTTGGCATATATGTTTTCATTGTGGCCATGCAATTGCGTCATGTGCTTGAATTGCATCAAATGCTCATTCAAGTCCAACGAGCTATCATATTATGGTAGTCCGATTGGAACTTTAGCGTCAACAGTAATGCACTTGTCGAAGATTTCCTATGTGAATAGGGATTTCCTTTCTCTACAGAACCTCTGTGACCCTTTCAACTGATAGCTCTTCTATGTATTTCTCTTCAAACTCTCTTCCAAGCACTCATTCAACTACTGCACCTGGTGGGACACCTCTTTCTATTCCTTTCGATCAGCTTGGGACATATTTGTATTTGCTTGGAGCTTTGAGCACTCGACCTATCATGTTGCTGGGCTCGAATGGGTCAAGCACAATTATCAATAGAATCATCAATTCTCTCCCACAGAGCTGGTCGGATCTCTTCTCTAGGGAAATATTCAGGGTTGATTTCCCATCTAGATGAGGATAGCCTAGATTCTAGTTACCTGCAACTATCTCTAGGTAATCTTTCCTCAGGATGGGGATTATGGCGTTACACTGATTGCTGGGCTGTATGCCGATTCAAGGCAGTAGACAACTCAATAGAAATTTGAGCAAAGATTTGTTTGCTAATTAGCTATATTAGTTGAGGCATGGTTAAAGTAACAACTTGTTCCGAAGGGGTGCTGGGTCTCGGAGCATTTGACTCTTGCTGAGGTTGAGGGGGAAAAAGAGATGTAGTTCTTCTATTCTCCTACCTTTATGAAGTCGTTGGCTTGGTGCTCACCATTTCTCAATTACAATCTCAAGCTTCCCATAGATGGCGCCAAATGATGGGAGTGAAAGCTGTAGTTTATTGGATTGGGCTGATGTTTAGGATAATTTGACCTGTCTGATTGAGTGATCTAACTTTAAAGGAACTCGAGCTAAGATCTACAATCACAAGCAAACGTCAGGCTAACCAAGGTGCCATCAACTAAGGTACTCCAATGCTCAAATCAGTACAAGGTCAACTAGAATAGATGAGTAGCAGAGTGAAGGCTTAAGTAAAGAATGACATATCTTAAGAGTGGTTGGTAGTGGGGTACTTATAGCCTTCTTTGAATGGATGATATGTCCAAGATGTCTCTATATGTGTAGAGGGCTCTTGTCTTTATTTGGGGAGCTTTAGGTCATCTCGCATCCCTATAATATTCCAAGTGACTTCATCTCCAACTTTCAAGGACAGAATAGTACACTAGTGGCATGCCTCTTGTTAGGAGCAGTGACAGGGGTGGTACTAAGTTGGCATGCACTATTAATGCGAAGGCATGCTGCTTATTAAGGCATTTAACGTGGCAGAAAATGATTCGGTTTTAAAATAACCTCCATAGTTGACCTTGGGGTCAACCATAGAACTAGCTTCTGAGCATGGGCAGCTGTCGGGGGTCATGGCGCTCGAGTCCTCTCATCGAATACGATTGAGCCCACATGCTCGATTTGCGATCTAGTCGAGAGGTGCTAGTCTTACTTATTGCTTAGGCGATAAGGTAAGCATGTGGTCGATTAAGGTTGACAACCTTACTAGGCTTCAAAGGCGAGATAGGCCTGGATTGTACTCTTGGGTCATAACTGCTAGCCTAGGCCTGCTAAGCCATCCCATATTAGTAATAAGTACTTTTAGATGTAAATAAACATAGCAATTGCTACAAGAAAAAGTGTTTAACTTGTAAAATATTTATAATTCATTGTGTTGAATACTATGAAATACATTAATAAATAAAGTATAATGATTATAATAATCTTTTTAAAAAAGAACAAAAAAATAAAAAAGTAATTGATATATACTATGTCGATTGATATGCAATTTATTTATCAATATGTTGTGTAGAATATAAGTAAAGAAAATGTAATAATTATAATAAATAAAAAAAGAAAATTAAAAAGTTATCCCTATAAAAAATGATGAATAATTTCTAATTTATTTATAGTTTTTTTGTATTGAATACTATAAAGCATTAAAAAATCAATTGTATTATATTTGAATCATATAGATTTTTTGAACTATATATAGCTTTCTTATTTACGTAAGTAACGAAACTATGTACGCATATGTAGATAGATGTTTTTATTTTTAAAAAAATACATAAAGTATATTTTTTAAACAAATTTAAAAATTCCGTAGAATTATTTTGTAAAAAAAGGACAAATTTGTCATTATACTCTTTCATGTGTTGTTACCATCACTATATCAATCGTATCAAACGTTTGATAGCATCTTGTTATTGGTTGATTTTCGTTCTGTAAGTACGATCCCATGTTAGAGAAAACTCCTATTGAATTTTGCCAAGTGGAAAGATAAAAAAATTGACAAATGCGGATACGTCCATGCCAACACCATACAACTCACATACCGATAAGATTATTTTTTCAAAAAAGTTTTAAACATATAATACGATTTTAAGATATACGAATACTTTTACATTATATAAATTATGAAATATATATATAGACATACCCATATAGATATGTATAAAAAATTAATTAAAAATAAGGTTCATATTAGAAATCGTATTGAAATTTTATTAGTATGATTTGTGTACTACATAATCTGAGAGAGAGAGAGAGAGAGAGAGAGAGAGAGAGAGAGAGGGAGGGAGGTAGGTATTGGTTTTAATGGGCATAGAGCAAAAGCAATTTAGATACAAATCTTTTTCATCAACTCGCAGCCTTGCGGTGGCTGAGTGCATGTTGCCATTGACCTTGACCTTGTATATTAATAAAAAAATAAAATAAAATAGTACAGAGTACAGTTTTACTATATATATAAAAGTTATAAAATAAGGAGTATTGTTCCCTACAAAAAGACCCTATAAGCTATAACCTAAGAAAACTTAAATAAAAAGTGGTATCCCGTTACAGTTTCGAAGGCATAAATGTTCTAACTGATACCCCATTGAGTAGGAATATTCTAACTTGAGATTGTGTAGTATTGTAAATGTGATCACTTATATATAATGTATCATGAAACTAACTCTGAGTTTTGGTAGATACATGTAGCTTGCCAGTTCAAATTAATTCTGAAATTATTCCATGTGAGAATGGCGGGCTTGCCTAATTTACGAAAAAATTAGCAGCTAGCCGAGTTGCCTTCCCTAGCTATAAATGGGATCGATTTCATGCTTCAAACCATCTCCGATTGTCCGGTCCCAACGAGAAGCAGAGAAAACTATATGTTGATGACTGCTTTTGAATTAATTTGTTTCGGCCATACATCTCAGCTTCAAACGCCATATCAGTACCTTAATTTATCGCAAAAAATTCTGCCAATGTGATGTGACAGTGGTAGTGCCGTCTGCCAAGGAATTAGAACTACTCCTGAAATTAAGGGAAGACAAACATTAATTCCTCGATGGTCCAAATATGATGATTCCACTAACTCTTATAATGTTACTAGCTAAGCTAGAGCTTTTAAAAACTCCGTTGATATGTATTTTTCAATTACTTAAAATATTATATTTTTCGATCAATATTGATATGGATAATCCAGTAGGCCCAACAGGCCCAATTTCAAATGAGACAGCCCACGAGGCCCAACATGATACAGTATAATTCAGTAGGTCCAATAGGCCCAGACTCAGAAGAGACAACCTATGAAACCCAAAGACACATCAATTTGGTCGACATGTATCGACCGCATCTGGTAAGCCCTACGGTCAACCCGTATCGACCTGAGGGCCACTTCTAAAGTTTTAACATCCAAGTCCGATCGACATGAATCGACCTCTGGGTGCAAGTTGGATGGGTTGA
>JACGDI010001476.1:23785-36228 GCA_014898725.1 Jacaranda copaia | reverse complement strand
TCTCAAGCCCAAAACACTTGAATCAACCGAAGTACCTGACTCTCCAACTCTCTGTAGCATCAAGTATATATATATATATATATAGATATATGTAAAATTAATTTTTAAAACTGTGAATATGAAATTAGAAACTTAAAGTTTATTACTAAATGAAGTAGCCTTTTATATGATATATGGATATCTGGTATTCTAATAATATATATATATATATATATGTATGTAGGTATGTATTAATAATTTTAACAACTGAAAATTACTATTTGCGTCTTGAGATGATAAAAATGATACACAAAGTAGATATATATTGAAGCTATCTA
Organism: Jacaranda copaia; assembly: GCA_014898725.1. NCBI lineage: Eukaryota > Viridiplantae > Streptophyta > Magnoliopsida > Lamiales > Bignoniaceae > Jacaranda > Jacaranda copaia. The sequence continues at coordinate 35,911 of JACGDI010001476.1, read as the reverse complement.
ATAAGTAAATATTTAAATTAAGTAGAATAAAACATAAATGTTAAGGTTAATTTTTTACCAAAAGGTTAGATATTTTTATTTTTTACTTTAAATATACATTTTTATTTTAAGAATAATTTCAAATTTATCTAAATAAAGTAATTAATAATTAAAGTTATTACGAAATAAACAAACTATTTTTTCATGTCTAATAATCTTTTTTATCTCAAATATATAATCACTTTATTTTTAGTTGAAATATACATTCTTGAATTGTATTTATATTTTAATTAAAAAATTATCTTCTCGACAACTTATTGTTTGTAAATACCCAGATAATTTTTTCAATAATTTATACTTAGTATATTTGACAAATAAAAGAATGACTACGCAACTATGATTATCTTTACATATTATAATTCACTTAAAAAATTTACGACTTACCCAGGTTTCTAACTGTAAGAAGGATAATTTCATCTATTGCTGTGGAATATCAAATCATTACTTTATTAGTGAAAGATTCTAAAATTTGATATTTCCTCCTTAAACATATCAAAAATTTTCTAAATTTAATTATTTTTAAGATAATATTTTTTAAATATGCAAAATATATTTAAGTAAAACTATATATCAAGATTATAACAAATATTTTAATTTAAATTTAAAATATATTACAAGTACGAGAGATTATTTCCAACAACTTCTCTTAATTTCTCATATTTATATTATCAAAGTGTTCAGTTAAAAAAGTTTTAATTTTTAAACAATAACACAATATAAAAAATCAATTCTCAAATATTTGAAGCAAATCTTTTTTATTACATAAATATATTATAGTTGAAACTTTCAAAAGTCTGATAACTGGACGCTTAAAATAGCCAATTACGTTAATCTTTATATTTTGAATATATGTATTTTCACAATTTTAATATTTATATCAACTACCTTTATTTACACATTTTTGTTTAATAAGAATTTACAAAAGAGTATTGTACATATAGATAATATTAGACAGGAGTAATGTATCAATAAAGTTTTGTTGAAACTAAAAATTGTATTAAACTATTTTGTGCATCTTGTATTTAACGAGATATTGATATATAATATATATATAGATATATTAAGTTAAGTAATAAAAATTAATTTATTATTTAATAATAACTTTTCATAATATGTAAAACATATTATTTGATATATAATCTTAAAAATGATAAAACAATCCATAAACAAAAGCAAATAAATCTTACAATGTTGACAAATAATTAACATTTTAAAATCCTCAAGTGTAATAAAAATTGTTACTGTAACCGCTACATTTTTAACTATATGATGCTAAAGATATTTTATTTTTTATTTAAAGAAATAGTTTGCTTATATATCATATTAATATATATAGTTAAAAATTATATTAAATAAAAAAATTTTGCTCGGTTGTTTATTATCTATTCTTATTGCTTTTTTATTTTAACAATTTAAGAATCTATGTATAATTTATAGATATAAAGGTAGCAACTATCTATTGATACTCTAAATTGAATTAAGTTATATAAATCATCTTCAAATTTTAACATATTCAAATGAAATCTACATTTTATGTTATTAAATATAAGTTTTTCTTTTGAAATTTTGAAAAGATATTTTTTGTTATCTAATTATTTGAAGTAAAATAAATCTTATTAAAAAAATAAAAATATTTGTATAATTAAATTTATTTTAAGCTATGCCGGACATATAGTGAAGAATTTTAAGACACCATAATAGCAAAACATGGGAGCAACTTATAAATCATTTCAAAGCTCTATTGGCAAGCGAATACTTCATGATTCATTTAGACATTTTGTTGTCTATTCAAATTCTTCATTACTCATCCATTAAAATATGAAAATCTCAACATTTCTTGGACAAAAAGTATGCTTTTCAAGACCCCAAGAAAAATAATGATAAAGAAGTCAAAATAATGGGAATATACTAATTAAAATTTACAAAAAATTATAGTTTTAGTCATAATTTTATTAATAATATTTATTTTTAATTTCAATACTTATCTTATTTGCACAAAATTTTCATGAACATTCATGTTTCAAACTAATGAGGTTGAAAGCTATTTTACCGAATTGGGTTGTATTTGGGCTAATTCGATCAGGATGGTCAAATGATCCAACAGTGAAATATTCCTTGGCAGAGACATACAACCACTAGCAAACGTCAAATTAGTCAAGTTGGCCCCAGTTAAAGCACTTTGACTCTCAAGTTAGTACTAGTCAAGTAAGAAAATCGAGCAGCAAAGTAAGAACGTACAGTAAAAATGACATACTTGGAAGGTGGCTAGAAACAGGGTATTTATAGCCTTCACCAGGTGGTGATGTGTATAAGATGTCCCTATCAAGTGTAGAGGACTTTTGTCTTTACTTAGGAACTATATGTTATTTCTTATCCTTATACTATTCCAGATGGCACCATATCTTACTTTCTTGGGGGAATAGCACTCTGAGGCGCGCCTTTTGCTAGGTGGTGACAGAGGTAGTACTAGAGTGGCATGCGCCATTAATGTAGAGGCACACTGATTGTCAGGGCATTAAATGCGGCAATGATATGATTTGGCGACGGAGTAAGTACTCTAGTCGACGGTGATCGACCATGGAAAGTAGTCGATCAGAAAAATAGTTGAATAGAATAGGCTACCTAAAGCTTCCCATCGGGTAGGGTCAAGAACATACCACTCGACTTGAAAGTTTTATCGGGTAGGGTCGATAACACTTTACTCAACCTGAAGTTTTGGTCGCTTAGCTCGGCCCATAATACTGCATATACGCAAAGATGATGCTCGACGACCCACCTAGGTCTAGAAACGCAATTGGGTCTTAGATGCAAAGTAGGCTTGGAAGCACATTCTAGAGTGGATAACTATTGGGCTGGACCTATTGAGCTATCTCATATCATGAGTCATCCCCTCTCACGGTCCTGATTGAGCTTGTCGATCGAAAGAAGCAAGGAGTAGATACATAACTTAATGATGGTTCTAGGCACTCGACTAGGGTTTTTGAATTATAGACCATGGTTTTTGAATATTCAATTGGGGTTTGGGGTATTTAATGCATCGTTATGTTGAGGCATACGAAGCACCAAAAGATGGCTATGCAATTATTACCACCGATTGAGTTCCCTCATTCGAGTGCCTACAAATAAGCACAATAAAATTGCTCCTTTTTCACTTTTGCTGTGTTTGGTCTAGTTGAGCTTTGCATTCAGAGAGCCTTCTTTCCATTCTAATTCTTTAAAATTTCATTGATAACCTGGAAGTTTTACCTTCCCACTTCTACTTTTCTTTGGTTGTTTGTTGAATATGTTAACTACTTCATATAGTGAGGACACTAGGTCTTGGGCGCACAACTCCATGGTGAGGGTGAGAATAAGAGCACGTCTACTAGTTCATCAAGTTCAAGCTTGACATCTAATAGCTTAAGTGACGAGAGAGCTATTTCGGGAGGTGAGATAGGCTTAAGTGAGGTGCTAGCATCACGTGGTCGACTTTTCACCCCTGATTACTATAGTAAGATTGCCTCAAAAACTACCCTAGCTAATTTGATGCACATTAAGGAGCTCAACCATATGCCTACAAAGCATGAACTACTAGCCCTCGACCCACGGGATAGGATACATTGATCTCTAAAGGGGTGTATTATAGTTTTTGAGGAGGGGTTTAGGTGTGGGCTTAGGTTCCCTCTTGCACTAGCTATGGTCGATCTCCTAGGCGATCTAGAGGTTAGCATAACACAACTCCTTCCCAACTGCTTTTCGATCATATATAGTTTCATCATGATAATGCATTTATTCAACTAACTAGCTTCTTTCGCCAATTTCTCAAATCTTTGCCACCAACCATTGTTCGAGAAGTGGGATAACATTGAGGAATTCAAGTTCTACTACCTCACGACATAGTTGCATTGAAAATTCTTATTGACCTTGTCCTTCTCCTACGACTAGGAGTGTAAGAAATATTTTCTTTATGTTCGATGGCCCAAGGGGTTTAACATACTAAGGGGGTAGTGGAGGGGACATGTTGAGATGTCGAGAAATTCGACCCCAAGCTAACCAAACACTTTCATTCCAAACCTTGTCGAGTTTGGTAAAATAGAGGCCTCTATTTAAATCAAGGAGAGGTGTTTATGGTTGGTTGGCTTGTCATCGACTGAGCTAAACTTACTTGTAGGTGATCGATTAGATAGTTCTCTATCGATTGTGATGATTCTATTTCATGCTATCTTTCTGCTCAAATATAATTATTTTCCTTTTACATTGTACTAGCAAATCAAGAAGAGATAATGAACCAAGCATGACAAGAAGCGATGGCTTGTGCTCAGAGTAACAAGGAGCACTACCAAGCAATGGCGACTCGTTGCCAGGCTACTGCCTCAACAGTAGCTCCAACACCTTCAATCGTAGCCCCTATGCCTTATGCCACAGAATCAACCCTAAGGGCTTTCCTCCCTCGACCAACAGCGACGATAGGCAGTAGCTCCACCGATCAAGGTAAAAGACTAATGGTTGAATAGGGAGGTCGTGCTCCAAAGAAGTCAGTGGGCGATAAAAGTAAAGAGAAAGCTATGACTAGCCATGACTTGCTTGGAAAGCACAACAATAGGGTATTGTTTCAACTGCCTCGACTATTTTCACCCTAGTTCAAGATAGAGTTGAACATGGCTATCCACAATTTAACCTCTATAATGGCGTCGGGGTCAACTGAGGGCACAACGCTCAAATGCATAATGGCCGGGCCTTTTATGTTCAAGCAGAGGAAATTTATGGACCTAAGCTAAGTTGGTTCGCTCAAGGCTCTAGCATAGCATTGTAACATGGCAAGTGTATGGTCGATAATTTTCTCATCGAATACTCTTTTTCTAGCTGCTATGGGATAACCTAGTAGGCCCAACATCAAATGAGACAGCCCAGGAGGCCCAACAGTAAGTCTGTTTAGTCAACCTGTTTCGACCTCACTTGGTAGGATCCGCGGTCGACCTGCATTGACCACAGGACCACTCCAAAAGTTTGAATATTTAGGTCTGGTCAACATATATCGACCTCAAGACCCACTCTGGTAGATCTCTGCTGTATTTATTAGTCTGACAAGCTACATGCCTCCACATTAATGATGCGTGATAGCTAGTACAGCCGCTACCACCAACTCTACCAACCCTGCCACCAACTTTAGCAAAGACGCGTCTCCACTGGCACAGTTCATCTAGGAAAACATGAGATTTAGCCACCTGGAATAGTATTGGGATTCGAACATGGAATGACCACCAATCCTCTGACAAAGACAAAAGTCAGTATACCTGATAAGGATATCAGGGTCAAATCACACCTGGAGAAAGCTATAAATACTTTAAACTCAACTACGCTCAAGGTAATGCCCAATACACTATAAGCTTTACATTCTCTGTACTCTGTTCTATCTTCACATCTCGACCAGAACTAACTTGAGCATCGAAGTGCCTTAGCCAGGGGAACCTCAACTAGTTTAATGTGTGTTGTGGTTATAGATCTCAAGTTCTAAGATATATACAACCCTGAGTACTTGATCTCCCTGGTTGATTTACCCGTAGCACAACCCCTTTTTCTCTATACACAGCTTTTAGAAGCATCATTTGGCGTCGTCTGTGGAAAACCATTGAGATTATAGCAATAAAAATGGTAAACACATGCAGAGTAGTATTAGGAAGGGAGGAGAACTAAAGGTCCATTTCTCCACCTCTCCCTAACCCCCAGCAAGGTACAAGTGCTCTGGGCGTCAGCGCCCCTCAAGAGCAAATAGTGACACTCACCATGCCCCAATTGATGTAGCTGATAAGTGAGCAAATTTTTGCTAAAATATCAGCCCAATTATCTACCGCTCTAAACAGGCACACTACAGTACCCGCTCCCACCGCCAGTGCAACTCCACAATTTCTCTTGCTGGAAAATAGGTCCTCTGAGAACAGTTGCTCCTGCTAAGAAGCCAGGCAGCCACTCGCCAGGTGCAAAGTCAATCCTAGATGGCCATAGGAAGAGAGAAGACATCCAAAAGTACGGGAGGAGGTGGCAGACTAAATAGATCACACCAAACCTAATCGAGTCATTCAACGCGATAAGGTCGAACGCTCTAGGTGTGACTACCATGAACAGAGAGAAGAGTCTATAGATTTTGTGCATCGGCCCATTCGAGCCTCACAGTGCAATAGGGCCAAGCATCTTAGACTTGGTCTTAACTAGAATGCCACCCAGGCAGATCGAGATGAGTGGGAAGAAGTATCCCATCAAGTCCAGCAGCTGAACAGACATCTCGATGAGAACTTAAGGAGAAATACCGACAGAGCATAAACTTGGAGGCTCCTTAAAGGTCTCATCGAAAGAGAAAATCCCCATTCATTCAGGAAATCATTGACGAGCGCATTGCCGTGGATGCCAAAGTCCCCATCGATTTGTAGAGGTACAATGGTTCTACTGACCCTAATGAGCATCTCATGTAGTTCAAGCACATGATGCAGCTGCATGGACACAATGAATACATCCATGCTAAGATGCTGATGACCACTTTCCAAGGCATCACGCTAGACTGGTTTGTAAAGCTTGAACCATCATCGATTTACTCTTATGACCAGCTGTGTGACAAATTCTTGCACCAATTTGCCAGCAGAATGAAGGCTAAGCTCCCCCATACCCACCTCCATACCATCAAGCAAGTCGAAGAGGAGTCCTTCTGAGATTTATTTACCAGATTTAATATGGAGGTCCTAAATATAGATAACCCCAAGATTAAGTTCTTGATCGACGTGTTGTTCCTGGGGCTCAAGCATAAGAAATACACCAATACTTTAGTACAAGAATGGCCCTGGTTGATGGAGGAGCTACTCGACCTGGCAGAACGATACATGACCCAGGAAGAAATGAACAAGCTCAAGTTCGGATCCTCCGATGTCAAGAAAAAAAGAAAGGAGAGAGACGATCAAAAACAAAAAGAGAGAGGTCGATCTCTAATCAAATGCTTCCATGACTATATGCCATTGAACATCCCGAGAAAGGAGGCCCTGTATGTCATCCAGCATGATAACCTCCTTAAAAAGCCCAAAACATTGGTGGAGACTGAAGCTATGAAGAAATCAAAGAAATACTGTCATTTTCATAAATAGAAGGGGCATGACACCAATGAGTGCTTCAATTTCCAAGACAAGATCGAGAGATTGATCAGGTAGGACCACCTTAAAAAATACATAGCCGTGGAAGCCCAGATTGAAGGGGGCAAAATCGACCGAACTCCTCATAGAGAAAGGTCGGTTAGCCCTAAGAGAGAAGATAAAGAAAAGAAGCCCACCAAGGAAGATTGCCCATCTATCAAAAGGGTGATTGACATGATTGCAAGAAGTCCCATTGAGGGAGACTCTAAGTCCACTCAGAGACAAACATAGAGGAGGCTCAAATCCAATAAAACTTTGCCTGTAGAGACAACTTTCCACCTCACAACGAGCGCAGAACCCATTTCATTCACTGATGCCGGCTTGGCCCACCTCGAGGGCAGAAATATTGATCACAAGATAGATTGCCCGATGGTCATTTTTATGGAGATTGTGAACTTTGAGGTGCGCAAGGTTCTGATCGACAATGGTAGCTCAGCGAATATCATCTTCTTATCTACACTAAAGAGAATGAACATGGGCAAGTTGAAATTCCAACTTGTGCACATGCTGCTGGTCGGATTCAAGGGGTCAGAGATCATACCAGAGGGGTCGATTGACTTGTCTACATCGTTTGGAAAGGCTCCTCAAAGGAGAACATTAATGTTGAACTACCTTGTGGTCAATAACCCATTCACCTATAATGTCATCATCGGCCGACTTGCCCTTAATGACTTTCATGCCATTGTGTCCACTTATCAAGTTTCCAACCCCAACCGGTATAGGCGAGCTTTTGTACAACTTGAAGGAGGTGTGGAGATGTTAAAACATCTTGGTTGAGCCAACTGAGCAGAAAACTCGACCGCAATTGAAGACTTTGAGAGATGTCTCTGTAGCGAAATCCGAAGAGACCCAGGTCAGCAAGAAGCGAAAGTTGGAGGACACCAGAATGGAGCTTATTGGAGAATTAAAGACTATTGAGCTCAAAAAAGGTAACTCCAAAAAGCCAACTCGTATCGAAACAGACTTAGGCCTTTACTTGGAGTGTCTCATGGTCGATTTCTTGAGGAGAACTGTCGATGTCTTTGCGTGGAAGGCATCCGACCTGTAGAGGATCGACCCTAATATTATTGTGCACCACCTCAATACTGACCCCTCATACAAGCCGATCAGACAAAAGACAAGGACATTTAATGCCAAGAGGACACAAATCATCAAAGAAAATGTTAGAAAACTCTTAAATGCGGGTATATTGTAGAAATTCAGTATCCCTCTTGGCTTTGTAATGTTGTCCTAGTCCCAAAAATTGAAGGACAGTAGCGGATGTGTAATAATTTTACTGATTTGAATAAAGCATGCCCCAAGGATCCTTATCCCCTACCTTGGATAAATTTACTAGTTGATTCAATTGCTGGGTGTGAATTTTAAGTATGATGGATGCATTTCAAGGCTATCATCAGATCTTCATGGCACCTAAAGATAGGGATAAAATATCTTTTGTTGTTCCTAATAGGTTATATTGCTTTCTTGTTATGCCTTTGGTATAAAAAATATTGGGGCCACTTATCAGCGGTTAGTCAACTTCATGTTCAAAGACAAGATCAAAAAATCGATGGAAGTCTACGTGGATGACATGATAGTCAAGATAGAAAAAGCCCAAGACCACTTGCTCGACTTTAGTCATACTTTTGAGATATTGAGGGCATTTAGATTGAAGTTAAACCCAAATAAATCCATATTTGGGGTTCGAGGAGGAAACGTTTTGGGCTATGTGGTCAGCAAAAGAGGCATTGAGGCCAATCCACAGAAAATTCAAGCAATCTTAGATGTCATCCCTCCAAGAATGGTTTGGGAAGTTCAAAGACTGGTTAGGAGAATCGTGGCTTTGGGAAGGTTTATTGAGAGATTGGCCGACAAAAGCCTCCCCTTTTTCAAAATTCACAAAAATGCCAGAAAGATGAGTTTTCGATGGATGGAATAGTATGACTAGGTACTGATCGAGTTGAAGCAGTATTTGGCCTCACCCCCAATGTTGGCAAAACCTGAGCTGAGAGAAGTACTTCAGATATACTTAGCAGTCTTGAAAGCGTTGATCAGTTCAGTACTAGTATCGACCCGAAATGGCAGCCATCGACCAGTCTACCATTGTAGTAAGTTACTTCAAGGGCCATAACATAATTATTTAGAGATTGAAAAATTTGCATTGGCCTTAGTGACAGATGCTCAGAAGCTAAGACCGTACTTCAAGTTTTACTCTATTATAGTGCTAACAAATTAGCCATTGAAGCAAGTGTTAGTGAAGCCCGATACATTAGGTAGATTGACCAAGTGGGCGATCGAGCTTGAGGAGTTCGACATCAGCTTTCAACCTTGAACGGCCATCAAAGCTCAGGTACTTGCCGACTTCATTGCAGATCGAGTCGACTTACCCGATAAAAGTGTCACTACCTCTTTTGTTTGGACTTTACATATCAATGGGTCATTGGCCACATCTGGGGGAGGAATTGGAGTCGCTCTTCGCACCCCAGATGTTGAGGAGTATGATTTTGCAATCAAACTGGATTATACAGTAACAAACAATGAGGCCGAGTACGAGGCCCTACTGACAGAAATGAGAATGGCGCTTGAGCATGGGGTCGAGCACTTGGCTGCGATTACAGACTCCCACTTAGTGGCTGAGCAGGTCAAGGAAAATTTCAAAGCTAAAGAACAGTCGATGGTCCGGTACCTGACCGAGGTAAAGAGGTTATAGCAATCGTTCAAAAGATTTACTCTCAACCAGGTCCCTCAATCTGAAAATAAATAGGCAGATGTCCTTTCCAAGTTTGCCAACTCAATCAAAGGAACAAGAGATAAGAAAATCATATTTTTGGTCTCAGACAGGCCATTAATTGCACTCTCTAATGAAAATCTTATAACAGCCATTGACGAGACAACTGTTTCTTGGCAGACCCAAATAAAACTATATCTCAGCCAAGACATTGTCCCTGACAACAAGAATGAGGCTTGGTGCCTTCGAGGTCAAGCCTCCAAATTTGCCCTCAACAAGCTTGGTCAATTATACAAGAGATCCTTCGTTGAACCCCATTTGAGATGCTTGGATCAGGATCAGGTATTGAAAGTGTTACAGGATATTCATACAGGCATGTGTGGCAACCATTCTAGAGAGAGGTCCCTTGCCCATAAAATAATTAGGTATGGATACTTTTGGCCAGCATTATTGAGAGATTTGATGGATTTCGCACACAAGTGTGCATTATGCCAAGTCTATTCCAACCTATCGCACCAGCCAGCCACGCTGATGGTTAATGTTCAGATTTTCTGGCCGTTTGATTAGTGGAAATCAATATAGTGGGCCCTTTGCTAAGATCAATAGGGCAGTGAAAATTTATAATCTTAGCGGTTGAATATTTCATCAGGTGGGTTGAAGCTGAGGCTGTCCCTAAGATAACGGACGCAGCCATAAAAAGTTTTATATGAAAGAATATAATTTATCGTTTTGGCCTGCCCAAGGTATTTATTTTAGATAACAACACTCAGTTTTAGAGTAAGAGCACATGAGGTTGGTGCGAGACCTTAGGGATCACACAACATTTCACATCAGTGGGTAATCCTCAATTGAATGGTCAGATCGAGTGACCAACCAGACTATCCTCGACCAATTGAAGGCCAAAATTTAAGACATTAGGCCGAACTGGGCAGATGACCTACTCGACGTGCTATGGGCTTACAAGATAACTCCCCAAACAGCCATCGATCACACCCCTTACAGCCAAGTATATGGGTCGGAAGCAATCATACCTTCAAAATTGATCTAACATACTGCTCGGGTCATCCACTTTTACCCACTAAGAAACACATTGAAAAGAAAGCTGGATCTCAAAACTATCGACAAGCATCGATAGGAGGCTTACAATATTATACAGTGCTACAGAGCGAAGAAGACCCAGAACTATAATAACAGGATCAGAGAGCATTGTTTCAACATTGGGGATCTTGTCCTCAAGAAGGTGGAGGTATCCAAGAACGTGGGCAAGCTCGAACCAAAGTGGGAAAGGCCATACTCTGTTAACAATGTAGCAAAGCACAATGCCTATAGATTGGCCAACATGTAAGGAGAGGAACTCCCCCGCTCATTGAACGCCATCAATCTCAGGAAGTTTTTTATTTAAAAATATATGGCATTTATCCTTGCGACCTTTTGGTCTTAAATAAAATTACAATTTTATTAGCTTAATTGTTATCTTTAATAATTCTAGTCAACCCCATAGTCGACAACTAAGTAGCCCCTTGCTGCCACCTAAACAGCTCTTAGTCGTTCAAGTTTTTAGTCAATCTCGTAGTCGACAACTAAGCAGCTCCTTGTTGCCACAAATGGCTCCTAGCCGTCCAAGTTTCTAGTTGACCTTGTAGTCAATGACTAAGCAGCCCCTTGCTGCCACAAATGGCTCCTAGCCATCCAAGTTTCTAGTCGACCCCATAGTCAATGACTAAACAGCCCTTTACTGCCACAAACGGCTCCTAGCCATCCAAGTTTCTAGTCGACCCTATAGTTGATGATTAAGCAGTCCCTTGCTGCCACCTAAATGGCTCCTAGCCGCCCAAATTTCTAGTCGACCCCATAGTTAACAACTAAGTAGCCCCTTGCTACCACTTAAACGGCTCCTGGCCGCCTTAGTTATTCTAGTCGACCATCTGCTTTTTGTCAACCCCGTATTTGGCAAGGGATTCGACTCTTTTTTTAGGGGTACTTAACTTTAAGGGTCGAATAAATAGTTAACTGAGAATGTGAAGCAATGATGACACAATCATGTAACATAATTACTATACAACAGGCAACCAAATATTTTCCACATTATCACAACAAAAATCAAAGGCTATGCATGGCTCAACAGGAGGAAATTGAAAGAGAAAATATGCTTTTATTGATAATCCTCTGGTAGGGGTACAATTACAAAAAAAAAATAAGAAGGAAAAAAGAGGCTTTTTTAATTCTACT
>JACGDI010001476.1:1383-23685 GCA_014898725.1 Jacaranda copaia | reverse complement strand
TAAAGGAAAGGTAGAAAAGAATAAGAACAGCAAAGGCACTTACAGTGGAAATCTCAAAAGGTAAAGCGCAGAACTTGAAGGGCTTCAAAGATAGTGATTCGATCAGAAGTTTAGACAGCAAAAGTATAAATAGAGTTTGTTATCCCCCTATTTATAGGCATTCATGCATGGGAATCTATGTAACTGCTATGATGATAGCCTGTCCCAGCACGCTTCATATTTTGTACACTAATAGCAGCATTAAATTCAGAGAAACTGCCTCAAACCTTAGTCGGCAGTTTAAAAACTCAGGTTGAGGATTCAAAAATCCTGGTCGAACATGGTAACTACTATAATTGAATGTAAACTCCCTACTTTTTCTCATCGGCAAGCTCAATCAAGACCGTGAATTGGGGGGACTCATGATATGGGATAACCCAGTAGGCCTAACAGGTCCAACATCAAATGAGATAGCCTAAGAGGCCCAATAGTAAGTTTGTTTGGTTGACCAGTATCAACCTCACTTGGTAGGGTCTGCGGTTGACCCACATCAACCACAGGACCCTCGAATCTCTATGTATTTATTAGTTTGATAGGCTGTATGCCTCTGCATTAATGATGCGTGATAGTCGGTAAGCTGCTGCCACCAACTCTACCAACACTACCACCAACTTTGGTAGAGACGAGTCTCCACTGGCATAGTTTATTCAGAAAAATAGGAGATTTAGCCACCTAAAACAGTACTGAGATCTAGACATGAAATGACCACCAACCCCCTGGCAAAGACAAAAGTCAGTAAACTTAATAAAGATACTAGGGTCAAATCACACCTGAAAAAGGCTATAAATACTTCAAACTCAACTATGCTCAAGGTAATGTCCAATACACTATAAGCCTTACATTCTCTGTACTTTGCTCGATCTTCACATCTTGACCAGAACTAACTTGAGTATCGGAGTGCCTTAGTTGGGGACACCTCAGCTAGTTTAACATGTATTGTGATTGCAGATCTCAAGCCCCAAGATATATACAACCCTGAGTACTCTACCTCACTGATTGATTTACCCGTAGCATAACCCCCTTTTCTCTATATGCAGCTTTCAGCAGCATCACTAGCTAATCACACTTTTCTAATGAATGAGTTTTCCTTTCAGGTGAGCCAGCTCGACTATGATTTCTACCGAAGGTTGAAGCTAGCATTGGTAGATCGAGTGCAGCTGTAGAAAAGGATATGGATACCCTAAAGGTGCAGCTCGAATATTCCAGCTCTATGTCGACTAGCTAAATAAATAGGTCACGAACCTCCATAGGCAGCTCAATACAAAGGATCAATAGCTAGTTATGGCCATCCAAGAGAAAAGTCAGATAGATGAGCTACTGCACAAAGCTCGACTAAACATACAGTAAAGCTATGAGTCTGGTAAGATGGTAGGGCCCAATGCTGCATTGCAACTAGCCCAAGAAGAGTTCTTTAGAAATCTTCCACTAATGCAAAGAGCAATAGAACAACAATTTATGCTTTGCTTGGCCTTTCAAGATGCAAACGTAGTCTTCTCACTCTACGATACAAGGATTACCTTTGAGAAGGCCACAAGTAGCCCAAGTATTTAGGCTATGCCTTCAAGGTAGAGGGTAAGGACTGCATGAGCCCTATTCTAGACAAATAGTTACGACCATATCGCTAGCCTGAGGAGGCTGCTGCTAAAAGGGGTACTAGAGAAAACATCCCATGGAGGCCATGACAACTAATCAATAGAGATAGGCAAAGGTGTTGAGGAGGCTAGCCATCATGGCAAAAGAGTTTGACTTTTTCTTTGAGATTTGGAATGGCATGGTCAATGCTAGCGCATATGTGCTGCGCTCTGAGGATTTCTTGGCCGATGAGGCAAGTTCTTCGTAGCCCGTGCAAGCCATTCTTCTTCTCACATCAGTAATGCCCGAACTAGGGGCATTAGTGCCAATTTTGTTAAGCAATGAGCTCGATGACACTATCGAAGAGGGCACACAGACAACTTAAGAAGGTGCATGGTCAAGTGACAACTAAAGTTCCTACCTGGTTAAGATTGTGATCGCCTAGTATAGGCAATGTTGCACCTTTGTAATCTTTTTTCTTTTTTGTCGATAAAGTTTGTGTATTTCAACTGTGATGAAGATTTTGTTTAATGAAATAGAACATTATTTTGATCAACGTGTAGCTAATTCTTTTGCACTTTCTTTACTTTATGCAATTGGTCTTGTCGAATATGGATAGTTGACAACTAAATTAATTAACTTAAAACCTCATAACAAAGTTTAGGGTTGATTATGGTTATCACCTTTGTTGAGTTTATGGTTGAATTTTACAGTCATCATTTAGATAAACAAGTTCCTACTCGATTATGTGGTCAATATATGAACAACCATTTTTGGCAAAACATCATGACATAACTCAATCAGGTTGATTATAATTGAACATGAGTGCTAAAAGGCATTTAATCATTGGTGTGAAGTCGTTGATTGGGTTGATTGTATACTTGATTTGGCAGCTTGAAGCTATTTTTGGGTCAACTACAGGGTTGACTTGAAATTTAGGGGTTAAAAGCCTTGTTTTGGTAGCTTGAAACTACTTTTAGGTCGACTACGAGGTCGACTTGAAACTTTAGCTTAAAAGCTTTGATTTGGTAGCTTGAAGTTGCTTTTGGGGTCAACTTGAACGATGGGCTGGAAAGACTTGGTTTTTCAGCTTGAATATGCTTCTTAGGTCGACTATGGGGTCAACTTGAAACTTTGAGTTATGCGAGGTAGATGGGAGTGCTTGCAGCTGTAGCATTACAAGTGAATGATAGTAATGCTGCTAAAACTTTATTTATATTAAAGAATACAAGGATGACTACAAAGCATTTTTATCATAGAATTTCTTCAAGTTGTGGCATTCCATAGGCGAGGAAGCCCGTCCCTATAGCTGTTAGCAAGTTAATAGGTGTTATGCTTTGATACTTTCACAATAGTGCAGGGTCCCTCCCATTTTAGGTCAAGTTTGCCGATATTCTTGGATACTTTCACCTTTTTCAAAACAAAGTCTCTGACCTTAAAATGGCATGGCCTTACCCCTTTATTATAGTTCTCTGCCATCTTTGATCTATAACGTTGCATGGTATTATAGGCTTATTATCTCCATTCATCAATTATCTCCAAGTCAAATTTCCTTTCTAAGGTGTTTCTGATCAGGTTGAAGTAGATCACTTGAGTAGTGTGTTGTATGAGTTTAGAGGGGATGACTTCTTTAGAATCGTATACCAAATTGTAAGGGCTGTGACTTTTAGCTGTATGGGGGGTAGTCTTGTATGCCCATAACACCCCAGAAAGGTCATCTACCCAGCTCAACCCGATCCCTTGTATTCTAGCTTCAAATGGTCGAGGATTGTTCTATTTGTTACCTTTGTTTGGGTGTTCATTGAGGGTTGCCCACTGAGGTAAAGTGTTGGGTGATCCCCAAGGCCTCACAATAACTTCAGGTGTTTCTGCTCTAAAACTGCATCTCGTTGTCTAAAATGAGGATCTTAGGGAGACCAAAATTTCAAATAATATTTTTCTAGATAAAATTTTTGATAGTTGCATCAGTTATTTCTAAGACAGCTTCGGCCTCGACTTATTTGGTGAAGTACTCAACTACCACAATTTTGAACTTTTGTTGATCTGTGGTCTTTGGCAACGAACCCAGAATGTCAATCCCCCATTGATCAAATGGCCAAGTGATCTGAACATTGATCATGGGTGCCACGGGTTAGTGTGGGAGGTTCGAGGGGACTTGGCATGATGGATACTTCTGAGCAAAGTTAACAGTATCTTTCAGTAAAGTAGGCCAAAAGTATCCATACCTAATGATCTTATGGGCAATAGATTTTTCTCCTGAATGATTCCCGCACATGCTTGTGTGGATATCCTATAAGACCTCATGAGCCTAGTCGGGATCCAGGCACCTCAGGGACAGTCTAGAGACCGACCTCTTATAGAGCAAGCCATGTTCATCAAGTGCAAACTTGGTGGCTTGTCCTTGAAGGCGATATGCCTCATTTTTGTATTCAAAGACTGTGTCGTGACTTAAATAGAGCTTTATTAGATCTTATCATGAAGGACATGTCTCCTCGATACTCCCCACCAAATTCTCTTCAAGAATGCCTATTAATAGTTTGTTAGCGATCAAAAAGGTTATTATCTTGTCTCTTGTACCTTTGGTCGAGCTAGCAGATTTAGACAGGGCATTCGCGTGCTCGTTCTCAAATTAAGGTATCTAGTTGAGAGTAAACTTTTTGAATGACTAATGTAATCTTTTGACCTCTGCCAAGTACTGGCTCATTGTCGAATCTTTGGCCTCAAAATTTCTTTTGACCTTTTCTACCACCAACTAGGAGTCTGTGATTGCTGCAAGGTGCTTGACTCCTTGGTTGAGTGCCATCTTTATCCTAGTGAAGAGGGCCTCATACCCAGCCTCGTTATTGATGATTTTATAATCAAGTTTGATCGTAAAATCATATTCTTTCACTGATGAGGAATGAAGAGCCACTTATGCTTCCCCTCCTGACATGGTCAATGATTTGTCAATATGTAAAGTCTGAACAAGAGGAGTTTTGCTACTTTTTTCAGGGATATTGACCCGCCCGGTGATGAAGTCGGCCAAGACTTATGCTTTGATGGCTGTTCTGGGTTCAAATGTGATATCAAACTCTCCCAACTCAATAGCTCATTTTGTTAACCTCCCTAACATGTCTGGCTTTGAGAGTACTTATTTTAATGATTGGTTTGTCAGTACTATCATTACATGGGACTGAAAGTATGGTCGCAGCTTTTGAGCTATAGTGACTAATGCTAGGTAAACTTCTCGATCTCCAAGTAATTATGTTATGGCCTTTGGAGTGCTTTGCTAAAATAATAAATTGGTTGGTGGTTTTTATCCCTGATCGAAACTAAGGCTGAGCTGATTGATGCTTCCGAAATAGCCAAGTAGATAAATAGTACCTCTCTGAGCTCCAATTTAGCGAATATGGGAGGTAATGATAAGTATTGCTTTAATTTGATTAGAGCCTGATCACACTATTCATTCTACTAGAAACCTAATTTCTTGGCATTTCTGAGAATTTTGAAGAATGGTAAGCTTTTGTTGGCCAAACAAGTGACAAATCTTCCCAAAGCTATAATCCTCCCAACTAGGTACTGTATATCTTTGATTGTGCATGGTGGAGCAATATCCAACACTGCCTAAATTTTATATGGATTGGCTTCAATGCCCTTTTGACTGACCATATAACCTAAGAATTTACCTTCTTAAACTCCGAATATGCACTTATTTGGATTTAACTTCATGTTGAGCGCTCGCAAGCAACGGTGTGGTTGAGGTCGAGCAAATAGTCCTTGGCCTTCTCTATTTTGACAATCATGTCATCAACATAAATCTCCATAGATTTGCCAATCTCATTCTTGAACATAAAGAAAAGTTTCTAGTAGGTTGTCCAGCATTTTTTAGTCCAAAGGGCATGACCAAAAAGTATTAAACTCCATTGAGGACTACAAAAGAGGTTTTCTCCTGTCCTTAGGGGCCATGAATATCTGGCGATACCCTTAGAAGACATCCATCATACGTAACAATTCACAATCATCTGTAAAATCTACTAATGAATCTATACAAGGCAAACGGTAAGGATCCTTTGGGCAAGTTTTATTCAAGTCAGTGAAATCGTTACACATGCACCATTGCCCCTCATTCTTGGGGACGAGTGCAATATTACAAAGCCAAGATGGGTATTAAATTTCTTCAATATAGCTTGCATCTAAGAGTTTGTTGACTTTTTTCTTGATGATTTGGCACCTCTCGACATTGAAGGTTCTCATGTTCTACTTGACAGGCTTGTATGAGGGCTTAACATTGAGGTAGTGCACGATTACATTGGGATTGATTTCCTAGATTTTGGATGCCTATCAGGCAAAGACATCAATATTTCTTTGTAGGAAATCGACCATGAGACATTTAATGTGGTAGCCCATATTTGTTCCAATTCTGGTGTTCTTGTTGGGGTTCTTAGGCTCTAGCTCTACCGTTTTGAACTCCTTAATAGGCTCCACTCTGGTATCTTCTAACTTTCTCTTTTTGTTAGCTTGGTCCTCCTCAGGTTTCACTACAGGGGCATCCCCCCAGGTCTTCAGTTACGGTTGAGTCTTCTGCTCGCTCAACTCAATCGAAATTATGTAACACTGCCAGGCTTTCTTATTATTGCATAGCAGCTTGCCTGTGCCTACCAAAGTCAGGAATTTGATTTTCATATGATAAGTTGATATAATGGCTTAAAAATCATTGAACGCTGGTTGACTAATTATGATATTGTAAGTAAATAGAGCATTGATGATCAGATAGTTTATCATTAGTGTCCTTCTATGGGGCATTTTCTTAAATAATGTAGAGAGTTTGATAGAGCCTTCTAGTATGATTTTTGACCCCCCAAATCCAACCAGAGGAGTACGCACAGGCTTGAATTTTAGTTATCCTAGGTTTATTCTTTTCAGCATTAAGAGAAAAATGATATTGGCAGAGCTGCCATTGTCAACCAAAACTTTCCTAACTTCAAAGTTGGCAATCTCAACGAAGATCACCATGGGATAATCAGCTTTATTGTCGATGTTTTTTCCTTTGAGGTGGTCCAGGTCGTAGTCAGTGAAAGAGATGGGCTCTGCACTAATGGATAAATGGAATGTTATTTCAACTAGGGAGGCTTTGGTTAACTTTAGCCTCCTTTACATTTACTTGTTCACTAATTTTAAGTCCCCCTAGTGGGACCCCCAGCAACATGTCAATTACTTCTCGAATGGGCAAGCAATTACCCTAGGCAGGTTTCTTTCCTTTATCATCTCTTCTTAAGCTAACCGACCATTTTCTATGGGAAGTCTGGTCGGTTTTGCCCCTTCAAACTTGGTGCCTTCAGCAACATACTATTTGAGATGGCCTTACCAGATCAGTCTCGCAATTTCATCATAGAGACTAAAGCAATCTTCTATGTCATTCCCTCTTTGCTTGTGAAAGTAGCAATATTTCTTTAATTTTTTCATTACCTCAGCCTCAATGAGCTTTCTTGGCTCCTTAAGGAGGTTGTCATGCCGGATTGCAAACAACACCTATTTCCTCATGAGGTTCAATGGAGTACAATCATATAAGTATTTTATTGGAGATTGACAACCCTTTTTCTGCTTTTGGACATCTTTCTCTTTGTTTTTCTTTTTTTGGTCCTCAGGGTTGTCGAATTTTAATTTATTTTCCTTTCCTCCTAGGTCATGTATCTCTCTGCTAGATCGAGCAGTTCTTCCATTGACGATGGGCATTCCCGTACCAAATCATTGGTGTATTCTTTATATCAGAGCCCCAAGAATAACATATCGATCAGAAACTCGATCCTGGGGTTGTCGATCTTTAGCACATCTATGTTGAACTTGGTAAAAAAGTTACAGAGGGACTTCCTCTAGTTTTGCTTCATGGTGTGGAGATGAGTGTGGTGGAGCTTCACCTTTTGTCGGCAGGTGAATTGGTGCAGGAACTTATCACATAATTGGTCGTATGAGTATATTAACAACAGTTCAAGTTTGACAAACCAATTGAGCACAATAACTTAAAAAGTGGTAACAGCATCTTCACGTGTATGTATTCATTATGTCCATGCAATTGCATCATATACTCGAACTACATCAGGTGCTCATTGGGTCAATTGAGCTATCATATCACAGGAGTTTGGTTGGAACCTTTATCTTGACGGCAATGCACTCGTCGATTATCTCCTATATGAACAGTAACCCTTTTTCATGGCAAGACCTCTAAGGGCCATCAAGACTGGGCATCCTTTCTAGTGTTTCTCTTTGAGATCTCATTGAGGTGTCTATTTAGCTATTACACTTGGTAGAAAACGTATTCCCATTCCTCTCGATTTGCCTGGGTCATGTTGCAATCAAATTGATACCTCGTATGCTCAGTCCTATTGTGTTGCAAAGCTCGATTAGGTTGAATGTAATGTTTTATAGAATTAGCAATCTCTTCCCATGGCTTTGGTTACCCTTTTTCTCCATGGAGGCGCCTAGGGCTACCTTCTAGTCTGGTTGGCGGGCGCTTGAACTCTGGGTGACTACAACTATCCCAAGGGGACCTCTCTTATGGTGATGGTAGTTGTGGGGTTGCACTACCAGCTAGGGTGGGCACGATTTTGTGCCGATTCAGTACCACAAAAAATTGAGCAGAAATCTAGGCAAAGATTTATTCATTTATCAGTTGTATTAGTTAAGGTATGATCAGGGTAACAATTTGCTCTGATAGGGTACTAGGGCCCAGGGCATGTGATCCTTGTTAAGGTTGAGGGAGAGGAGAATATGATGTCCTTCTATTTTTCTCCCTCTTAGATGTGACTCACCTGGTGTTTATCATTTTTTTAGTTGCAATCTCAAGTTTCCCACAGACAGCACAAAAAATGATGAGGTTGAAAGTTGTTTTACTAGATTGGGTTGTATTTTGGCTAATTCGACTAGGGTGGTCGAATCATCCAATAGTAAAAAATTTTTGAGTTGAAATTTACAACCACTAGCAAACATTAGATTAGCCAAGGTGCCTCTGGTTAAGATACTCTGACACTCAAGTTAGTATTAATCGAGTAAGAAAATTGAGCAACAGAGTAAGAGTGTGTAGTAAAAATGGCAAACCTAGAGGGTGGTTGACAATAGGGTATTTATAGCTTTCTTTAGGTGGATGATATGTTTAAGATGCCCTTATTAAGTGTAGAGAGCTTTTGTCCTTGCCTGAGAGCTATAAGTCATTTCTTATCCTTATACTATTTTAGGTGGCACCATATCCTGCTTCACTTGGGGAATAGTACTTTGGAGGCGCGCCTCTTGATATAGGTGGTGGCAAAGGCGGTACTGGGGCAGCATGCACCATTAATGTGGAGGCATGCTGATTGTTAGGGTATTAAATATGGTAAGGATACGATTTGACGTCGGAGTGAGTACTCTGGTCAACGGTGATCGACCATAGAAAATAGTCGACTAGAGAAATAGTTGAATGGAATAAGCTGTCTAAAGCCTCCCGTCTGGCAGGGTCAAGAACATACCACTCAACCTTAAAGTTTCATTGGATAGGGTTGAAAACACTTTATTCGACTTGAAGGTTTTGGTCGCGTGGCTCAGCTCATGATACTGCATATGTGCAAAGGCGATGATCAACAACCCACTTGGGTCTGGAAAAGCAATTGGGCCTCAGATGTAAAATAGGCCTAGAAGCATATTCTAGAGTGGATAACTATTAGGTTGGACTTGTTGGGCTATCCCATATCACAAAGACACAAAAAAATAGATAACTAAATAAAAAGTTTACAATTTTCTTAAATAAAAAAAAGTAATACATAGAAATAATAACATATATTTATATATTTTCTTATTCTTTTTAATATTCGATGTAAAAGATCATAATTTTACTATTTTTTTAAATCAAAATTTTCACAAGTCAAAGTTAGTTATACCATAAATTGAGATTTTGATTTTCTTTTTTATTTTTAGATTAAATAGTCCAAATAAGAACAATTTGTGAAAAAATAAATAAATAAGGATATCTAATCATATTTTTTTATATATGTAAATTAACTTTTATTTTGTATAATGTTTACTTTTTAAAATAATTTAACACAAATTTTAATTACTATTTGAGTTAATTTTCTATTAACATAAAATAAATAAGCAGGGCCTTAGTTTCATTTCAATAACCCCTTTTTTCATTTTCTACTATTCCAAAAATAAAACATATAGCTTTTTATACATTACCACCCAATATTATTTTTATTTTTATTTTCAAAACATATTTTTCAATAACATGTATATCTTATCCTAATAACACATATTTTATATCTCTCTATTCCATTATTTCTATCTCTATTTACCTACAACCAACCAAAACGCAACATAATTATTACTTTTCCCACAATTCATTCTAATACAAACTCATTTTCAACTCATTTTCGCTAACTAACTTTTCAAATTTTAGAAATAATGGAAATGAAAATAAAACCAAATGGTATTGTTCATCATTTTTTATATTCTCATACATTATATTTTTATTATTTTGTTTGAGTTATTTTTTTATAAAAAAATATGAGTATTTTTGTATTTTAATATTGTGCCTTTATACATGTGATGATGTTGTGTGAATACGACTTTCATTGTCTTCGATATTCGTGCACTGTGATTTTGTGAAAAACAAATCTTCATTTTGTATCATGTATCTTATTAGAAAATACATCATGAATTAAATTTATTTTTACATGAAATAAGAATGATGTACAAATTATATTTTTAGTTATAATTAATTTAATTTGTACATAACACTGTGTACATGCTTATAGTTAAAATTCTAAAAATCTAAATTCTCTTAATGAAGATAACAGTTAAGATAAAGTTTCAAAAGTTCATTGCTATAAATATAAGTAAATAAATGAATGTGATCATGTTGAATGCGACAGTTTTAAAAGCTAGATTCCGTACCTACCAAAAAATAAAAGCTAGAATTCCAACATGTATTGACAATCACAATTTTCTTATTATTTTGTAACGTGCCGACTTTTAGAATGGAATTTAAAAAATATTGAGAATTAAAGGAATGAGATTTTATGTAACAATTAAAAAAAAATTCAAAATTTAATTAATTAAATTCTAACGTTGGGAACCAATGAAAGAGCAATAATAATAAAATTGAAATGGACCTTAGATAAAATTGTACTTAAATTAATTAGGATTTTGTATGATATTACAAAATTAAGAGGACTAAAAAATTGATAAAATCGAACTTAATTGCAAGAATTAAAAAGCTGAACAGGTTGGAGGAATGAATTGGAAGATTGTGGGCCAATGCCAGGCGTCAGAAATTTGAGGGACCAAACTAAAAGATAAGGGAAAGTTCTGGGATTGAAGTGTGGTTTTAGAAAATTGAAAAACATAAAAGAAAGCTCCCATCTTTTCATCTAATTCTCAACATGCAACCTAATTCTCCTCCTCCATTACTCACTATCAATGCGGCCTAAAACACAAAACTGAACCAACTAGAACCTTTCTATCAGCACGGCAAACACATCGGTACCAAATCAACCTAAACAGACAGATGAAACACCAAAAATTTGAGGTTGACAGTGGTTGATTTTGGAGGTGACGGTTCCCACAGCGAGTGACAGAAAGCAAAAATCAACTACTGGGTTTTGATGGGTACATGGAGAGGAGCACATTGGTTGCCCCAATTTCGTCTTTGGACCATCGAGGTAAGGGAATTGAAGACGGTGGTAGCAACGGTGGAAGGTGGCGCCGTGATGTTTTTTGGGAAATTGATTGGCAAAACAGTGGCAGAGTAAGAAATTGGTTCAGGGCTTTCGATCAGTGCAACAAGGCATGCATGCTGCTGCTGCTGCTGGTGTTCGTCTCCGGTAGTGGCGGTGGTGCTACGGCAACTCTAACATAGTGCACTAGAATTCAACTTTGGCCTTATTCAGGTTGATTTTGAGCTCTGAATTGTACTCAAACCTGGTCTAAGTTGGTGATTTTCAGCTATTGACTCATTAATTTGATTAATTGCTGAATTGATTCGATTGGGAATTGATTAATAACCAAAATATAAATTAAATTAAGTTAAGATTTCAATTTATCAAATTTTGATAGTAATTTTGACCTTGAATTGGTGAAGACTTGAATGTGACCTAGCAAATTAAATTGACTTACGTTAGAAAGATAAATTTTAGTTATTTTTTAAATAAATTAGCTATAACGATTGTCATTCTAGGGACTGACTAGTCATAGCAACCGTTAAAGTAAGAGCTAATTTAGATAGATATTAAACTATTGGTTAGATTTAAACATAATTGGGACATGTAGCATTGGATGTGGACATGCTACTATTACTATTAGGGCTTTTGACTCAAAGTATAACTAAGTCAAATAATGTTCCAAAATAAAAGAAATAATGTCTAAATACCTAAGTATTTGATGGGATTATGAGTAGGATCACATTTAAAGTATTTTAGTGTTAGATTGAGATTTAAGAAAGGAAACCAAATAAAATAAATCTCATACTAGGCCTCAATAAGGATTGATAGAATCTATTAACAAATATATTAGGCATTAAATCAAGTAGTGAGATTTAGTGGAATTAATGAGGACATTGGTGTGAAATCGGGTATGCTCAAACTAATTGATTAGGCATCCTGATATAGAAATAAAACTAGGAAATATGTCAAGTTTAGAATACATTAAGCACTAAAATATAATAAGAACACTAGGTATAGTGATGTTAAGTGATTTAAAGAATTAATATTATATTGATTCTAGTCATCTTACAATAAATTCTTAGGTTGGTAAGGAAGTGAGGACGCGAGCCACCTAAACAATTAGGAGAGTTCCTTCACATCTGTCAGGTGAATTTTATACTTGCTAATATGAAGCCTTTTTGTTGGGTTGAGAACCTATATGTCATATCTATGACAATAGTTGCAAAACCCTTGATACATATTTTCATGGTAATTTAATTATGATAAATATTTCAAATATATTTGAAAGTCAAAATTTGCATGTTCTCCTTGAGAAATGTCCTCTCTAAAAGATTGGTTACTTGATTATTCAACCTATAAAATGTAATTTGATATTTGGAACAATCACATCACCACAATTTGATATTGCATTAAGGTTCATTTATAGTATTCCCGATTTCGATTACATTGTTGATTTTATGTGTGGCAAATGTGTTATAACATGAACAATACTATTAAAATACATCCTTCAGACCCTTAAGGACACCCTTGGGAAGTTTAGATCTAGAGGGATGCCACAAGAAGTTGGGCCTGGACTAAGATCAGAAAGATAATCTGACTAGTCTCCCAAACTAGTATCCACTAGTATCCTATCTCACAGATAATTGGAGGATAGTTGTCTATGAGCGAGGGATCAACATGTAGTTGACCATGCCATATGTGTGTGTGTGTGTGTGTGTGTTTTATCTGAGCTGGCCACTCAAAAATTTGGAAGGATAAGGATTTCAATGTTTTCCTTTTGTGAAAGTGATTGACACATTTTTATATTTATGTTTTGAAACCTAAGTATTTCATACAGGTTAGTGGATTGTCTAAAAACCATTTTGATTATTATCTCTCTTTAAGGTTTAAAATTTTTTCAAGAAAGGTACTGAAATTTGTGAAGTCTCAACATTAGTATGGGATGGTGTTGGGATGGAACATTCAAGATCCAAAGAAAACCTCTTTGACTTAAAAATAAATTATTTCTATTTTATCTTGTGATCGACATGAGAATATATTTAAATCACTCATTAGCACACTAACTCACTAAGTTATTCAAACTTACATGTATTATTTTTTCTGTTCTTTACCGTAGATAGAAGCAAGTGATGGCGAGAGTGGAGCGACGTTTCATACAAGGTATATAGTTTTGCGGATGTATGTATGAATGCATAGGTAGTAATATGTCAGACTTGTTATGTAAATGAAATGAATATGTTTGTAGTGTGATTTTTGTTGGTTTGAGGATAAGCTTGAACTATAGAAGGTTGCTGTTTATGAAATTTTGTTCTACTATATCTGTTAAGTGTTGATGTAGATAAGATTGTAGGTATTTTGTCATTCTTAAGTGTAGTTTTTCAGATTCTGATTACATGTTGATTTGTTAAAAATTGGCTATTTGAATTAGATGCTTTAGATTTTGAAAGAGTTATTTTATCCAGAGAGTTTGTATATAGATTGAGTAGCACCTCGAATGGAAGCAGACACCTCCTTGTCAGGACACTACATATTCGATTAATTCAAAAATTAATCACACAATATATGCATGTCTTTTTAATTTTTTTCATTATTAAAAATTAGTTATTTTATTTGAATTTGGGCCGTCAGAATCTATGCACAAATGCTATTGCGCTTACACACATTAAAAAATTATAAATATCTTAGGTAGTGGTCCGCCGAGGCTGTTGCCCGCGGTCCCTGCAAGATTTCATTGGGTTTAAATACTCTAACTTCTAAGTAAGGTCTAAAATGGATAGCCAATAATTGACCATGATTTCTTCGCACAATGTTTAACTGAAATAATAGGCAGCATCTAATCACATAGCTTCACGTGGCACCGTTTGGCCCATTTTTAATGAGACCTGTATTTTGGCATTACATTAGACAGCCCACCAAATATGGGTTGGTTTAAAAAACAATATTCTTCTTCACTTAATTAATAATCATAATTAACAGCATTACGCCCACCATCACTTAATTGGAATTTCTTTCTGTCATTATTATATACCAATCTCTCTCAATCATCTTCTCAAATATCTAATGTCCCATTCACACTATACACCAAAACTTGATTGAGGAACCTCAACATGACCTATCTTCAAACTTTAAGTGCATAAATGTTTACAGCTGCCCAAAAAATTATTATGTAATTCTAAAAGTTTGGTAGTGAAAGATGTACTTCACAATATAAATATTTATACATACATATATATATATGTGAGTGTATAAATGTAAGTATATAGTGGGAAACAATTTAATATGGTGATTCCTACAAGTCTCCTTTCGCTGATCAGTATAATTTTGTCTAATCTTGGAAGTAAGTTCATCTAAAATTTTGTCCCACAAGTTTGGGTAATTCTTAATTTAGTAAAGAAAAAAAATTCACTAAGCAACAAACATACGTCATTGAAAGGAAAGCCAAACTTAGACTGCAGTTCTCTAAGCAACAAATTCAATCATTCTTCTATTTTGTCAAACTAACCTAAAAGAATACAACACCACACAAAAATTTCAACCCCCACACCCAAAATCTTTTTAATTTTTTATTTTTTTCCTATTCTTTTTACAGAATCCCAGTTTACCCAACGGCACAGTTCTCTAATGGAAAACCTACGACTTGAGCAGCAACACTAGTGGTCAGAGAATACTATAATTTCTTAAACTATTTATACATGGACCTAGTCGAGACAACCTTAATCCTAGTATATTAAACTTGAGAACGATGATGTGAGCATGTAGGGGATGTTTGCTAAAGGACCTCGTTGGCATGCTAGCTCGTGAATGTCCTTGACAATGTCGAAAACTGCCTCTGGTTGTGCAAGCTTTAGTGCGTTTTCAGACATTCTCTTGAGTTCATCTGTCTTTGTGCTGAACCATTCAGCCACAATTCTTGCCGTCTCCTGGGGGCTTCTGGTGAATACACCTGCACCATTGTCGACTACGTATGGAACATTCCCCTTCTCCTGCCAATGCCAAATGAAAGAACTCAGCTCCAGAGTATGACATTGTCTTTCACTACAATGATTAATCAGGGACATTCACGTTCACTTACTTGTCCTGGAATGTAATCATTAAGAATAATTGGAAGGCCTCTTATCAGTGCCTCAGCAATGGTACCCGGTCCAGCCTATATATAATCCCAAAATCTTGTAATCGACCAAATCCCAAATGTATCCTAGATTGAACATATATAAAAGAAAATTTTACATACTTTTGTAATGATGCAGTCACAAGCACCCATCCATTTCTCCATCTGCTTCTCAAATCCTCTAATCTGCATTGAAGAACAAATAAGATTAAATTATGAATATGTATTGGAACAAAGAAGAAAGTAAACTCTGTTTGCCAATAATCAAAGTTTGTTTTTGTAGCTTGTGGACACTTCAAGAACAAAGGCAAGTCACCTTGACTGGGATTTTCCACTCAAGAGATTGTAATGTAACAGCTAGTGCTTCGTTACGGCCACAGATGACGACCAGTTGTCCTATTGGCCTCTCGAGTTCTTTATCAAACAGAGACTCTCCCAAAGCCTTCGCCGTTTTCTTCACAGGGCCCATGCCCTCTCCACCTCCCATTAGCAGGACGGCTGGCAATTGTGCGTCCATCTCAAGTTCTATCCTTAAATCGCCCTATAGCCAAAAATAGAATTGTTTTCCTTATGTTGGCTTACTTAATGAGAGGAGAAAGTGACAAGGGGTGTTACCTTTGATAGAGCTGCTCGGCAGAAGGAAGGTCGGATGGGCAAGCCAAATACACGAATCTGAGATTCTTTAAGGCCATCTAGCAAAGCTCTCTTTGCTACCTCCTGTGAGGGACAGTACAATCGATTCACTGATGGATGAAACCTTAACAAGTAAGGTTCGTATATTAGTAATTCAAATTATTCAATCCCAAGAGTTCAATGAAAATTTTCAATGAGATGAGCATATTACCATGTGCGGTGGCATGTATTAAGGTCTGTAATGACAGTAACAAATATGACTTTTTTTTGTATCCCTTGCCATTTCAGCACCCACAGAGGAATGTGCTGCATAAGTGGATGGACGCTGATGATGATATCAGGCTTGTACTCCATTAGACCAGCCTCCACCTCCCTTGAAAATTTCAAAATGCATAAAAGAATTAGAAAAGCTGGAAGGATTGAAATGGCGAAATTCAAAGTATTTCTATAAAGAACAGTATTGCATGGCATTTTCTTGGAAATGAAAAGAAATATTTCTCTGGGTGAAATGTTTCATTGGCAGCAAGATCTAATTTGGATCACGAAAGCGGGCATAATTAGCTCTTTTCCTAAAATAAGATCATCTTAGACACTTGACCAAAATTAAGCAGCAAAGGGAAATATCCCCCAAAAAAATGAAAGATGAGGAAACATGCAAGAATAGAAACAGTATATGCTGCAAGTCCCTCTTATTACTTTACAAAGCTGAGGTGGTCAGGAAACTTATTATATTCTGAGAACTGAAATTGAACTTGTTGGCACAAATAGCACTAATGTTATACATGTGACTTATCTAATTTGAGCCTGAAGGTGAAAGGAATGAATAGGAAGAGGTAAACACACTTGGCGTAAAAGGCAGCAATGGCAGCAAGATAGGAGGAGTGTATCCATCTAGGAGAAGTTCCATGAAATGCAACTTTCCAAAGCTGGACATGTTTAACCATGAATTTATACTGTGCCTCCATATCATTCAACGGCCAGCCGGTATACTCCTTCCAGACATCTTTCACAAAAATCTGCAAAACAAATCAGACGAGGAGACATCAAGAACAAGACAAAGAATACAACTTCTAAAAATTTTTGGCCTAAATTGGAAGTCAATATTAAAAGAGATGGTGGTGATAGACAGAAACTACAATCTCTCAGAATTATCTAATACTTCCAGCAATAAATCAGTACAAAGCTTCATGAACAAAGACAAGCTGATAAACCTCAACTCCCACAAAATTTGAATTTTCAAGGTGTCAACATTCCTCAGGAAGTTGCTCAACAACCACCAAAGTCTGATCTGTAACACTTAAGACATGCTTATATGGTAACATAAGACAGAACAAAATCCTACCCTATATTCATCCCCATATTCAAGCTGGAATGCATCTCTGATGGCCTCGGCAGATGCACGGTGGCCGCCGCCGGTATCGCTCATCAGAATCAGCACATTTTTGGTCCTCTCAGCGCCAATCTGCTCCATTTCCATGTTCCCATCTTCTTCTTCATCTTCAATGGCATATTTGCACCTCTTCTGGCTGCTCCCACCGCCAAATCCATACATCCCGACTCTTTGAAACACCTTGTTTATTGATTGCCTTGGCGATGCCGCCTTCATCGCCATACCTATAGACACAAACAAACTTGCATATATAGATATGGAAATTCTGTATATCAATTTAACTCAACAGTTAGAATCAGCCCAGAGAAAAAGTAATTTCCAAAAACCCAAGAAAACAAAGACCCCAATGATCCTTATAGCTACAAAAAAGGGATTTCTCCTCTTCCCAGGAGAGAAAAGTGGTCTGGTAAGCAAAAAGGAAAGGGATTTTTGATAGAAACAGGTGTACATGTATTTATACATACACATATACAAATGCAGAATCTTAAAGCAACCAAACAGCCGGAGTAATTTTCAAAGCACTCCAAGAAAAGATTTTTCCGGCCGGCAAGAAATTCAAGAATGGTAAAGAAAGAAGAAAAGCATACAAGTCAAGAAGGAAAGGGACTGCAATACATGCAGAAAAATGTACACATTTTTTAATACCTTATTGAAAACGACGGAAATCAAGAATCCACAGGCAGAAAACCCAGAGATTTAATTTCCTGAAGCAGGAAAAAGAGAGAGAAGCTTGGATTAAGGAAAGGGGAGACAAATCCAGGGTGGAGGAGGAGAGTTTGAGTTGGCGAATTAGTTGTTTTTACGGTTAAAAAGTAGAGGGAGCCAACTAGCCATTTTTTGATACTCTCAACAACGCCGCTAGGCATATTTTTTGGCTGGTGACTCTCAGCCGTTGGATTGGGTACTTGAAATATGCCGGTGCTGTGGGGAATGTTCGGATTGGCAGATTCGAATCTTTTAGCTTAGGTTGTCATGACATGGGGACCACCATTACAAGTACAGTTGTTCTGACTTGGTAATGTTTTGCTGGGTCGCGCGTGGGGCTCTGTCTATTGCGTTTTGTTTCTTCCTGGGACTAATAAATCAATACTTAAATTGGCCTAGGAATAAAATTTTATTTTTTAACAATTTAAAAGAGATATTTAATTTAAAATTATTTCATATGCGCGTTTTTACCTTTGTAGTAATTTTATTCAAGTATATATTTTATTATATTGAACCGAAAGAATATCTTAAAACAATTAGCTAATTTCCTGAAAAAATGAAAGCTGTTCAATTTTTGATATCTGAATTCATTTCTATTCAGGAAATGCATTGTGTTCCTATTTCATTTTTTGGATTGTTTTCTAAATTAAAAGTAAGTTTATACAATTTGCCTATTCGTAGTCTTATTGTTATGAAGGGTATAATTTATTTTCACTAGCAACTTGACACATTTGATGCATATATTAAAATTTTTATATAATATTTATTTATATAATAACAGTATTTATTTTCTTTATATAATATACATTCTTTTTAATAATTTTAATATATTTATTTAAATTTTTTGTAAATAAAAATTAAAAATTTATGATAAAATGCTAATTTTAGGGATAAAATAGGTGGGATGCAAATGATAGTTATTATATAAAAAGAGTGAGAGTGTTTTAGATAATTTATTTGAAAACACACCAAAAAGGATAGTTGTTTTATTAATGGAAGATTTATTTAAAAGTATCAAAACCACTTTTCTTTTTTGTGATCAGTTCTCACTTGATTCTTATTAAACTAAACTCCCTAATTTTGTAAGAATTTTAGAGTTTACTCCCTACTAACCTGATTTGACAAAAATACCCTTAAGTGTAATATTTTCACTCATTTTTTTTCACTTCTTTATTATCATAAACAAAAGGCAACAGTAAATCCTACCAATATCAGTATTATTTCCAAAAATAGAAAGAAAAAAAAATGCAAGCAGCACCACGGCGAAAACGAGAAACAACCATCAACCCGGCATCTGCATTGTTTTCTTCTCTTTTCATTTTCATCATTTTCTGGTTTAATCTTTATTTTTGGGTTTCTTCTTCTTTTCAGTTGCTTTTGAGTTTCTTGTATTTTTCCGACAATGTCAACCAGCAATGAAGTTGGAGTGTTCAATCAATTGTTGGGGAGTTGCCATTACAAAGAACAGTTCCATATAATGTCCATTATAGATACTACGACTTTAATGAACATGTATATTAATCTCGCAAGAAAAGAGAGTGAAATCAATGCCAAGCTCTTCAGTTTGCGACTAATGACGAAGATGTTCTGAATACGGTCTTACTGCATTTGATATTAAAGATGAACATTGTTGACATCTTGATAAACTGAAAGGATGAATTAAGCAATAGTGCCAAAAAGAGCTGTGATGTTTTAAGGTAATATTTTTACAGAATTTAAACTGTACTGCAGTTTGTAAAGTTTTGTACATCAAGAGTTCTAAAATTGTACACCATTTATTTGAAAATATTTCTTTACTTTAGAGAGTTCTATATTATACTTCATTACAAATAAAATTATACTTCATTTGACAAAAATTGTACACCATTATTTAAGTTTTATACTTCAAGTATTCAATTAAACTATTATAAAAAATTGTACCGCTGTTTCTGAGATTTTATACTTCAGAAATTTGAAAATTATACTTTACTTTATCTAAAATTGTACTTCATTTTCTTCTAAAATTATACATCTTTATTTTATACTTCATTGTACCTAAACATGTACTCTATTTATTGATTTTCTATATTTCAAGTATTCTATTTAATGATTATCCTAAATTGTACTACAGTTGCTAGGATTTTATACTTAAACTACTCCACTTTATATAAATTTGTAGTCTAGTTATCTAAAATTATACTTCATTTCACATAAAATTGTACTCTATAATTTATGTTTTATATTTAAAGTGTTTTACTAATGAATTATCAAAAATTGTACTGCAGTTGCTAGGATTTTGTACTTCAAATATTCGAAAAATTATAATTCACATTATTAAAAGTGTACTTCTTTTTGTTGAAATTATACTTCATTTTATAATTCATTTTACCAAAACATGTACTCTATTAATTGATTTTCTACACTTAAAGTGTTTTATTTATTGATTATCAAAAATTATACTTTTTTTGCGAGGATTTTATGCTTCGCAGGTTTTGAAATTATACTTTCTTATATGTAAAATTGTACTTTCATTTCTGAAATTATACTTGCTTCATTTTAAAAATCGTGTAATCTGTTCATTAAAGTATTTTATTTTAAGTGTTCCGAAATTGTACTTCATTATATCTAAACATGTAATTCAATTATATGAATTTATTATAATATTTCACTTTATCTAAAATTGTGCTTTTTTTTTTCTTTCTAAAATTATACTTCATTTTACCTAAACTTGTACTCTATTTATTGAAATTTTATACTTCAAGTGTTGTATTTATTGATTATCCAAACTTTATTTAAAATTTTATTTTTTTTCTGACATTATACTTCATTTTATATTTTATTTTACCCAAAATTATACTCTATTCATTAAAGTTCTATACTTCATATGTTTTATTTATTAATTATCCAAAACTATAATGCAGTTGCTAGGGTTTTATACTTTTAAACTATTCAAAATTGTGCTTCATCTTATACAAACTTATACTCCAGTTATCTAAAGTTATACTTCATTTCACATAAAATTGTACTCTATTATTTAAATTTTATACTTCAAGTGTTCTATTAATGAATTATCAAAAATTATACTGAAATTGCTAGGGTTTTATACTTCAATTTATTAAAATTGTACTTTTTTTTATAAAATTATACTTCATTTGTCAACCTCAAGGGGTGCAGTCGATGAGGAAATTGGTTCGATGAATGCATTGCACAATGAATTGGCTTTAACTAGCAACTCAATTGATGCATGTAGGAATTGCATATATAGGGGGGTCAAACATTCAAGGATGCTCAGGAGTTTAGAATTATGGTTAAGAATTATGCGGTGTCTATTTTGCGGTCATTTAAATACAAGAAAAATGACAGCAAAAAAATCATAGCCGTTTGTAGTGATGAAAATTACAAATGGAGAATCTACGCATCAAGGCATAAGGCTGATGAATTATTTGGCATTCGAAAATGCAATCTAGAGGACACATGTGGTGAAGCTAATCTTCAAACAAAGGGACATCCTAAAGCCGATTCTACTTAGTTGCTAACATTATAAAGGATAAATTGAGATCAAAGCCATGTTATCGACCCTCCACCATATTGAAATATGTCCACATAGAGTACGGTGTGGGAGTTAGGTACCATAAAGCATGGATGGGTAAGAAATTAGCTATGCAAGACATCCATGGTGCTGAGAAGGAATTTTATGATAAGTTGAGATGGTACTGTGATGCTATGAAGAGGACAAATCCTGAAAGTATTGCAGACTGTGAGATTGACCCAATTAGTCAAAAATTTCATCGACTATTTATATGTTTCAGTGCCTACCTTATTGGTTTCTCATGGGATGCAGGCCGTTGATATTTTTAGATGGCACCCACAATTAGTCAAAAATTTCATCGACTATTTCATCGACTATTTAAATACAAAGGATGCTTACTCAATACTGTCAGTAAGAATGCTAATGATAGCTTATTCACGTTAGTGTATGCAGTTGTTGACTCTAAAAATAAAATTAATTGAGAGTGGTTCTGCTTCAAGCTAAGAAGTGTCTTGGATTCTCAATATCTATCTGGCTTATCAATGTTCACTTTCTTCTCCAATCGATATCCAAGTCTTCTTAAGGCCATCCCCATGATATTTTCCAGTAGCCACCATGCATATTTCTTGAGATACTTAGTGGATAACTTTAAGAAACAAGTAAGTGTCCTTTATCTTTG
>JACGDI010001472.1:727735-743637 GCA_014898725.1 Jacaranda copaia | reverse complement strand
CAAGGTCAAACGCTTGATTATGTTGGAATATATTTACCACAGCCTATTCTTTCATATGGACA
Source organism: Jacaranda copaia (assembly GCA_014898725.1). NCBI lineage: Eukaryota > Viridiplantae > Streptophyta > Magnoliopsida > Lamiales > Bignoniaceae > Jacaranda > Jacaranda copaia. Next base: position 743,575 of record JACGDI010001472.1, on the reverse strand, counting down.
ACTATATGTTGCATTGTCTCGTGCGAAAAAATCATCTTCTGTTAAAGTATTGATTGAACCAACATTAACTGAGCGATAATGCCACTAGTTCACTAAAAATATAGTATATCAAGAAATCTTTGACCTAATTAGACAAGGTTATTCTCTTGTTTTTCTATATGTTTGTTGAGCTTATTATATTACTTTAAATGCTATTTAATTTTTTTTATAGGAATACAACTTACTTAATACATCTATCTTTAAGCAGTAAAGTATATTTAATACTCATATTATTTTTTGTAGGTGCATCTTTTGAACATGCAGACTTTATTGCACATTAGAGATATCACTCCTTTATCAAAAAAGTTGGTTAGTTAAAGTTTAAGTCGAATCTAAAAGTGCTGAACGGCAATCAATTCGTAGTATTCCTAGTAGCTTCTTATCCAACTTTCAAGGATAGGATAGTACACTAGTGGTGCACCTCCTATCATGCGAGGCAGTAGAGGCGGCATTAGGGTGGCAGCGCTATTAATGTAGAGTCATACCGCCTGTCAAAACATTAAATACGACAGTGAATGGATCCTACAATGAGTCAATCTTCTTGGTCAACAAGGTGGTCAACCACATAGTAAGCTATGGCTACACCAAAGGGCAGCTCTCGTCGAGACCATCAACCATCTAAGTTCGACCTCCATCCAAAGCGCCCTGATCAAGGAGAAATTAACGTTGCACAGTGAGAGGTCGATCAGGTTGACAACATGACTGGGCTTTCAAGATGAAATGGGCTTGGTTCAATAGTTTACATATAATTCCTAAGTGAATACCATTGGTTTGGGCCTATTGGGTCATCTTATATCAGTATGTGTGTAAATAAAAAATTTATAATAAAATATCTAAATTGTAAATTTGGTGTGTCTCCTCTTAATATATTCTTTTCTTTTATTGTTTTGGTGCAGTGAATTAAAATTGAGGAATGGAGGAACAATTTTACTATTTTATCCATAAATATGAATTAAGAAGGAAATTGATATACTTATTAAATTAAATCTGTTCCTTCCCCTCCCACCCTCGACCAATTTAATATATGTGCCCTTTTCAGACTTGGGCTGTCCTTTCTTCTTTCAAGACTACTATTGTCTCTTTCACACGTTTAAATTCACATTTTGTGTGTGTGTGCGTGTGTTTTTATTAAAAAGAAAAAAAGACGCATGATTTTAGCAAAATGTCACGGTAATTCCATTGTAACAATTTAGGAAATAGTTTAAGGGCGTTTGGTTTTGTTTTTCGAAGCATTTTTATTTTTTAATGAAAAAAATAATAAAAAATTAATTATAATTATGATTTTAAAAATAAGATATTATTTGAATATTTTGTTTAAAATAAAATAATTGTGTAAGGATTAAAAATAAGTTGAATGTGGATATTGTAGTGTTTTTGTATTAAAAATCGTGCAAATGTAAGCAAAGGAATAAAATATGAAAATAAAGAGAGTGTGTAATAATATGTTTGGAAAAATGAACTGAGAATGAAAACGTGTGTAAAAATAAAGAAAAAGTTAATAATTTTCTGTTTTCATTTTAAGGAGAAAATAAAAAAGAATTTTGAAAATAAAATGAAACAAGCACTTAGTGATTTGACAGTCATTTTAATACGAAATTAACAAAATAAAGTTAATAAATTTGCTATTATAGATTTAAAATCTTTAACTAGAAATCATCCATCCAAATGCAGAGTTACTAGATATCTTATTTTCTTGTCTAACTTCGTCGGCCATAATTTTCCTTATGAGAATACATCGATACAAAAACTGCATAATAGTGTACTTTAAATTTTTAAAATTTTATAATAATTTAAACACTGTATTTCTATGCAGTTTATGAAATTAAAATGTTATCATATCCAAAATAAACTTTAATAAGTTTTTTATAATAAATTTTAAATTTTTAACTCTGAATCCATCAATTCAAATGCAGAGCTATGGGACATCTTATTTTCTGGTAAAATTTCTAAAACTATAATTTTTCTTGTGATAATATATCAACTTATCACTAGACTAAAAATCATTATTTATTTATTTATCTATAATATTACAATTTAATTCTTTAAACTTTCAAAATAATTTAGACACAATCATTAATTTACAAAATTAACCTTATACCTCCATCGCGACGATAAATGTTGCCTTGCTCAAACCAACACAATTTTACTGAAAATATAAAATTTAGATACATATGGAGATGTTATTCATTCAATGAAAATTTTCCCATATTATTAATATGATTAAAGCTTGAAAAAATTAAATGAGGTATTAGGGTAGTGTTTGGTTATGTTTTTTTATTTAATTTTATTATATATTTATTATATATTTATTATATGTTTTGAGAGAATGAATTATTGAAAAATATAAAAGTTATTTTTTAGTATATTTGTTTATATTTTGAAGGAGATTTTTTACTGTAGTAATCAAATTAATGCTTTTTTGTTGGATTTTTAAAATGAAAATGAAATTGAGTGATTTTTTTAATGTTAGAATAATAATAAAATATATAATATATATATAAAATATGTATGTATATGTTAAAAAAATATACATTTTAAAAGTAAAATAAAAATATATTTAATTATATTTTTTTAAAATAATATTATTATGAGAAAATATAACCAAACAAAACCTAAAAATGTAAAACAAAATATAATAATAAAGTGAGGGATGCATGCGATAAGATTCATGAGTACTCAAAGTGGGCATGTGGATGTGTTGGGACTTGGGGGGACGTCACCATAGAGTCAAACCCTACTCCATGTGCGCCGGTGCAGGGAATCCCAGTTTGCCCCCCATTCTTTTATTAATTACCATTCAGTTCATGAATTTCAATTAAATATATTTATGGAGGATTGGTGAAAATACAATGTCTCTTAGGGAACCATGGTTATTTAATCATCTTAACTCAAATACCATAAATTAAATATGAATTGTTTTGTTTATGACCCCTCATTTATTGGTTTAATTCCTTTTTGAGCCTAAAAGTAGACATGACAAAATATTACATATACCTACGGATATTTGTAGGTACTTAAAAAAAAATTACGAGCAATGATTATTATATTTCCAACTCAATAAAATATGGGTAATTTAACTCATACCTAAATTATCTGCCATCTTTTGGTTTAATTCGTGGGTATCCATAAATTACCCGTATATATACTTATGTTTTTAAAATTTTTAATCTAAATTTTAATTTTTGAATTTTATAAATAAAAGAATTACAACAAACTAATACCCTATAGCAATACTCTAGATACAAAATAGTGTATAACAAAAGGCCCTTCCAAAATAGTGGCCACCTATGTACTCAAATGATGAAAAATTTATTGTGCATATTTCCATGAATATAACATCTTCTTCCACAAAAACAACAATATTTGAGTGATATTTAAATTTTTAATTCGAAAATTTTTTGTCGTGTAATGGAATTTAAATATGAACTTTTTAAATGTAATGTACCTTAAATTTGATGCATTTTGAATGTGTAAATTGTAAGTGTTAAACTACAATATTATTAATATGCATCAAGTACTTGTTCAATGCAATAAATTCACAGTCTTTTTTTTTAAGTTTTATTTAGTTAATATTTTAATATCATGTAGGTTGCAAGGTGGATATTAATTTATCTTTATATATTAAAAAAATAAAAAATTTATGATGTGTACTTGTGAGTTATCCGTTACCCACCCTTATGGTTAATGAGTCTATTATCCCGTAGCCAGTAAAAAATGAGTAAATTTATCCATCCAACCTGTCATTAGGTTACCTATAAGTATCCAATTGCTAGATCTACTTGAAAGATCATGTTTTATAAATTTATGTTTAAGTTGTAGGGGAAAAAAAAAGATTATCTATTTCATCTTCTGATGAAGAAAAATAAATATTATCTAATTATTAACTTAATTTAGAAGGCGTGTGATTAAACATGTAAGTATAAGAAGGTATTTGACTTAATTTCTTTAAAAGATCTCAGATATTTTAGTATTTATAAAATATTAAATTTTATTTTAAAATAAGTTCTTAAATTTTTTAAGAAAAAAAATTCTACAATTCATAAATTATCAGTAGTGATAATTTTTTAATTAAAATAATTAAAATTAATAAAGTTTTTTAAATCATTTTAGAAGCTTGTAAGCTTTTTAAAAAAATTGGCGAGCCAACCCAAACAACCTTTAAGTTGTTGTATCTTATAAAATATTTTTGTAAATATACAATACTATATTTTAATTAAGAATACATCTTTAAAATATTTAGATAAAATAATAATTTAGAGTTTATAAGATAATAATAAAATTAGATTGGTAACAAGTATTGTTAAAAAATAATAATCTAAGGCAACAGTAGCAAGGACGTGTAAGGCTATGTTTGTTTGTGTTTTTTTGTAAATATTTTTTAACTCTCAAAATAATACCAAACATTCAATTTCATTCCCTAAATTACACTCTCAAAATAAATTTTTTTTATCCAAAATGCCCCCGTAAAAAAAAAAAGAAAAAAAAAACAGGGTAACACATCAAACATCCATATACACACACATACAATGTTTAATCTAAAAAATACAATTTCACCCTATAAACTCAATAAAACAGTAAGTAATTTGATATTCAAAATTACATTTGTATCTTGCAAAATAATTTCAAATATACAATTTTATTTTTTATATTTTTCTAAAATGAAACCAAATAATTAGCATATTTTTCGAGTTTAATTCCTAAAATATTTTTTTTCAAAATAATTTTCAAAACAAGTCCAAAACACAACGTTTAAGACACTTATTAAAGGTGGTCGGAATAATAGTGAGCCAATGATCAGCCCATCAGAAATCATTGGTGCGCCAATACATAACCATTGGTTGGACGGTGGATTAAAATACTGTTCACAGATAATTGGTCATGCGGTAGAAGACAAGATGTTAACTACACAAATTAAAGAACAATACTTTTATTCAATTAAGAGCAAACCATATATAAATAAATTAACTTCATTTACCTAATTACCACACTTCATTAGGTTATGTCCAATACGCATGTCGAATTAATGTAAAGTCCTGAATTAAAATTCTTTACATAATTGAACTGTAATACAATTACGATGGTACATATAATATATGATGTCTTTGCTCGTTTCTTGTAAAAAAAATAAAATTATTATTTTAAAATTTATGAGCTCTTTATTAAAAAAAGAAAAAAATTCTCAAAGAAAACCCGCCTAGATTGCTAAAATTAATAAAAAGAAAAACAATTATAATAAAATAAAATAATTGAAGAAAAAATAGGCGAGGAAAAAAAAATCAAATTAGCATATTGTTTCCTTTAAAATAAAATTACTTTTGTCAAATTATTGATATATTAAATTAACTATTAAGGTTCACACTTTATTAATAGGATATACGAATAGTTAAGGTTGTCAATTGGACGGATTTTAATTTGGATATGATTTGAATTGGATTCAATAATTTAGGATTTTTAATTGATAAAAGATTCGACGGATATGATATTATTAGAAAAGTTTGCAAATAAAAATAAATTGAGTAAATATGGATTTTTCTCAATTTAGTTTATTAAGAACCCAAATTTGAATATATATATATATATAGCATTATACATATGTACACACGTGATCCTATGGCAATGTTAAAGTGGATTTTTGGATGAAGAAAGTAATGAATTCCTATATGCTATATCAAATTAGGTGTTTTTTATATAAATATTCAAATATCAAGCTTATCTACATCATAATTGCATAAAATGATGCAGGAAGAATAATGAGCAGGAGCAGAATATCATGATATTACAAGAATATAATGCAATTTTCGATTTAATCAAAATAAGTTTCTTTTTCATAAAACTTTAAGTTTATAATTAATTGATTGAAGAATCAAATATAACTATATACTTATAATGCCAATTAAATACTAGTATCGGTAACAGTACCTAAAATGTTATGTTTGATGAATGAGTGCGATTGAGTTATACTCATCATTGCTTTTAAATGATCAATAAACATGAAAATTTGTTCATTAATCTATTGCATGTATGCTTTTTAGGGGTGAATCTTTTGAATTTTAACTTTATTAAATTTCTAAAAAATAACAAATATATGATAATTTTGGGAGTATTCGAATTTGAATTCTTTTTTTTAAATATTTGATTTTTATTTAAATTTAAATGTACTTATACCAATCATAAATTTTATGAAATTTTAAATTAAATTTAAATATAGTATATTACTATCGAATATAAATTCAAATCTAGCATGTTTCGTTTGAATCCAATCCATTGACAACCTATAAATAGAATTCAACATGCAAGAAAGAAATGGGCCTATTTCTCACAAAGGCCCGACCTCCTCCGTTAGTAGTAAATGCTGTGGGCCCAAAACCGGCGCACGTACAGGCACGCACACACGTGTATGTGCAAATTGCGACGGACGGTGAACAGAGAAACGGGGAGAGACTTTCAATGGACCCCACCTTTTTGCTCATTAATCGGTCATTTCCAAACCAAAAAGTCCGAACCCAAACCTAAATCCCACGTGTGCCGGGCCCACATTTCACCATCAGCATTTAATACCTCACACGTGTGTGTAATGCTCATCGGTTCCATCTCCTTTAAGCTAGAATAGGACCCTCGCCATGCAATATGTCCTTTTCTTTAGTTAATTATTATTATATTCTTCCCCAATTCTCAAATTTGAAGACCTATGCATGCTATGCTACAAATTATTTTATGTACATTTTGAATTTTGTATCAAAATCTCACAACATTCAGTGTGTTTAAAAAAATAAATATTATGATGTCATAAGTGGATACAATATTTTCTCTTTCTTAAACATTATTATTTCATTTATGACATAAAATTACATTGAAATTTAAATATACAAATATTAGGACTTAGTCCTAATTTTCGGGATTCAACAAGGTCCGGGCTGATTGTGGGTTTAATTAAACTTGTCTTCAACTTATAAAATTGTAGGTGTGTATATATATATATAGAAAATTAGGGTTTAAAGTTTATGATAAATTTAGTACTACTTATAAATAAACATGTGTTTTGCTAGTAACTATATTACCATATTGATATAAATGCAAAATTAATATGCTCTTAATTAACAAAAGAAAGAGTTTTCAGACGACAAGGTAAACATGCTGAGTTTGGGGTTTAAAGTTAAGTAGGATGTGATCAAAAGTCAAGATAAATTTGGACTTTTGTCAAACCCGACTCACTTCAAATTTTGCATTTATACATATTTATTACGTCGAAAAATAAGAATAATAATAATAATAATATGCAGATATATATATATATATGTATATGTGCACATAAAAACACATGAAAATCTACCCCAGCCAATACCTATCTTTTTATATTAAGTAAAGCAACATTTCAATGTCAAGAAAGGACGCGAGCAACCCAACTACTTTTCACTCCCCTTGATGCAGCCTATCCCCAACTGCACTTACATTCAACTGCTAAAGATTGAAAGAATCCCAAAAAGACAAAGCCTTGTAAAATTATTTATTAATTGATTTGTTGCCTATTGAGGTCCACAGGATGTATGGGGAGTAGATGTAGTGAATTCCTTCGGACAAAACCCTTAGAAAGTTTCAAAGGATGTGATCTAATCAGTTCAAGAAGTGGTCCCTTTTGTCTATGGTCCTCAAAAAGTATGCACAAATATGAGTTGGGTTTAGTGCAAGACTGCAAGCATAACTTTGTTTCCAAGTGAGACTATCACATTCTTATTTTTGTCCATTAATGCTACTTGGGTTGTACTTTCCACTGTAAGAGTTGTTTTTTCTTTTTCTTTGTTTTGATTTGGAATAAACTTTTTTAATGGGATGTTTGGATTGTGGTAAGCTCAAAAAGGTTGAAAGTGTTGAAAATTGTCTACAATTGTTAAGTTAATTAGAGGCAAGGATTGGAAGTGTGGTAAAGTTGTGATTGATAGTTTGATGAGACATTATAATCTTTGAAACTATGATGTAATGAACTTAGATTTTTTAGTGTTAATTGGGGAAGCAAATTTAGCTTATTATACATCTATTTTCAATTTTTCGCATATTTTCCCACACACACACATATATATATATATATAATAAATTTATTTGAAACATATTGGACACACTTTCAATGGTGCATTCAACGTGTTATCAGATGTGTTATATTGCAATATTTGGACATATTAAATGATTTGCATACACAAGTAAAAAAATGTGGCATATTTAATAAAATATTTAATATATATTCAAAATAAAATGAATAATTTTTTTTAGAGTGTCTGTTTTGTGAATCCTCGAGTGAGGTAATAAATACAAAGAATTTCTCATCTCTAAGAGTAAAATCAAATAAAAAAAGAGGAAAGAGTGATTTTATTATTTTTAATTAAAAATAAAATAAAAATGATGTTGATATGGTCAATTGACTAATGACATTACTCCTAAAATAAAATTTGAAATTTTAATGAACTCTTAAATCGAATTATAATACACTAGTATGAGATGAAACCTGGAAATGGCCTTGTAAGATATTTTAGAAGCTAATACTTTTTTCAAATGTTAAAAATAAATATTAAGTCGTAAAGCCATAACAATTCGGCTCAACTTGTCTAGACAGCCGACAATTAAACTTTTTTTAATTCAAAATCATAAACTTAGTTTTCCGATGATTACGATGTATGTTCCTTAATTTAGCTGATCTTATCCAGGTTAAGACAGCCTCGCTCAGAATTAGCTTAGGTACAACGAACTAATTCATGATTAAGATCACTGAATTAATTAACATTGGTGCAACGAACTAATCGATTACATCACTCAATTAATTAGCATAATTGCAGGTGTTTAGGTACTGTCCCAGTTCAGCATAATTAAAACTGTGTGCAAATTATTACTTAGCCCACGGGTTTTGACTTAATGATGCATACTTGATTCAGATTACTCCTGTAATGAGATCTAATTATATGTATTTTGTTCAATAGTAAAGCATGTTGATGATGGCAGTTTGATAGAAATAATGACAATAAAAATAATTGTTAGATATCCTTTTTTTTTAAAAAAAAAAAAAAAGACATGATTAAGAGGTGTTTGGCTAATCTTGTAAGTGTTGGCAAATAAATATATGCACCAGTATAAGTATTAAATAAACAACAACAAAAACAATAGCATAATCACTTAACACATAGAATATAGATAATCAAAACACATATTATGAGAATTGAAAATTAAGTAGACGGAAGTTTAATATTAAACAAATCAGGAATAGTAATTAAGCTAACACTTTAATTGAGTAGAGGCCTACACAATGCAATTCCTTAAGATTTTATCTGCCTCCCAATATTGTACGAGTACTTCTAACAGACAACCTATCAAGATACAATGACTGGGGCAGACAAAAGCTGCATTCCAATTGCCTGGATCCCAAACCCTTAACTAACTAGAATCTTTATTTGTATGTACGTATAAATGTTTTGTATGCTTTGAAGTGTGTATGACAAAAAATTTTCAATTATCATTTTGCAAAAATTCAAGATTATCTTAAAGTTAGCCACAAAGTGATTACTTTTTTAATCTTAATTTATTTCACTGAATACATTGAACTTTGGCATCAAATATTTTAACTCGAGTCAAAAGGAACAATACTTTATTTAATAAAACAATATTTTCTAAATTTTTCTTTATCTTTTTGCATAATCAATTAAAAAAATATAAGTATCTATCTATCTATATATTTATTTATTTTTTTTTTATATCCGTGAAGGTAGGAGTGAATGAAGGATGAGGACTGAAATATATGAGTTGGCGATGCCCACATCCACATGGCGTCCCACATGTCCATGTACCCCATTCGCATACTAATGTAAGCCTATCCAATTTCCAATGGGGCCCATTAATCAAAACCCACATGGCTATGCCCAACCCATCAACGACAGGGTCCGGACCCACCTCACATGGGCTGCTGCTGCCCATTTCCCGTGATCGAACCCGTATCCTATCTTAACCGCCAACAAAAATTGAAAGAAAGGGAAAATGCTAATCTTCTTGTTAGAATCTATTTTTAAAATTTTATAAGAGGTTAAATTTTATTTTAAAAATACTTAAAAAAATAAAATTATATATTTACATTAGGAACTAGATTATATAACAGTAATAATAATTTTTATTTTTTAGATATTGAACCATAGAAATTTTGGTTCTGTTTGGTTTCATTTTGCCACAATAATTTTATTTTGTCAAAATATAATTAAACATACATAATTTTTTCCCCCCAAAACGCCAATTTCAGTTTTACCAAAATAACCTCTTCTATCCTTCATTATCCAAAAAACTTTCTAATTTTTCAATATATATACATATATAATATATATTTGATTATTATTCCTACAATAAAAAATTACTCAATTTCATTTTCATCTAAAAAATTTAATAAAAAGACATTGATTTGACTACTACAGTACAAAATGTCTCATTCTAAAATATAAACAAACATACCAATATTTTTCAAAATAAAATTTTAACTATTTTCTTAAATATAAACAAACATTTATCACATTCTCCAACATAATTTTTATATTTCTCAACCCTATTTTCAAAACTCATTCTCCCAAAACACATAATACAAAATATACAAAACATAACCAAACACTACCTTTATGATTTTAAATATAAATTTGGTTGTTAGTTTTTATGGACAACTTTAAAAAATTTTAATATTTTACCTGTGAAATTTATAAATTTTCATTTTTAGTTCTTGATCAAGCGCAATAAAATATTTTTACAGCAATTTATAAATTCAGTCAAACATCCTTTAAAGTTGGTAAAATAAAATTATAATTTCATTAAATTTCTTTTTATACTTGATTTTAGTACCATAAATAGTGTGGATTTAAAATCTGTATTATTTTCATTAACATTTTTAATGAAAAAACATGAACAAAAATATGCTTAAAGCACCAAGATGGAATTCATTTGTTGAGTGGCCAATTAATTTATTGACATCACTTTTATACAAATAAATATGTGATTTAAAATTTAAATTGTAATAAACTCTTAATATTTGTACGCATGTAAATTAGAACAAAAAAAATTATTGGTGTACGAAAGAAAAAACTTTCAAACTTTTAGACTCAAAAATATTGATCATACTTAAAATTATATACACATTATTTAAAATATATTTACACATTTTGATATTAATTGCAGCATCTATGATCCAACGGTCCTGAATTCACCACTCATCTCCGCCGTGGATGTCCGGTTGTCCCACCTCTGTTCCCTCGCTCCGCGAACTCAGACTTAAAATTGCCCCTCTTTTAGCCCACATCTATATCTGTACTTAAAAATTCATGTCCCCGCAGGTGACCACCGCATTCACACGCACTCATAATGCGTTTTGCCCACGCGCACATGCAACCGGCCCCTCCCACCAGTGCGTGTGGACAAAAACGCGTGGGACCACCGATTCATCTGTCATGAAATTCATGCACACGGACAATAAGTGACCCAGACACTGTCTCACCCTAAACATCTTATAAAACTCGTGTCAATTTTACATAGTTTTGCATTCAAACATTTGCTTGAGAAATATACAGGCGTTCATCCGGGATCTTGCAAGAAAAGAAGGGTTTTATATAGTTTTTCTGAAGAAGATTTGATGAAAATGGAAACGGCAGCTGCAGTTTTTGAGAATGATTTAAATATGAAGGAGACGGAGCTGAGATTAGGGCTGCCCGGAAGAGATGAATCCGAGGAACAGTCTTCGTCTTGTCTGAAGAGTAATAACAAGAGATCTTCATCACAAATGGATAGTTCATGCCAACAGGGCGAAGGGCAAGAATGTGGTGGCCCAGCTTCTAAGTAAGTTGCATGATTCATATAAACATGTGTGTGTGTGTGTGTGTGTGTGTGTGTTTATATAGGCAAAATGAGATTAAATAGCTAAGCGGGCTGATTTGAATTAAATATGTTTGGTGATTTTAGGGCACAAGTGGTTGGGTGGCCGCCGGTCAGATCTTACCGTAAAAATGTCTTGCAGCAGCAGCAGAAACAACCCGAATCAGATGGATCCGGAATGTTCGTGAAAGTGAGCATGGATGGAGCTCCATATTTGAGAAAGATTGATCTCAAGTTCTACAATAACTACTTTGATCTTCTCAAGGGTTTGGAGAACATGTTCAAGTGTACCATAGGTAAAAGTCTAGTAACTTTTTTTGCTTGAAATATTTAAGTATATAGCTATAAGTTATATATAGTATTTTTCTTGATATTTCAAGTGGGACTTAGAAAGTTTCTTTTTGATTCTACTTTTCAGGTGTGTACTCAGAGAGAGAAGGGTACAATGGATCTGAATATGCACCAACTTATGAAGACAAGGATGGTGACTGGATGCTTGTTGGAGACGTCCCATGGGATATGTTTGTTACGTCTTGCAAAAGGCTGAGGATTATGAAAGGATCCGAAGCTAAAGGCTTGGGCTGCTTTTAGGTAACCCATATAGACGAGAAACCTTGATGACCGATCTCAGATCAACCACGGCCTACAAGGGATCGAGGGTCAAAAAAACACTAATGGGCTGGGGCTTCTTCGAGAAATTCAGCGAGGAACTAGAGCAGACAGACAAAGAGATCTGCAACTTAGAAGAGGCATAAAGATTTCTGGGTAATTAATCTTTGGGCCTCTGGGAGTTTAGCTCTTGGCAACTCTGCAATGGAGACTGCATAGGGATTGAGACAGAACTCACAGGGGTTTTTCTTTAACATCTCATGTACATGATATAGAGGACTTTACGTTGTGGTGTTTTGCAGTTTCATTTCTTATATTTTGAAAATTTGTAGTGTGTATTTTACAGGAGTAAATATATACTAGACTATTAGTATTAGAATGCAATATTTAGTGAAAGTAAATGTCAAAGATTGAAACTTTCAGGAATCATTCATCATATTTTACCACTATGCTTTATTGTTGTTTCTTGGCTAAGTTACAACAAAATGAATTCTGCAGATCCAGATCTATATGAATTAATATTCATGTCTCTAATCAAAATAAAGGGTAAACTACAACAAAATGAAGAACTCAACCCAATCCAATCCAAAAGAAAATAAAAAGAAGAAAAACCAGAAAAGAGGGCTCCAAAATGCCATATAGGGTTATTTATCCTGCAAATGAGAAAAACTTCCAGCCAACAACAAGGGATCTTGCTAATTTCCCCAAAGCTGGAATATTGGAAAACATACTATCCACTCTGAGCAACACCAACAAGGCATTAGACTATCGTTGTTAAAGAGTTTTGCTCTCAAAATTTAGGAATGACTGTCTTGTAGATTCAATCACTTGTTCAAATTTCTTCAGGCAATCAGGCTAACTCATCGATTCTATAATTCATCATCTTTTGGAGTAAAATGGATATTTGAAGTCACGAATTGTATCTATTAGACAAGGATTCAACAAACAACAGCGATAATCAACACAAACAGAGAATACGTTCACGCAATTGTAAAGCAGTTCAAAGGTGTCCATGGTAAACAATCAAAACTATACAAAAGATTCTATTTTTAGGACCACATATGTCTCAATCAGACAACTAAATCAGACAACTAAAAGGGCCCAAGACTATCGACAGCCATAAAATTCACATGCATGTTTGAGTTTTGCCCATGAATAGATTCCATCCTTGAGTCAAGTATAGCAAGTTGTGATTTCACCCATGGTGGATTATACCTGCCTTCAACCCACAATGCCTCGCCCGTGTCTTTGTGCTTGAAGTCTGGAGAGTTGGGGCTCCTCTGTAGATCAAAATAGTCTTAATGAAAGATGCCAACAGAAGATGTGACGAAATAGAAATGGAAGTGTTGTACTTCATGCACACAGAGGTGAAAAATTGGAAGTTGTAATAAAATGTTTTGCAGTAAAGCAGGTGTCAGTCTAATGAAACTAACCCCTCTATAGTTCATTTTAAACCTGAATTAAAGAGATTACCTTGTTCTTCCTATTATCCCACCATTCCATTGGATTAGCAAAGAAGGCTTGCCAGAGTTCTTCTGTGGAACCTGTAGAATTTGCAGCGTAACGGTTTTGCTTTCTTCCTGCAAAGAAATAAAAAAATAAGACTCGAAAGTGAAACATATGCATAACCAAGAAAATGCTACGTCAAGAAAAGGGAGCAAGGGAAGGGAATAATTACCTGGGGTCATAGAATTAGAGTCACCATTGTACAAGGAAACAGATGTGAGGCCCCTTTCTATGAAATTCAGTTCCTGAACAACTACCTGTGAGACATAATCAAAAATCTATTTAAACTTAGTAACACCGGAATGATTGATACTAGAAACAGACTAGAGACCTTATAGTAGGTCTGCTGCTTTCCATCATCACTTTCAACAGTATCTGAGACTAGGCGGCCAGAAACATATATTTGGTGACCTTTTTCTACATGCTGAAAAGCAATATCGGCCAATTCATCCCAGAAATTCAACTTAATCCTGAAAAATATAAACCAAATACTTCGTTTTTATCTTCGCCAATGAAGTGATTGGCTGACTAATGTTGAAAATTCCAAAGGAAAATAAAAGAGAAAAAAAAAAATGGAAATACATCCAGTTAGATATCAGTTTAGAGACCAATTAGCCTTTGCAGGTGAACAGGAAATTATCTTTCCATTTCAAGGTCCTGGTTACCCAAGCAAACATTTGAATCCAAAACCTGCTAAAAGGCTATGTGTAGTCCATGCTAAAGTTGTCGAGTCATTGTAAACCAAGCACAAAAGTTACTCCAGGCCTAGCTCACCTCCTAATCTTGCAAAGCTTTTCCAAAGATTAATCATGCCATGTAAGATTCAGAAGAGCAAAAACAAAACACATGAGAAGTAATCCTATTGACTGTCATACTAAAGAAGTGAGGGATCTCATCCTTCAAATTGGCCTGAAGAAGCTACATTTCCAGACAGAACAGCTCCTTGTACCCCTCAAAACAATACACACACAAAAGCTCGGTTCTCATACATTTACCCAGACCTTTGCCAATGTTCAAACACAACACAAACTTATAAATAGAAGGAGACCCCACTGTCCCCCATTGGTACTGTTCTGCGTGATAGACATACAAGTGTTGGTAGCATAACTGATGGATATCCAATTTAGGACTAGTCCTGGCAGTTAAAAAGCCAACTACTAAACCATCTTCAAACACTTGTGGATTGTATAGTTTAGAACTCCCTCGGATGCAAGCAGAGATTCCTTCTCTTAGAGACCACTATTAAGCAAAATCCATTCTGTAAGAAAGTTTAAGTAAAGATACAAAACCTAACTTTCTTTGCATTGTGTCGATCGCTGACAGCACAAACACCGCCATACTTGGTTCTATCATAAAAATCTAAAAATATTTCAAGATTTTTTGTCACAATGTATGCACTCTGACCCGTTAAACAAATTTTCAATCTTTCTGAAGGATCCTTCGTGCTACTGCAGAAACTTCACTCTTTGGAGATTGAAAACTGTAAAATTTCATCCCTGAATAGCACTTAAGCTGAAACATAAGGTTATGCTCCGATTCCATTAAAATATAAGATATTAAACTTCCACCAATTTACATAAGATTAGTGAGTCAATTCTCCAAAACATAAAGGAGAGACCCTAAAATTGCAAATTGCTTTACTCTCATTTCCAATTGAGTTCAACACTTCAATTGACATTCAATTAAAGTTCTCAAATTTGACTTGCTCCAAGAATGACTTACTACCGTTATCCCACAAAACAACAACATTTATACAAAACAAAAAAGAGCAGAATAAAAAGGATGTCTAAAAATGAATAGAAAAAAAAAAAA
>JACGDI010001472.1:684633-714574 GCA_014898725.1 Jacaranda copaia | reverse complement strand
GCACTCTATCAGGTGGGCTTGGCAGCTAAGAAGTGCATCAGCACAATTAGAAATTCATATCCATGCACAGCCACACCATTACACCCCATACAGACACACTCATGGACAAAAGCATAATACGCCCACCACAATCATTTAAGATACAGTGTCTATTTTAAAAGGGCCAAGCTCATTAGCTTATATTTTATATCATTATTTTATATATGGCACAATGATGGAACTATATAATCATTCGCAATCCACTTATCATCTCTACAAGTTACAGGTGAAACATGTCGCACGGATGAAGAACTATCATCTGGACCTTAGGTTACACAAAAATAGATGGATACAAACACCACCAATCAAAATAAATGCTTTAAACAGAATAAAGGCAAGCAAAAGAGGAATAAAGATAAAGACAATTCCATATTAATGGCTGTAAAATGGTACTTTGAAAATAATGATTGAAGTTAAAAAGTTACAGAATAGAATAGGAGAGAATAAATGCTATTATGGCTTCGTAAGTAAAAGAAAGCTAAAATACTAGGAAGTCCAACTTATTTTATTGTCGCCCAAGAGACAATTTTAAAGTACTAAAATGCTGTATCATGTAGAAAAAAGAAAGCTGACCTTGTTGACACTGGGAACCAACTCTTGCAATGCTCTTATTCTTTCAGCTATTCTTTCTCGGCGCAACTGTAACAACAGGGACAAAATGCCAAATGCCAGGCTTTAATTTTCAACAATGTAGTTGCATTATTGGGTAAAACCAAATTACTGAAATATTCAAAACAAGACAGAGAAACATTGTTATTTTTACCCTTGCAAGGGAGAAAAAGAAAAGGGATTCTAAAAGCCATCTTGTGGGAAACTATTATGCATACCCTCTCAGCAATGCTGTGTGGATCTGTTGCTTGGCCTCGTCTGGCCCGTACCCTTGGCCGAATTGCAGGTGGATGGGGCACTGCTGGAACTGTGTTTGCCATTGGCTGTCCATGAAAACCCTGTAAAGAAATTATCAAGCAAGAGTAGATCAGCCTCTCACTATCTCAATCACATACTTCAGAACAAACACATATTTCATACTTAAACCCCTTAGTATATTTTCAGTCCTCACTAGAACAAACATTTATGCATAGCCGTTTATCAAACTATATTATCTTCTAATGATAATCTTAACACCTAGATTAACATTGCCATAAAATGTAATACAACTAAGTTTAAAATGTGGAACACTCCCCGAGCAGTACTCTTTGAAATTACTTATAAACCCTGATACATAATCCATTACAAGTTCATACATAGAATTTTTCTAGTATTTACCGCTCCAGTAGAAGAAGTGCGGCAATCAACAACGTCATCACGGTTGAATCTCTTCCCGCTCCCGGAGGCATAGCCAAATCCGCCCTCCTCTTGCTCTAAGCTCAACCCAAGTGGAAAACCACCACCTCCACTTCCAACTCCGTAAATGCTACCGATACCAACTCCAAGTCCTACTCCGACTCCACCTAGGTGGGCCGAGCCGTGACCCGAGTCGAGCTGCAGCATCATCGCAGCCTGTGGAGCTTCATTTCCCACCAAATCAGCCTCCGATCCGGCTGCGTAGCTCGGAAACCCTAAAATTTGCTCGAGGAAATCGTCGGAGGGGGTTTCACCTGGATTATTCGCCATGGAGTGACTGCGCTGAGTGGATTCTGTCTGAACTACGTGGTCCTTGATTGATTTTGAACTGTAAATCCACACTTGCATTCACTGTAACGATTTCGGAATAGTTATACGTACGTATATATGTGTGTGTGTGTGTGTATGCGTTTTAGAGGGAAAAAATGGCAGCAGTGTTCTTCGTTAACTTTCTACGTAGAGGGAAGAATGGCGCAGCGAATGGGCCTCTCTCCTCGCCTTAAAAAGGATTCAAGTTTTGAAAATGGTTCTGCTTTTTCGTGAATTTTACTTCTATACCCTTCATGTTTATGCTTTTTTATATATTGTTATTGATTCTGGCATACTCTGTACATGTATTAAAATTTAATAATATAAATTAAACAAAATTATTTATTTATTTATTTACTGAAATACATAATAAAGAGTTCGTTAAAATTTGGATATCAAACATAACTCGTACAAATGTTAGAGCGATGCTATCAAGCCGATTAGCTATAGGGTACTTCTTCTTCTTTTTATAATAACATCACTTTTAAAATCGTCTTAAAAATAAAATTTTGCCTCAATATATGTTGATTGAACAAAACCTTGTATTCATATTTGACTTCAAATCTAAGTGCCTGTTTGGTTTCATTTTCAAAACCCTTTTTCATATTTTTTATTATTTCAAAAATGAAACACTTCACTTTTGACACATTTTCACCTAACATCATTTGACATATTTTTATTTTCAAAGTATATTTTTCAATAATTTATATATCTTCTCTAAATAACCTATATATATACTCTCTATATATTTCATTATCTCTATCTCTTTCTCAACCTACAATCTACTAAACCAAACGTAATCGTTATTTTTCCAACAATTTATCCAAATACAAACTCATTTTTAACTCATTTCCACTAACTACTTTTCAATATTTTGAAAATGATAAAAATGAAAATAAAACCAAACAAGTCATTTAGACTCACTTAAATACAGTGTCCAACTCATGTCAAAGAACTAACAGCACAACACTTGTTGAAATGCAAGACTAATGG
The DNA here is from genome assembly GCA_014898725.1 of Jacaranda copaia. Taxonomy (NCBI): domain Eukaryota; kingdom Viridiplantae; phylum Streptophyta; class Magnoliopsida; order Lamiales; family Bignoniaceae; genus Jacaranda; species Jacaranda copaia. The sequence goes on along the minus strand of JACGDI010001472.1, from coordinate 711,889 downwards.
TTGAACAATTGTTTGGTTCAAAAAAATAGTATAGTCTTTTCCCACTTGACTATCCATTTTCAGTTTCACTGATATTCAATGTTGGGATTCGGCCTGACATGGAAGACCAATTGAAAAGTGAAAGATAGCTGGGGGGAAATTGTTCTCAAAGTCAAACTGGTGGACCATTTCACAAAGTCAACACCAAGTGCAGGCACACCTAATTTTTTTCAAACTTGGCTAACAAATTAAGACTAGTTTGACTTCAAATTCAAAGTAGGTCATGATTCACATTGCCAAACTTTCTGTGTTTTTGCAAAAACAAAATACTCATGGGGACAATTTGCCATTGACTGCGCAATGGGTTGGGAACTAATAGGAGACGCCAAAGGCAAAAGGACGAGATTATCAAATATTACAACAGGGTATTCGTGAGAAGTTCATGAATCGGAGAAACGTGCAACACAAGTTGCATTTTCGTATTGTAGATATAGCATATGTGATATCTATTATAAAGTAAAGGGCAAGGATTTTGAGCTGATACAGGAAGAACAATGAACCAACTGAGTTCACCCCGTTTGGTTTTATTTTCATTTCCATCATTTTCAAAATATTGAAAATTAGTTAGGAGAAATGAATTAAAAATAAATTTATATTTGGATAGATTATTGAAAAAATAACATGATTATGTTGGTTTTAATAGGTTGTAGGTAAAGATATATAGAAGTAATGAAACAGAGAAAGAGGATATATATATTATTAGAGAATATGTTTTGAAAATAAAAATAAAAATAATGTTAGATGAAAATACGTAAAAAATAATGTGTTTCATTTTTAAAATAATTAAAAATATGAAAATGAGCATTAAAAATGAAATCAAAGAGGCCCTAATTGCTTATGAGAATGGTTTGATATTTTTTGTGTTTTAAAAATTTTGGGAATGTTTGGTGTTTAAGAAATATGAGAATGAGAGATGAGGTTGTGAATTGTTGTGAAATAAAGTGTAATAATTATAGTGATGTGATGTGTTGATGTAATTTGAGGTTGTAAATGATTGTGAGATTGTTTTTGAGTTATGTTTAAGAAATTTATTTGAGAAAATAAAATTGTTGTATGAGATTTGTTATTTTGGGTTTGCCTGGGATTTAAAATAAATTTAAAAATTTTCAATAAATTTTTTATTTTAATAAATCAATTTTTTCCTTTAACTCTTACCAAAATATCATATATAAATAAATCTATTTTTATGTGTTTTATTTGTTTGGTAGTAATAATATATTAAAAAATTAAAAAAAATATATAAACATGTTAAATTGAAAATATTTTTTTTAAACGTAAAAAAAACTATTATGTATTAATAAAATCAATTTTTGGTGTTTTGGGTTTGCTTAAGATTTATGGTGTAGAAAATTAAAATTCACTAAATCAATATTTTTTTTAAATTTAAAATATACGTCAACTATTAATATATCAAATTTTGCTAAACTTTGATTTGTTTGGGATTTATAATATAGATAAAATTTGTTGATATTTTAAAATTTTAATAAATTATAGTTTTATAATATATTTTACACTTTTTCATATTTAATATATTTGATACTTTTTTTATAAAATGGACAATCAAACATTTTCTAAATTCAGCAAAATTAAATTCCAACTAAAAAAGTTTTTGAAGATTATCATGATTTAGTTTTAATAAATTCATAATTCATTGGATTAATGATAAAAATAAATGAATAAAGATTTTTTTAATAATTTTTTATTTTGCAAAAATAATAAACTGGCATTTCATTGGAAATGATAATGTTAATTATTGTCAACTAATTCAAATTTTTGTTTGATCAATAAAATTTCAAATAAATTAATATTAACAAAAGCATAAAAAATATTAAAACCAAAAAAAAAAATTATGAGACAAACAAACAAACAAAACAAAAAAGAAACCAAAAGGAAAGAGAAAACTTCACCTATCAACCTACCCTCCCCACCATTTTCAAATACGAAACACAAGATTGTCTTTAAATCTTTACTATAAAAAAATTAGCTATTTGCTATGAAAAAATTCCTACGAGATAAATGTCAAAGTAAATGTAATGTTCTTAAATAAACTGCAAAAATTATTAGCTATTAATATGTAATCTTATTTTTTAAAAGTGTTTTAGATTGGGTGTGTATTATCAACAGAAAAATTTATATATATGAAGAATAATCATCAGCTATGAATTGATTGTAATGAAATTATTAATTACGAGAATATTTTTTTTGAATTTAAATAGATCAATTTTTTAATTTAATTTATAAATTTTTAAAATGAACTATAAATCAATTGTAGTAATGTTCAGAATTGTAACAGCAGCCATGGGGAAAATATCAAATTGCACGACCACCTAATGTACCCCCACTGTTCTAGCTATAAATGGAAGATCCTTCGTCTTCAATAAAAAATTTGGGCGGATATAATGAGCTTAAAGTGTAAACTAACATTTATATTATTAATAAAGCACTTAATATTTTTTTTAATGCATATTTGAGTGATGTGTTTAAAGTACCTTTACTTCTTCTTTTTCTTCTTTTTTTAATTCTTACAATTTTAATTAGTATATAACTATCATTTATAATCCATCATTTTATAATTTACTATTATAATTTTACCATATTTGTATCATTATTATTTATGCAAAATTTATATAAATATATATTAAAATTAATAAATACTAATATCATACAAAAAAATATGTATTTTTATTTATTTTATATTATAAAAAATTTAACTAATGCATCGAATATGTGAAAATTACTAGTAATAAATAAAATTCTTGGCCGAACCGCAATGGTGAATCAAGCGTCGCACATTCCAATTACGGACCAAAAGGAAAACATGAAATAAAAGAGTACGGCGAGAATCATTCATGAAAGTATATATGCAGACAGATGGGTTTGCATAGGTAGATTGAGAGTACAAAGTGAGAGCAGCCGTGGCTTCAAGGAGGAGGAAAAGCTCGCCGTGGGATATTCCGAGCATATTCCGGTGAACTGTTATTCCGTTGATTAAGAAGGCGTTGGAGAGAGACGGAAGGCCCCTTACAGGGCCGCTGCCTGCAAGTCAATGGTCTGAGCTATTGGGCTTTTTCAGTGGGCCTGGTTCAAATGGGCCGGCCTGCTAGATAGAGTACCAATTTTACTAGGCTTTACTACTTGAAGTAAGGTTGTTAATGGGTAGGATTTGGATCGAATCATGATGGATTCGAATCCAAATCCAATCCAAGATTTTATAAAATTTTGACTGTTGTAACTATATTCGAATCTACATAAACATTGGATATTCAAAAAAAGATCCGAATCTGAATATGCCTAAAAATCATATATTTGTTATTTTTCTAAAAAATTAGTAAAATCTACATTCAAAACATTCATTTTTAAAAAAATGTACACACAATATATTAACGAATAAATTTTTAAATCTATTTATCATATAAAAGCAATAATAGAATATAACTTAATCATATTCATTTATTATATTATTGTATTTTAGGTTTTGTTGCTAATAATAATACTTATTTGACATTATAAATGTATATATATTTTATTTTTAATCAATTAATTATAAACTTAAAATTTTATATAAAAAAAAACTCATTTCGATCAAATTAAGATTTGCATTGCATTCTTTTATATCACAACATTCAACTCCTGCTCATTATTTTTCCTACATTGTTTTTGTTATAAAAATTGAGAAGCAGGTTATACAATTATGATGTAGATAACCTCTAAATCTAACATTTTATATTAAAATCAACTGATTTGATATATTACATATGAACTCATTACTTTTTTTGTCCAAAAATTCATTTTGGCGTTGTTATAAAACCCTACATATATATTTGTATAATACTACATATACATGTAATACAATATATATTTGGATTCGAATTATTAATGAATCAGATCAAGTTAAATCTATATTCACTATATTTATTTTGAATTACAGATTTTTTTTAATTGAATCATATCCGTTGAATATTTTATCAATTAAAAATTTTAAATTATCGGATCGAATTCAAATCGAATTCGGATTGAAATTCACTCCATTGACGGCCCTAACTTGAAGTTTTCAATGTTAATGTAGTGGGTTAACATATGATCCAACTTTAATTTGAATTTGATCTAAACTTGATTCGAATTTTAAAATTTTATTCGACTAAAATATCTTATGAATTAGATTCGATTATAAATATCAATAATTCAAAATAAGTGGATTTGATACAAAATTAAGTAATTTGATCAGTTAAAGATTTGAATTTTAATAATTTTTTTATTAAACTAAACTCTTATATATAATATTAATAAAAAATTTTAAAAAAATTATATATTATATTGACATAATATTTATATTGACATCTATATTACGTTATTAATATTGAGTGTTTAATCTAAAAAATAAGAGGGATATTGATAAAATATTAAATAGGGTATTAGTATTTAAATATTTAACTTTTAGAGTAATATATAATTAAAAGTTTTTAAAAATTCAAATTTGATGTACATTTACTTTATAAATATAATATTTTTATACAATTCAAAAGAAAAAAAAATTATTAAATTGGACCTAATTTTTTTTATCAAAATTTAGATATCCATCAAATTTGGATTTAGATATATTTGATCGATCTAAATTTGATCCATTGACAGCACTACATACGTTCTGTGTAGGGATGGGCATTTAGATCGGGTATTTCAAGCATCAATTAATGGATCAAGTTTTCATTTAAAAACAAAATTATGAGTTAAAATTTTTGAACTTGAATAAAATTTTAAATCAATTATCGAGTAGGAGGTCAGTATCAATTGAGTAATTAGACACCCAACTTAAATTCAAACATAAATAAATATATATTATAATATATATATATATATATATATATACCTATTACATTTTAAAAAGGCCAAAATTTGGGCTCTGTACTAACGTTGCTAACTTTAACCTCTTTGATTTTCTGTTTTATGGCCATATTTAAATTAAATTAAAAAAATTCATCATATTGAGTATTTAAATCCAAACTTGTCTGGTACCTAAAATGTCTGTATTATGTTATTCTACGTTTTCAGCATTTTGTAAAAAAAAATTTGGGGAATGAATTTTTTGAAAAATAATTAAGAAATATGATAAGTGTTTCTTTTTATTTTGGGGAAATATAAGAAATAATTTAAAAATAAATTACTTGTTTTTTTTTATTTTGGAAGAAGACAAATTTTACTGTAAATGTTAAATCATTTGCTTTTTTGTTGGATTTATAGGGTAAAAATAATTTTTTTATGTATTATATATACGTATATGTATAGTTGGATGATGATGATGATGTGTGTGTATATTTATAATAATTGAAATATGAGTTTAATTAATTTAATTGGTTATTTATTTTAAAATTTTATATTTTTATAAATTTAATATTAGTAAATGAAGTATTATTTGGAATAAAATATATATTAATAAATATTAATTATTCATGAAATTATAATTATATATTAATTATAAAAAAATTAGCTTATATCATAATTGTTAATATCGACTTATAAAAAAAATTTAATTATTGCACATTAATTATAAACTAATTATTATTTATTAATTAAAATATAACTATTTAATTACTTTTTACTTACGATTTATGTATAAATAAAACTTAGTTATTTATTTAAATAAAATAACTTTTTAATGATTTATATATATAAGACTTAATAACGATTCATCAAATTAAAAAAATAAATAATATTATATTATATAAAATTATATCATCTCAAATTATTTATTAAATAAAAAAATATAATATTTAATTATACATAAACTATGAAACATAATTAATATATAAATAACAAGTTATTTAAATAAACTAATTTTATTAATTTAATATGTTATTTAATTACTTTAACTTATTATTTAATTAATACATTTTTAATTAAAAATATTCTTAGTAATAATCAAATAATTTTTCATAAATTTAATTAATTCTCTCAATAATTCCTTTAAGTACATCAATATTAGTTTATTAAACTTAGTAGATTATTAAATAAATATCACCCTATAAATAATTTTTTTATTATAATTTTAAATAAATGTGAAGATTAATATTTAATAAAGAATATTTAGAGAATTAATTAATTTATTATATCAAATTAAAACATCTTAAGTTATTTATTAAATGAACAACTATAATATTGCATTAATACATTAAATATTAAATATAACTAATACATTATTTAATTAATAAGTAAATTTAATTAATTTAATATGTTATTCAGTAAATAAATTATTTAGTAATAACATAAATAATATTTAATTAAATTTAATTCATATTTTTTGATAATTAATTTAATTAAATTTGTAAATAAAAGTTTTAAAATTTTTTAACTAGTAAAATTTTAATTTTTCCATATATGTATATATATATATATATATATATATATGAATGAGTGAAATGAGAAAATGATAAATAAATTAGTAATGTGATTGGTAGAGTGAGAAAATGAGAGGGTAGATATGGTTTTTAGGGTGTAAGATTTTTTATGTGAATTGGGAGGAGTTTTTTGGAGATAAAAATTTAAATATTTTGGAAGATTTGAAAAATGAACCTTTATTATGAATTTTTTTTAGGGGGTAAAATTTTTTTTGAGAAAATATAAAAAAACATAATTGGTATTTAACAAGTTTGAATTAATATCGAATAGCTAAAATTGTTACTTGATATTTTGAATATTCAATCCAAATCACTCAAACTTGAGATATTCAATTTAGAGGTAAGTATAGTAACACTAGACACCAATATCTGCTAAGTATAGTGACAATTTAAATAATTTAAATATTTTTAAAATTTTAAACAAAGGATTTTTATAAAATAAAATTTGTTTTTTCCTTACTTGTGAGTTGGGCCGTGAAAGCAAACCCTGTTGTGCTCAAATTAAGACAAACAGAAAAACCCCAGCGGTTTCAGGAAAAACCTTGTAAATGGCAGCGGTTAAGGCAATTTGCTGCCTCCAACTGAAGACCAATTACAAAATACCAGAACGCCGTTGGCCTCTTACTTCTTCAACGAATAAATCAATCAAGTATAAGCCCCCCATGGCTGTTCTCACGACTGCTCCAACCGTTGGGCTCTCTGAAACTTTCTCCAGATTGAAACAACGGGGAAAAGTAATAAACATTTCATTCTTTTTTTTTTTTTTGGTTTTTCTGTTTTTCCTAATTCTACATTTCCTTTAAACTCCCAGATTACTGAGTTTGTTGGGTAGTTCTGGGCAGCCAGTAGATGTTTCAATTTTTTGGATGTTCTTACAGGGATTATTCTTGTTCTTACGGGGATTATTCTTTTTTCTATTTGTTATTTTTCCACCTTTGGCAGATGGGTTCTTTTGGTTTTCTTGAATCTTGATAACTTGTTCAGTAATTCGATTGGTTATTATTGTTGCTTGCATTTAGACCTTTATGGGCTGTGTAGTCCAAGTTTTTGTGGTCTTTTCTGTTATTTAATTGATCTGTTTGATTAAGACATAATTTGTCAAGATGCAATATGTGGGCATCAGAAGAAATGCATAAATTATAAGAGCTCATGGACCAATTTGCATAAAAAAAAGAAGAACAATTTCATCATATGATCTAGTTAAAAGTTTTGGATAAATTTATGTCTGGCTGATATTGACGCTTCATTTTGTGAATTTCCCCAAGCAATGCAATTCCATTTCAGTATATTGAGCTATAGTTTGCTATCGGATGACATGTTTTGATGTATAAATGCTTTCATAGAAATCTATATTGTGAATGATGCTGGTAATCTACTGAAATAAAGGATCAAATTCTTTAGAGAATGAGTTCATTGTTATGCTATAGTGCATTAATTAAAAAAATAAGTTTATTTTTAGTGGTAGGTATATCCATTTTAAGAATAATTATATTTATTTAGCCTTATTTTGGTGAAAGGTGGCGTTGATTCCATACATCACAGCTGGTGATCCTGACCTTTCAACCACTGCAGAAGCGTTGAAAGTACTTGACTCATGTGGTTCAGACATTATAGAATTAGGGGTTCCTTACTCGGACCCTTTGGCCGATGGTCCTGTTATCCAGGTTTGGTGATACTATAATTTCATAATAGAATTTTTTAACTCAGCAGTTGAATGGTCTTAGGATGGCAGTGTTATTGTTTCCAATTGATTCCAATTCATTATCTTGTTTTGTTTTCACAGGCTGCCGCCACACGGTCATTAGGCAGGGGAACCAACTTTGACAAAATCATTGCAATGTTGAAGGAAGTAAGCCCCTATTAGTTTTAGGAAAATGAAAAACAAAAGAGAGTGGAACTGATGCTAATTTAGCGTAGAAATGAAGTCTGCTTTGTTCAAGCTAAGGACATATCTTAAGATAAATGTGCAAGATTACTCCCTCACTAACATTTCATTATGTGATAACTCTATTGACTTTTCATGAATGTATACTTTGGATGTCACGGAAAATAGACGCCTTATTGATATGCATCTTGTTAATAGCTATGTTTCTTTTGGTTTATGGCTTAACCGTCTATTGCCAAATTTAATATAAAACTTTCATGCCTCCGCAGGTGGTTCCTCAATTATCTTGTCCAATTGCGCTATTCTCATATTATAACCCAATACTCAAACGTGGTGTGGAGAAATTCATGACCACTTTGAAAGATACTCGAATTCATGGTAATTGTGCTTAAGCTCTTATGATCTCAATGCATCATGAAAAGTATTTGGCAGGAGATGCAATATGTATATTCTGGACTGCCTTCAAATACAGATCTGTCTTCTTAATAGATAAATCATGTGAAAGCATCACCTAGCCTCTAAGCTTAGAATAACTAGTAACAGCTTTAAGTTATACAAGCTGCTACTAAGTTGATCCAAGTGAGAGGTCACTGTGGTGCTGTGAAAGTGATTTTTAAGTAATTGAGTAGGACTAAAGAATTATTATTGGTATATGGTAATGGAGAAATGGAACTTGAGGGATTTTTGGAATTTTTTCATCTAATACTTGGAGCATGCCTCTATATCCTTCTGTTTCCCTTTCGATTGATTTTACGGCTTTGCCTCCTCAACATCTCTCGTCTCATATGTATTTTTCTATGGTTATGTTCTTTTATAACCTTACTGAGGGCATCATTCTTTTCAGGACTTGTTGTTCCAGACGTCCCTCTTGAGGAGGCCGAGATATTGAGAAAGGAAGCTCTTAATAATAATATTGAACTGGTTCGCTTTCAAATTAATTGCTTGTTCCTTCCTTGATCTTTGTAAATTCATAAGTTCAATTATTTGCTAGATATGTTTTTGCAAGCATTTTAATCCAACTTGGATGTAATAAGTGGCCTCGACTATTGAACGTTCTTTTCTTGGTTCTCATATTTTCCCTAAGAGTGCTGCTTTCATATATAAAAATTGAGGGGTGCATTTGTCTCGTAATTTTTTCAATAATTGACAGATATGAAACTAAACTGCTGGTACAGTGGATGACTTTGAGGCATGTTTGGTGAATAAACACATTACCTAGAGTTTAAATTTGTGTTTTTACAAGACAACTTCACCACATTAAGTTATGGATCTCTTTAGTATGCTTGTTCTGGTTAATTCACTTGACCCATTCTAGCCTGCAATTTCAGGTGCTGCTTACAACTCCCACTACTCCAACAACACGAATGAAGGCCATTGTAGAAGCTTCAGAAGGATTTGTCTACCTTGTAAGCTTCCTACTTTTCATTTGGAAATAGGAGTAATCTGCAGAAGTTAGATCCATAAATTTGACCAAAAATCTATGTTACTACCTGAATTACAGTACTTCCTTGTATACTGTAAAGCATGTAATGCAAATTTTACACCAATGTACTTTGTTGATATTGATATCTATGGCAAAGTTAATTATTATCTTGCTTTTCTTCTGATCTTTTGTTAAATTTTCTTGATTAAAACCTTTAGCTTGATGAGCTCCTACCAAAGTAAAAAATAAATAGTAAATTCACTCTTCATGGGAAATTTAATGCTTGCTTTTCATGCCTCCGGTTTTCTTCTTTTAATATTCTTGTTTCTTCATTATGTAAATATACCTGTTGTCTTCAGATATGGACAATGTGAACACATATACTTATATACATATATAGGTGGTGTTCCATTTCTCATCCATTTTGAACGAATATTTGCCCATTGATGTTTGCTAAATGGTTATCCACAAATGACTAGAAAATGGGGATTGGAATTTTTTCAAATTTTCTTCGCATTTTCTTGCAAGTCGAAATTTTTTTTATTTGTTCATTTGTCAACAGGTGAGCTCTGTGGGAGTCACGGGAGCAAGAGCATCCGTCAGTGAAAAGGTTCAATCTCTTCTACAGGAAATTAAAGAGGTAACTTTAGTACCTCTCTTTTTTTCTTCCCCAACTCCTCATATGTTTAGTTGGCCATTATCATTCCATTTTATTTTGTGTAAAACTGAAATACTTAAGGAGAGATAACTTATTGCTTTTTCTATGTACTTGACTATCACTTCTACAGGCAACGAGCAAGCCGGTAGCAGTTGGTTTTGGCATATCAAAACCCGAACATGTTAAACAGGTCCGTCCACCCTCTTGGAGTGTGATATTGTTTTACATACAATTAATAGTTATTTAACCAATTAATGTGCTATTTGATGTTGATAACCTATATATGTCGGCACATCACTCATTTCAGGTGGCCGGGTGGGGAGCAGATGGTGTAATTGTTGGTAGTGCCATTGTAAAACTATTGGGTGAAGCAAAATCCCCCGAGGAAGGCTTAAAAGAGCTGGAAATGTTCACCAAAAGCTTGAAATCTGCACTGTTATGATGAACGGTTTTGTTCTGTTTTTTAAGTTTCTTATTCTGAACCGCTGGGCAGCCTCTTGGATGCTGCAAACTGAATTGCCCAAGAAGTTCGTGTCTTGATAGATACTTTGCATCATTCCTTGTTATTTGATGGTTTTGGTAATCAATATCGATGTTGTTCTTATGATTCACTGGCGCTGCGCTAAGTCGACATTTAGTAATTAAATATTCTCACATACGAGAAATTTCTGGTCTTCTATTGAAGTTCTCCGCCTGTTCGGATATATTTTTATTTGTTATTTGTTATTTTTTATTTATAATATTTTCAAAAGTTAAAAAATTAATTATAATTTTATAAATAAAAATAAAAATACAATTGTATTTAAATAAAAATAAGTAGAATTGAAAATTTAAGTAATTTAGCTTATTATGCCTAAAAAACTGTTTTTTAGAATATATATTAGATATTTTATATGAAATTGAATTTAAATTTGATCGATATGATAATAAATAATATAATATGTTTATAACAATTTAAAAAAAAAAGTGATATTTTCAATAAAAATGAAAAAAAAATTAATGGTTTTCTAGCATGAGACAGTGGACAAAACAATAATGTGAGAACATTGTGATTTCCACCAAACGGGCACCTAAGCATTACATTTGTGGATTCCTCATTGTGAGAACATGATTATTAATACCATTCAACAAATGTCTGAGCTGTGAATTGTCATACTCCAAGGCTGTAAGCCAAACAAAGGACTATCAAGAAGATAACTTATTAATTTGAGGTGCAAATACATTCGGTGGATGTAAGTCAACAGGACAACGTTCGAGCAAGACAAGTTTTGGCAAAAAAATCACTACAAAAACAAAGAGAGTAGCCATTGATTCAGCAGAGGTAATCGTACGCACATAGATGTTTAGGCAATATTTAACGCCTTCCAGATGCCACTGATTCAGCAGAGAAGAGGTACTTCACTCTTGAAAGAACAGAGTCATGTGCAGGATCATATGGATGGTCCTTCGAAGGGATCTCCAGGATTGCTGGAATTGGTTTGTTATAGCTGTCAACTAAGAACCTTATCATATTTGCCACCTGAAAAGAACACAAGATGTCAGTGACACAATGCAGATTTTATATTCACAATCATGCAAATAACAGCAAACAATTGCAAACTAGGTGCCCTTTGACTTGCATCAAGTGTTGCCCACGAGTTGAAATCTTTGTCCTATAGTTATTTGAAAATTTTACCAATTAAGGCAATCTGTCCATGCAGATTTTTATGATCACTTCTATAGGACAAATTCACTTTATCAAAGCAATATTTTGATTGATTAGTTCTCTCCCACATTTTATGACTATCCCACCCAACTCACACTCAAATTTTGCACATGCGTGATTCAATATTCATCTTTCATCTAGAGAATATTAGTAAGCATCAGTTTTTAGGAGTTACTGCATTATCAGAAATTATAGAACATGATTAATAAAATGAGGAGCTAAATAAAGTTAAATACTTACATATTGACTGATTAAAACTATTGCAATGTCTTCTCTTGCTGTGAATTCTTTGAAAGCATCTTCAATCTGTTTCACTGTAGTTTCTAAACCAAAAGCAAGGATCCTCAATGAGACAATAGCAAGCACATAAGCTCTACCAGGGTCAATATATTATCAATAAAAAAAATCAAATATATTCATGTACAACCAAGGGTATAATTATGCCAAAAGAATTAGACATGAAAAAGAATAAGCAATTTAGGCTGTCGAGGCTAAATTAAGTATCCATCAACACCAAGATGCATGACTAATGCAGCATAAGAACAACAAAACTTGGCATGCATTTCTATACAAGAGGCTACCAAAAACTAGACATAAATATAAAGATCATCTTATCATATGTTCAGCAACCTCTATCTGAAGGCGTTAATTATTATGTTGGCACTTGGCAGTACATTTTAGACTTGTCGTTGGACAGTATCTTGTTTGCATATTAGTTATAATGTTCAATCTAATTCACAATTCTTGTTCAAATAATTTGAACAGGTTCGAAAAAATGAGAAAAAGGATGTGATTGCATACAAAATAGCACCATAACATTAAGATGAAAGTAATAGTAAAAAGAAAAGAAAAACTAGCTGTGAACATACTTGAGTCCACTATGAGGTAATTTGTTTTCCTCCTCAAATCAACATTACCAACTCCGGCCAGCAAAAACCCAGTGATTGTGTCCTGCATTAACAAGTGTATCATCAGAATATCAAACCACAAGATAGACCTAAGAAGAGCTTCAATTACAAACAAAAATAATGGACTAGGGTAGGAACATTGTATTGATCACATTGCCCAACACAATCTACATCATATTGATGGCATAATAGAGCACCAGTTAAAAAGGGAAGAGTCACAAAAAAGAAAAAAATTCAGAGAAGAATGCTGCCAATTGTTATAATGCTCAATTTTCCATTTTCACACAATAATAGAGGAGAATATGATGTGATTGTTATCGCATCAAGGTGGTATTCACTATTGTAGCTGATCACAGTGGAAAAGTTTGGGTCAGCAAAGAAAACCTTAAAAAGTCATCAAGATGGCTTAAAAAGAGATGCGAAACTGAACCGAATTCTTAGCTTACAAACAATCTGAGGTGTTACATGTGGACTAAACTACGGATCACCTTCTCTTGCCGATAAAACCTTACCAACAGGCACAACACAAGACTCAATCACGTCGACTTTGCCCTTTCCCTCCCCAACTGGAAGAGAGACTCAAAAAGATAACAATAAAGTAGGTAAATAAACACATAATTAAACAAAGATAAAATCCTTAACCATCTTCATCATTCATTACACATATGAAAAATCAAAATAACTGGGGTTCAAAAAAATAAAAGAAACATCGTAGTATAAAAACAAGACATCGTATCCAACCAGAAATGCAACATCCAGTATAGAGAATTACACTTCAAATGGCTAAACCATAGTCCAAGTCAGAAAAACACCAAAATTAAGGAACAAAGATCAAACTTACGCGGTGAAGTACAGTTCAATGAATTGATGAAAAAGAAAAAAAACTTAAAAAAAAAAAGGGCCCAAAACTGGTACCTCGTCTGCGATCATAGCTATTAGCGCCGAGCTGCTTGTGCGGATCTGAGGTTTATTCGCCATTGGTAGTAGAAAATGCAACAAACAACAATAAACCTGCTAAGAGGTAAAAGGGCCATAAATCAATTAAACGAAAATCTAACTCGAGTGCGTATTTTTTGAACAATTTAGCATCAATTGTAAAAATCGAACACGAAATTAACCGAATTTTCAACAATATCAGTAAAATTTATAAGTCTAACCTTTTGGGTACCTTGGAATTAAGCTCGACCGTCTCTGAAAGATAGTCGAAAGGGCTCTGAGATCGCAGTTGATAGGCGATGATTAGAAGACAAAAGAAAGAAAAAGGAAAAGAAATTAGAAAGTTAATTACTTTTTCCCCCTCAGGAAAAAGAATATTTCAAATTCCCCCCCTTCCCCTCCCCCACAGGAAAGGGACTATTTGTGAATACTTTCCTATTCCATGATTTTTCCCCCTCGCTTCAAAACGTGTTTATCATTATTTTACTGTACAGACATCTCTAAAATATCGAGTATTAAAAATTTATATGGTTTTTATACTATATAAAATAACATGCTTTTAAGTTATTCAAAACGTGCATACGTATACATAGATAAGTGATAAAATATATTTTTGTCCAACAATATAAGACTGATTTATTGAAAGATATAATTTATAGATAATTTTTTTATTAGTTTGGTTTCTTATCTAATTTATTGCATTGTTGCTCTTTAAACTTCAATCATTTACTAGTTTATAAAAATAGTGTAATACTTTGACATAACAATACCAAGGGAATGTTTGGTTATGCTTTTCGTATGGTTTTATTATGTGTTTTGGGAGAATGAATTATTAGAGAGTATGGAAATTATGTTGGGAAATATAATTGATTTTTGGTTATATTTTGGAGAATAATTAAAAATTAATTTTGAAAATTTTTGATATGTTTATTTATATTTTGGAGGAATATTTTTTTATTATAACAGTTAAATTAATGCTTTTTTGTTGAGTTTTCAGGATGAAAATGGAATTGAGTGATTTTTTTTATTGTTAGAATGATAATAAAAAATATATAATGTATATATAATATATATGTATATATTGAAAAATGAAATTTTTTTGGAGATAATGAAGGACAATGGAGAGTATTTTAAGAATTTTTTTTTCTTTTGTATTTTGGAAAAAAAATAAAGATATGTTTAATTATGTTTCTCAAAACAAAAATTTTCTGGAAAAACATAACTAGACATTCTCCAAATCTTTGTTCATGGGCTCTCTTCAATTGAAATGAAATGAAACAAATTCAAATATATGATCGGGTGATGGACTCATTATCGCCCTCTCATTTTTGTGCATGAGGTCTAATGTTGAATCCTAACGAACTCTTAAATGCACATGTTTGTGTTTAAAAAATAAAAAATATTAAGGGAATGTTTGGTTATATTTTTTGTGTAATTTTACTATGTGTTTTGAGTAAATGAATTATTAAAGAATGTGAAAGTTATTTTTCGGTATGTTTGTTTATATTTTGAAGAAAATATTTTTTACTATAACAATCAAATCATTATTTTTTTTTGTTGATTTTTGGAGTGAAAATGGAATTAAGTGATTTTTTAATATTAAAATAATAATAAAATATATACAATATATATTGAAAAGTGTGTGTTTGAAGGAAAAATAAAGATATATTTAATTATATTTTTCCAAAATAATGTTGTTTTGCAAAAACATAACCAAACATTCCCTAAGTTTTTTCATGGAATGATTACGTTTCTAAATGCTTCCACTTGCACGGGGGTGTTTAAATTCAATTCAATCTAATCCAATCAAAAAAGAAAAAAATTAATGAACCGATCCAAAAAACCAATCAAAATCGAACTTTTTGGAATTGGATTGGATTTGGTTTTTTAAAATCGATTGGATTGGATCAATTTTTTGTTTTAATCTCAAAAATCAATCCAATCTAGACTGAACCAAAATTTATATACTAATAATATAAAAAATATATATCTTAATTGTAAAATACACAAATAAATTAAATAAACTAAACCTAGAATTATTTCACTTTCAAAAATCAAATTCATAAGAATAATTATGGGACAATTATTTAAAAGTACCAAAAATACTTTTCAATTTTGTGATCAGTCTCCACTTGATTTTGTTTAGATTAAACTCCCTAATTTTTTAAAAATTTTAGAATTCACTCCACGACAGAAATGAGAATAATCGTGAGAACCAACAACCACCAACCCGATATTTGCATTGTCTTTTTCTCTTTTTATTTTCATCATTTTCAAGTTTCTTCTTCATTATTTTTGGGTTTTTTCTTCTCAATTGCTTCTCAGTTGCTTCTGAGTTTCTTATATTTTTCTGACAATGTCAATAAGTAGCGAAGCTAGAGTGTTCAATCAAGTGTTGGAGAGTTGCAGCTACAAAGACTAGCTCTACATAATGTCAATTAAGGATAGTATGACTTTAATGGACATATATATTAATCTCGCGAGAAAATGGAGTGAAATCAATGTTGAGCTCTTAAGTTTGCGATACATAGCTCCACATCAAAGATTGTATGTTTTGACTAATGATGAAGATGTCCTGAATATGGTCCTACTGCATTTGAGATTGAAAATGAACATTGTTGACATCTTAATAAACCGAAAGGATGAATCAAACAGTAGTGCCAAGAAGAACTGTGATGTTTTAAGATAATACTTCCATAGAATCTAAACTGTACTACAGTTTATAAAATTTTGTACATTAAGTGTTCTGAAATTGTACTATGTTTATTTGAAAATCTTTATCTACTTAGAGCATTCTATATTATACTTCATTACAAATAAAATTGTACTTCATTTGACCAAAATTGTATACTATTATTTAAGTTTTATACTTCAAGTGTTCAACTAATGAATTATCAAAAATTGTACTGCAGTTGCTGAGATTTTATACTTCAGATGTTTGGAAATTATACTTCACTTTATTAAAGTTGTACTTCTTTTTTTTCCTAAAATTATATTTTATTTTATCTAAACTTGTACTCTATTTATTGAAGTTCTATACTTCAAGTGTTTTATTTAATGATTATCCAAAACTGTACTGCAGTTATTAAGATTATATACTTCAACTGCTCCACTTTATACAAATTTGTACTCAAGTTATCTGAAATTGTATTTCATTTCACATAAAATTATATTGTGTTATTTAAGTTTTATACTTCAACTGTTCTACAAATGAATTATCAAAAATTATACTACAGTTGCCAAGGTTTTATACTTCAAATATTTTGAAATTATACTTCACTTTATTAAAATTGTACTTCTTTTTTCTGAAATCATACTTCATTTTACCTAAATATATACTCTATTCATTGATTTTCTACACTTTAAGTGATCTATTTATTGATTATTCAAAATTATACTACTTTTGCAGAATTTTATACTTTACGTGTTCTGAAATTGTACTTTTCTTTATCTAAAATTGTACTTCTATTTTCTGAAATTATATTTGTTTTATTTTTCAAAGCCTGTAATCTATTCATTAAAGTATTTTACTTTAAGTGTTCCAAAATTATACTTCATTTTATCTAAATCTATACTTCAATTAGCTGAATCTATTATACTTCACTTTATCTAAAATTGTACTTTTTTTTCCTGAAATTATACTTCATTTTACCTAAACCTTTTGAAGTTCTATACTTCAAGTGTTCTATTTATCGATTATTCAAATTTTATCTAAAATTGTTCTATTTTTTCTGAAATTATATTTTATTTTATATTTCATTTTACCTAAATCTGTACTCTATTTATTGAAGTTCTATACTTCATGTGTTCTATTTATTGATTATCCAAAATTGTACTGTAGTTGCTAGGGTTATATATTTAAACTGCGCAACTTTATACAAATTTGAACTCCAGTTATATGAAATTGTACTTCATTTCACATAAAATTATACTCTATTGTTTAAATTTTATACTTCAAGTATTCTACTAATGGATGATAAAAAATTATACTGTAGTTGCTAGGGTTTTATACATCAAATGTTTTGAAATTATACTTCACTTTATTAAAATTGTAGTTTTTTTTTTCCTGAAATTATACTTCATTTTACCTAAATCTATACTCTATTCATTGATTTTCTACACTTCAAGTGTTCTATTTATTGATTATCCAAAATTATACTTAATATGGGATAACCTAGTAAGCCCAACATGCCTAACATTCAATGGGATAGCCCAAGAGGCCCAACATCAAGTTTGGGCCAGATTGCCTATCAAGGATCATTTGGTCAACCTGTATCGACCGTACTTGGCAGGATTCGTGGTCGACCTGCATCAACCTCACGACCACTCTGGATGTTCTAATAGTTAGGTCTAGTTGACATGTATCGACCTGAAGACCTACTCTAGCGTTAACTCGGATCTTCGCTGCATTTATTAGTCTGACAGATAACATGCCTTCGCATTAATGACACATGACAATCAGTACAGTCGCTGCCACCAACTTTGCCAACCCTGCCACCACCTTTGGCAGGGGGGCGCCCCCAAAGATACTATTTACCCTAGAAAATAGGAAATTTAGCTACTTAGAACAGCACCGGGATCTAGACATGGAATGATCATCAACCTCCTAGCAAAGACAAAAGTCAGTATACCTGATAAGGGCAGCATGGTCAAATCACGCCTGGAGAAGGCTATAAATACTTCATACTCAATCATGCTTAAGGTAATGCAAAATACGCTATAAAACTTTTGTACTCTCAGTATTCTATTCGATTACTATATCTCGACCAGGACTAACTTGAGCGTTAGAGTACCTTAGCCGAGGATACCTTGGCTAGTCTAACATGTATTATGGTTGCAAATCTCAAACCTTCAGAGAAATACAGCTTTGAATACTTGACCTCCCTAGTCGAATTCATTCTAAACACTACCTTTTTCACTATAAGTAACTTTCAGCCGCATCAATTTTGGCGTAATCTGTGGGAATCTATTGAGATTGCAATGAAAAGATAGTGAACACACATAGAGCAGCATTCAAAAGGGAGAAGAATAGGAGATCTACTTCTCTGCCTCTTTCTAATCCCCAGCAAGGTATACATGCTTCGAGCACCAGTGCCCCCCAGGAGCAGGCGTGACGCTTACCATGTCTCAGTTAATGCAGTTGATAAGTGAGCAGATTTTAATCTAAATATCAGCCCAGCTATCTACTGCTGCTTTGAACAGACATACTACAGTGCCTATTCCTGCCACTAGTGCAACTCTATAGTCACCCCTGCCGGAGAATAGGTCTTTTGAGAATAGCCACAGCTGCAGAGAATCCAAGCAACTGCCTGCCAGGGATGAGATTAGTCCTAGACACCCGCAGGAAGAGAGAAGATGACTAGAAATGCTGGAAGAGATAGTGGACTCGGTAGATCACATTAGACCTAATTGAGCTATGCACGCGATAAGATTGAATGCTCTAGGTGTGATTATTGCAAAGAAATAGGAGAGTCTATAGACTTTGCGCCTTCGCCCACTCAACCCCTGCAGCGTGATAGGGCTGAGCGTGTTAGATCAGGTCTTAACCAGAATGCCACCCAGGTGGATCAGGACAAATAGGAAGAAGTATCTTATCAAGTCCAGTAGCTGAACAGATGTCTCAACGAGATTTTGAGGAGAAACAGTGACAGAGCACCAAACTTGGATGCTCTTCAAAGATTTCATTGGGAAAGAGGGTCCCCTTTCATTTAGGATATCATCGACGAGTGCATAGCCGTCAATGCCAAAGTCCTAACAGGTCTATCGAGGTATGACAGCTCTACTGACCCTAATGAGCACCTCAGCAGTTCGAGCACATGATACAGTTGCACGAACACAATGAATACATCCATACCAAGATGTTGGTAACCACTTTCCAAGGCATCACATTGGACTGGTTTGTGAAGCTTGAACCCTCATCTATTTATTCTTATGACTAGCTGTGCGATAAATTCTTGCACCAGTTTGCTAGCAGAAGAAAGGCGAAGCTCCCATACCCACCTCCACACTATCAAGCAAGGCGAGGGAGAGTCCCTCTGTGATTTCTTCACTAGATTTAACACAGAGGTCCTGAAAATAAATAACTCTAGGATTGAGTTCTTGATCGATGTGTTGTTCCTGGGGCTCAAACACAAATAGTGCACCAATGTATTGGTGTAGGAACATCCCAAGTCGATGGAGGAGCTACTCGACCTAGCAGAAAGGTACATGACATAGGAGAAAATGAACAGGCTCAAGTTTGGATCCTCCAAAGTCGAGAAGAAGAAGAAGGAAAGAGATGACCAAAAATACAAGGAGCGAGGTTGATCTTCAATCAAGCGTTTCCATGATTATACACCTTTAAACATCTCGAGAAAGAAGGTCCTTAACGCCATTCAGCATGATAACCTTCTTAAAAAGCCCAGAAAGTTGACTGAGACTGAATCCATAAAAAAATCAAAGAAATACTGTCACTTCCAGAAATAGAAGGGGCACGATATGGATGAATGCTTCAATATCCAAGATGAGATCGAGAGGTTGATTAGGAAAGGGCACCTCAAAAAGTACATAGCTGTGGACGCTCAGACTGAAGGGGGTAAAACCAATCGAACTCCCTATAGAGAAAGGTTGGTTAGCCCCAGGAGAGAAGATAAAGGAAAAAAGCTTGTCCAGAAGGATCGCCCACCTATCGGAGGGGTAATTAACATAATCGTAGGGGGTCCCACTGGAGGGGACTCTAAGTCCACTCAGAGGTAAACACAGAGGAGGCTTGAGTTTAATAAAACTTTGCCCGTCGAGATAAATTTTCACCTCATAATGAGCATAGAAGCTATTTCATTTATTGATGCCGACCTAGCCTACCTCGAGGACAGGAATGTTGATCATAAGATAGACTGTCCGATGGTCGTCTATGTGAAAATTGCAAATTTTGAGGTGCGCAAGGTTCTAATCAACAACGGCAGCTCGGCGATGTCATATTTTTATCCATCCTCAAGAGGATGAACATGGGCAAATTAAAGTTCGAACCTATGCACACGCTGCTGGTCGGATTCGAAGGGTCAGAGATTATACCAGAGGGGTCGATCAACTTGTCCACATCTTTTGGAGAGGCTCATCGGAGGAGAACATTAATGCTGAATTACCTTATGATCGACGCCCCATTTACCTACAATGTCATCATAGGTTAACCTATCCTCAATGACTTCCATGCCATCGTATCTACTTATTATTTAAAAGTTAAGTTTTCGACCCCAGCAGGCACGGACGAGCTTTTGTGCAACCTGAAGGAGACATGGAGATGTTACAACATCTTGATCGAGTCAATCGAGCAAAAGACTTGATCGTTGCTGAAAACTTTGGGGGACGCCTCTGTAGCGGAGCCTGAAGAGTCCTAGGTCAGTAAGAAGCGAAAGTTGAAAGATACTAGAGTGGAGCTCGTCGAGGCGTTTAAGGCCATTGAGCTCGAACAGGGTAACCTCAAAAAGACGACCTACATTAGAACAGACTTGGGCCCCCACTTGGAGTATTTCATGGTCGATTTCCTAAGGAAAAATATCAACGTTTTTGATTGGAAGGTATCTGACCTCCAAGGGATCGATCCCAACATCATTGTGCACCGCCTTAACACTGGCCCCTCGTACAAGCCGATCAGATAAAAGACAAGGATGTTCAACACCGAGAGAATATAAATTATCGAGGAGGAGGTTAGAAAACTCTTAGACGCAGGATATATTATAGAAATTCAGTATCCCTCTTAGCTTTATAATGTTGTCCTAGTCCTAAAAACTGAGGGACAGTGGTGGATGTGTAATAAGTGTACTGATTTGAATAAAGCATGCCCTATGAATCCTTACCCCTACCTCAGATAGATTTACTAGTCGATTTAACTGTTGAGTGTGAATTATTAAGTATGATAGATGCATTTCAAGGTTATCATCAGATCTTTATAGCACCTGAGGATAGGGATAACACATCTTTTGTTGTTCCTAATGGGCTATATTAGTTCCTTATCATGCCGTTCGGATGGAAAAATGTCGGGGCAACTTATCGATGGTTAGTTAACTTTATGTTCAAAGACGAGATTGAAAAATTAATGAAAGTTTATGTTGATGACATGATGTCAAGATGAAAAAATCCCAAAACCACTTGCTCAACCTTAGTCATACTTTTGGGATTCTAAGGGTGTTTGGATTGAAGTTGAACCAAAACAAATGTACGTTCGGGGTTCGAAGAGAAAAATTTCTAGGCTATATGGTAAGCCAAAAAGGCATTGAAGCGAATCCACAAAAAATTCAGCAGTTTTAGATGTCACTCCTCCAAGAATAGTTCGAGACGTTCAGAGATTGGTGGGTAGAATTATAGCTTTGGGAAGGTTCATCACAAGATTGGCTGACAAAAACCTCCTATTTTTCAAAATTCTCAAGAATGCCAAAAAGACAAGTTTTCAATAGACGAAACAGTGTGATTAGGCGCTGATCGAGTTGAAGTAGTATTTGGCCTCATCCCCGATGTTGGTGAAACTCGAGCTAGGAGAAGTACTTCAGATACATTTGACAGTCTCAGAAGCATTGATTAGTTCAGTACTGGTATCGACCCAAGATGGCAACAATTGACCAGTCTACTATTGCAGTAAATCAATCAAAGGGCCAGAACATAATTATTTGACAATTAAGAAATTTACGTTAGCATTAGTGACTGCTGCTCGAAAGCTGAGATCGTATTTCCAATCTCATTCTATCATAGTGCTAACCAACTGACTGTTGAAGTAGGTGTTGGCAAAACCCGATACATCATGCAAATTGATCAAGTGGGCGATCGAGCTGAGAGAGTTTGATATTAGGTTTCAACCTCAAATAGCTATCAAAGCGTAGGTTCTTGCCGACTTCATTGCAAAGTGAGTCGACTTGCCTGAGAAGAGTATCCCAGCCCCTCTCATTTAAACCTTGCACGTCGATGGGTCATCAACCACATCTGAAGGTGGAATGGGGGTTGCTCTTCGCTCCTCAGATGCTGAGGAGTATGATTTTGTAATTAAATTAGATTATACAGTTACAAACAACGAGATTGAGTATGAGGCCCTACTGGCAGGAATGAGAATGGTACTTGAGCAAGGGGTCGAACACTTGGTTGTGATTACGGACTCCCAATTCGTAGCGGAGCAGGTCGAGGAAAATTTTGAAGCCAAAGAACAATCGATGACCCGATACCTGGCCGAGGTAAAGAAGTTGCAGTAATCATTCAAAAGATTTACTCTCAGCCAGGTCCCCCGATCTGAGAATGAACGGGCAAATGCTCTCTCTAAGTTTGCCAACTCTATTAGAGAAATAAGAGACAAGACATTCACATTTTTTATTTTGGATAGGCCGTCAATTGCACTCTTTGATGAGAACCTGGTAACAACCATTAATGAGATGATAATTTCTTGGCAGACCCTAATAAAGTTATATCTTAGCCAAGGTACTATCCTTGACGACAGAAATGAGGCTCGATGCCTTGGAGGTCAAGCCTCCAAATTCATCCTTGATGAGAATGGTTAGTTATATAAGAGATCCTTCGCCAGACCCCCCTTGAGATGCTTGGATCAGGATCAGGCATTAGAAGTATTACAGGATGTTCATGCAGGCATGTGCAGCAACCATTCTGGAGGGAGGTCCCTTGCCCACAAAATAATCAGGTATTGGTATTTTTGGCCAACATTGTTGAAAGACTCCTTGGATTTCGCACGCGAATGTGCATCATGTTAAGTCCATTCCAATCTGCCACACCAATTAGCCACGCCAATAGTTAATGTCTAGATTTCTTGGCCATTTGATTAGTAGGGCATCAATAGAGTTGGCTCTTTGCCAAAATCAACGGGGCAGTAAAAGTTCATAATTGTAGCTATCAAATATTTTACCAAGTGGGTTGAAGCTGAGGTTGTCCCTAAAATAACAAATGTGGCCATCAAAAGTTTTATATGAAAAAATATCATTTGCCATTTTGGCTTGTCCAAGGTCCTTATTTCAGATAACGGTACTCAGTTTCAAAGTAAGAGTACAAGAGGTTGGTGCGAGGCCTTGGGGATTGTACAATATTTCACTTCGGTGGGCAACCCTCAGTCGAACGGTCAGATTGAGGTGACCAATCGGATTGTCCTCGACCAATTGAAGGCCAGAATTTAGGACACCGATGTGAATTGGGCAGATGACTTGCTCGGCGTGCTATGGGCTTATAGGATAACTCCTCAAACAGCCACCAATCATATCCTTTACAACCTAGTTAATAGGTCGAAAGCAGTCATCCCTTTAGAATTAATCCAATATACTGTTTGCGTTATCCATTTCCACCCACCAAGAAACATGTCAGAGAGAAAGTTTGATCTCAAAACTATTGACGAGCATCAACAAGAGGCTTATAACACTATACAGTGCTACAGGTTGAAGATGGCCCAGAATTATAATAGAAGGATCAGAGAGTGCCGTTTCAATGTTGAAGATTTTGTCCTAAAAAAAGTAGAGGTTTCCAAGATTGTGGGCAAGCTCGAGCCAAAATGGGAAGGGCCATACTCCGTTATCAAAGTAGCTAAACACAATGCCTATAGGCTGGCCAACATACAAGGAGAGAAATTTCCTCGCCCGTGGAACACCGTCAATCTCATGAAGTTTTATATTTAAAAATGTATAGTACTTATCTTTGTAGCCCTTTAGCTTGAATAAAATCCCAATTATATTGGTTTAATTGTTATCTTCAATAATTTTAGTCAACCCCATCGTTGATGACTAAGCAGCCCCTTACTGCCACTTAAACGGCTCTGAGTCGTTCAAGTCTCTAGTCGACCTTGTAGTCGATGACTAAGTAGTCCCTTGCTGCCACATAAATGGATCCTAGCCATTCAAGTTTCTAGTCATCCCATAATTGATGACTAAGCAACCCCTTGCTGCCACCTAAATGGCTCCCAGCCGTCCAAGTCTCTAGTTGACCCGTAGTCGATAACTAAGCAGTCCTTTGCTGCCACTCAAACAGCTCCTAGTTGTCCAAGTCTCTAGTTGACCTCGTCATCGATGAATAAGCAGCCCCTTGCTACCACTTAAACGGCTCTTAATTGTCCAAGCTTTCAGTCGGTCTCGTAGTCAATGAGTAAACAACCCCTTGTTGCCATTCAAACGACTCCTAGCCATCCAAGTTTTTAGTCTACCATCTAGTTGACCTCTGCGTTGACGAATGAGCTTTTCCAGGAAAGCATCCAATTTTTATCAACCCCATAGTTGGCAAAGGATGCGATTCCTTCTAATGGGCAGTCAAATCCAAGGGTTGAATAAATAGTCGACTAGGAGTATTAATCAATCGACAACATAGTTGTGCAACACAATTGCTACGCGACAGGCAATTAAATATTCTCCACATTATCACAAAAAAATCAAAGATTATGTATGACATAACTGGATGGAAATAAAAAAGAAAAATATGCATTTATTCATCGTTTACTTGTAGGTTACAAAAAAAAATAAATAAAAGAGAGAGATAAAGGCTGGTTCAGTTCTGGCTCGACTCTTCTTGGTTGCCTTCAGCCTATTCTGAGTATGATTTTGGGGTCGCACACCTGAGCGGAGAGACTGCTTGGGGAGGTTCAGAAGGTCCTGCAATGTCACCCATAAATTTAGTCGACCGCAGTACATACTGCACCAGATCGACCTCTTCCTCATTTATTTGGGCTACGAGGTCTTCTGCGAACGCAAATTTAGCGAATATTTGCTCTAGCCTGGCATCAACCTCGGCCTTCTTCTTTTGTGTCTCAGTTAGTAGTGCATTGGGTGTAGCAGCTACAGGTTCGACCTCTGGAGCCTGCTCGGTGCCGGCCTTCTCTGGGTCTGGGTAAGGCTCCAATCTCTCATTTAGCGTAAGGCTCATTTTACTTTTATCCTCAGCTCGAAAAGCATAGCCTAAGTGCTTGATGGCCTTATGGAATGCTTCACGAGCATTATCAAGCGATGCAACGTGCTGGCATCCTGAAAGGCTAAACTCACCACAAACTGTTTAATAGCCTCGCACTGCACCGCAGGCAGATGCCAAAAGAAGGCCTTTTTAGCTTGGCTAGTTGCCTCCGTATGACCTTGAGCCCGATCGGAATTATAGCTCACCTGCGGGTCTAGCTGGGCCTTTTTTATGATGTTGTCCATTCGACTCCAATCCTCGACGGCCTGGACCAACTGTTGATCCTTTGAGTTGAGTTGCTCCTGGAGGTCGGCTATTTTTTTATTTAGTTGCTTAACTTAGAGTTTGGAGGACTCAAGCTGTACCTTAAGCATTTCTATCTCTCCTCCCGCCTCTAACTCCTTCTTGGCAGCCAGTGCTATCTTGGATCGCCGGTTTATGTTATAGCCCAGCTGTCTTATCTGAAACACAATAATGTTATTTTTCAAACAATATATAAAAGGAAAATTACAATCGAGGCTATCAATCTCATACTTACCACATTGCAGTAGCAGGACATCGTCTTCATTGTCCTGAGCTAATTGAGGCTCATTAGCTTTTGTTGGTCGATCACGAATAGCCCTGATGTCATCCACTTAAGAGCCTTAGTACCCGTCGCCCTCTTTGGATGATGGAGGTTGAGTTAGTTATCTCCTTGTTTAGGTCAGTGGTGAATTGGGGAAGGCACAGTTGAGGAAGCTAGAATATTGCACCGTCACCCAATTTATCAAATAGGTCGTAACCTGTCATAGCCTTCTGCTTTCCCTTGCCCCTTGCGGCCTTTTTTGGTGCCGAACCTCTCTATTCGACCATTTCCCTCTTGCCCCTACTCATAGAGTTGCTGTGTATGGACTCCTCCCGACGAGCAAATTGAGTTTCAGGAGCTTGCTCAATTATGGTGGGGACGGTGCAGACATTGACTTTGTTGAACGTGCCTGTTTAGCGGGAGCACTTTCTCGTCGAGCGCCAACAGCTCAACAGCATTCCTCAACCTTCAGCACCCAGACTTGGGATTCATTGAGGCTACGGGCCATTACTTTATTGTGATCTGCACGGGTAAACAAATTAAGCAAATATCAGAATTGAGCAGAAAGATTAGTGTTCAATCAAAACAGTCGACGAAAAGTCTTTACCTAGTCGATTGCCCGCAGGCAGGTTGAGTTGGGCAAGTGATAGGCCAACCAAAACCAAACACCTCTCTTCGGTCAGAATTAAGGCTTCCATTTGCCCAAATTTGACTAAATTCTAGATGAATGTGTTGGGCCAACTAGGTGTTTAGTTTTCAGGCATCTCCATAGGCACTCTCCACCAGCTTTTTGGAATGGCAAAAACCCCCAGCCCCCGAACATAAAAAAAAATGTTTTTTCCACTCTTGCCCATAAGAA
>JACGDI010001472.1:673114-684533 GCA_014898725.1 Jacaranda copaia | reverse complement strand
GATTACAGGCACATCACTAGGGCCAGCATCCCCCTCCAAAACAACCCTAACATCACTCGAGCTACTGGAACTACTCGAGCTAGAGCCATTGCTCATGGATGAACTTGATTCACTCTTACGAGATGTTTGAGATATACTCTCCGCCCCAATCTTCCCCTCATGGGCTACACTCTTTGACCTAGTGTCATCACTATCTGAACTGGAAGACATACTTCTACAAATGAAAAGGTAGAAAAGAATAAGAACTGTAGAGGCACTTAAAATGAAAATCTCAAAAAGACAAAGCACACGAAAGCTTGAAGAGCTTCAAAGGCAGCAATTCAACCAGATGTATTGGTAGCAAAAGTATAAATAGAGTCAGTTATCTTGCTATTTATAGGTGTTCGTGCATGGGAATTTAAGTAACTGTTATGATGATAGCCTACCCCAATATACTTCATATTCTGCGCACTAATAGACGCATTAAATGCAGGAAAACCACCTTAAACCTTGGTCAGTAGTTCAAAATCTCAGGTCGAGGACTCAAAAACCTTAGTCGAATATGGTAACCGCCGTAACTGAATGCAAACTCCCTGTTCCTTCTCATCAACAAGCTTGATCAGGACTGCAAGTTGGGGAGACTCATGATATGGGATAATCGAGTAGGCCCAACATCAAGTGGGATAGCCCAGGAGGCCTAACATCAAGTCTGGGCCAGATCGCCTATCAAGGATCATTTGATCGACCTGTATCAACCATATTTGGTAGGATTTGCGTTCAACCTGCATCGACCTCACGGTTACTCTGGATGTTCTAACAGTTAGGTCTGGTTGACATGTATCGACCTCAAAACCCACTCTGACGTTGACTCAAATCTCCACCGCATTTATTAGTCTGATAGGCAGCATGTCTCCGTATTAATGATGTGTGACAATTAGTATAGTTACTGCCACCAACCCTACCATCACTTTTGGCAGGGAGGTGCCTTCAGAGATACTATTCACTCTGAAAAATAGGAGATTCAGCCACTTGAAACAGTACCAAGATTTGGACATGGAATGACCATCAACCTTCTGGCAAAGATAAAAGTCAGTACACCTAATAAGGGCACCATGGTCAAATCACGCTTGGAAAAGGCTATAAATACTTCATACTCAACAACGCTCAAGGTAATGCAAAATACACTATACACCTTCTGTACTCTCAGTATTCTGTTTGATTACTATATATTGATCAGACTAACTTGAGCGTCAGAGTGCCTTAGTCGGGGGCACTTCGGCTAGTCTAACGTGTGTTGTGGGTGCAGATCTCAGACCTCGAGAAAAATACAGCTTTGAATACTCAACCTTCTTGATCGAATTCATCCCAAATACTACCCTTTTCACTATAAGTGACTTTCAGCCGCATCAATACTGCTTTTGTTGAATTTTATATTTCAAGTGTTCTAAAATTGTACTTTCTTTTATCTAAAGTTGTACTACTATTTTCTAAAATTATACTAGCTTCATTTTACAAAACCTGTAATCTATTCATTAAACTACTATACTTCAAGTGTTACAAAATTGCATTTTATTTTATCTAAACTTGTACTTCAATCAGTTGAATTATTATACTTCACTTTATCTAAAATTGTATTTTTTTTTCTGAAATTATACTTTATTTTATCTAAATATTTACTTTATTTATTGAAGTTCTATACATCAAGTGTTCTATTTATTGATTATCCAAACTTTATCTAAAATTGTTCTATTTTTTTTTAAATTATACTTCATTTTGTACTTTATTTTACCTAAATCTATACTCTATTCATTGAAGTTTTATACTTTATATGTGCTATTTATTGATTATCCAAAACTGCACTATAGTTGCTAAGATTTAATATTTAAATTATTCAAAATTATATTTCACTTTATACAAATTTGTACTCCAGTTATCTGAAATTATACTTCATTTCACATAAAATTATACTTTATTATTGAAGTTTTATACTTCAAGTTTTCTATTAATGGATTATCAAAAATTATATTGTAATTGCTAGGATTTTATACTTCAAATGTTTTGAAATTATACGTTAATTTATTAAAATTGTACTTCTTCTTTTTTTATTTTTTGAAATTATACTTCATTTGTCAACCTCAAGGGATGCAATTGAGGAAGAAATTGGTTCGACCAATGCATCACACAATAAATTGGCTTTAACTAGCAACTCAATTGATACATGGAGGAATTGCACATATGAGGAAGGTCAAACATTCAAGGATGCTCAGGAGTTTAGAATTATGTTTAAGAATTATACGGTGTCTACTTTGTGGTCATTTAAATACAAAAAAAAAAAAGACAACAAAAAAATCATAGCCGTTTGTAGTGATGAAAATTGCAAACAGAGAATCTATGCATCAACATGAGGTTGATATATTATTTGGCATTCAAAAATGCAATCTAGAACACACATGTGGTGAGGCTAATCTTCGGACAAAGGGACATCCTAAAGATGATTTTGCTTGGGTTGCTAACATTGTAAAGGATAAATTGAGATCAGAGCCATGTTATCGACCTTTCACTATATTGAAAGATGTCCACAGAGAATACAGTATGGAACTTAGGTACCATAAAGTATGGATGGGTAAGGAATTAGCTATACATGACATCCATAGTGCTGAGAAGGGATCTTATGATAAGTTGAGGTGGTACTGTAATGCTGTGAAGAGGACAAACCCTGGAAGTATTGTAAACTATGAGATTGACCTAATTAGTCAAAAATTTTGTCGGCTATTTATATATTTCAGTGCTTGCCTTAATGGTTTTCTCAAGGAATGCATGTCGTTGATATTTTTAGATGGCACCCATATTAAAAATAAATACAAAGGATGATTACTCAGTGTTGTCAGTAAGGATGTTAATGATGACTTATTCACGCTAGCATATACAGTTGTTGACTCTAAAAATGATATTAATTGGGAGTGGTTCTACTTCAAGCTAAGAAGTATATTAGATTCTCAATTTTTGCTTGGCTTATCAAGGTTCACTTTTAATATTTAGCACATTATTGTTCTATTATTTTAAATTTAGGTATTAAGGAAGTACCCTTTGCATAACAAGAAACATTGGTACTCTGTTTTTATGAAAGTTGCATATACGCCTACAAGGCAGGAGTATGCACGACATATAGACAGCATCTTGGAGTCATTGCCACTTGCTAGAGACTTTATTATGTAGTTTGACCCACAATATTGGGCAAATTCTTTATTCAGCGGAGATCAATGGGGGGTAATAAATAATAATCAAGTAGAATGTTGGAATAATTAGATTAAACCAGCCCGATTTATGCCAGTTGTAGCCATGGTTGATCACATACGCATGCAAATAATAGTTATGATGCATGATCGACAAGAAGAATCTTATAAGATGGTTAGGCAATTATGTCCCAAGTAAGAGAAAAAGTTGGCAATCAATCATATACGTTCTCGTAACTTGTAAGTTGTCATATCTAGCGGTTGGGGCTTTAGGTGATTAAGCAAGATAAATTATATGCTGTAGATTTACATGGCAGGTTTTGTTCGTGTAGAGCATGGCAGATTGATAAAATACCATACAAACATGCTTGTGCTTGTATCGAGTTAAGGTCACTTTCACTGTAAGACTTCACCGATCAATACTACCAAGTTGAGATAAATCAACAAGCATACCAAGCAATGATAAACCCTATTCCTATGTTTGATATGAATCTATTCCTGCTAGATTATGATAGCCTCATTAATGCACCTGATTGCCGATCTTAGCCTGGGCATAAAAGGACACAAAGAATTTCATCACAAATTGAGAAATGTGTAATTAAGTGTAAAAGGTGTGGTAGAATAGGGCATAATCGTTGAACTTGCAAAGAATCAGTAAATTAGTTAAATTTTGTACTTTAACAAAAAAATATTTTATACTTTGTTTGTTTGGGTTTGTACTTCATCTCCTTCGCATTGTACCCACATTTCCTGTCCAGTTTCAAATGAATTGAAGTGAATTTCAAAGAAACATATTTTATACTTTATTTATTTTAGGTTTGTACTTCATTTTCCTCAAATTATACTCGAATTGGCTGCCTAGTTTCACTGGAATCAAAGTGTACTTCAACGAAAAATATTTTATACTTTGTTCATTTTGGGTTTGTACTTTGTCTCCTTCGAATTATAGTCACAATCCCTGCAAAGTTTCAATTGAATTGAAGTGAAGTGAACTTCAAAAAAACACATTTTATGCTTTGTTTGGTCTTGATTTGTACTTCAATTCCCTCAAATTGTACTCAAATTAACTGCCCAATTTCAATAGAACCAAAGTTTACTTCAATGAAAAATATTTTATGCTTTGTTTGTTTGGGGTGGTACTTCATCTCCATCGAATTGTACTCACATTCCTTGCCCAGTTTCAAATGGATTGAAGTGAACTTCAAGGAAACACATTTTACACTTTATTTGTTATAGGTTTGTACTTCATTTCCCTTAAATCATATTCAAATTGTCAACAGAATCGAAGTGTACTTCAACGAGAAACATTTTATACTTTATTTGTTCTAGATTTGTACTTCATCTCGTTCGAATAATACTCACAATCCCTGCCCAGTTTCAATTGAATTGAAGTGAATTTCAAATAAACACATTTTATTCTTTATTTGCTCTTGGTTTACACTTCATTTTCCTTAAATTGTAATCAAATTGGCTGCCCAGTTTTAGTGGAACTGAAGTGTGCTTCAACGAAAAATATTTTATACTTTGTTTGTTTTGGATTTGTACTTCATTTTCTTTGAATTGCACTCACATTCCATGCCCAATTTCAATTGAAGTGAAGTGAACTTCAAAAAAACACATCTTATACTTTGTTTCTAGTTTGTACTTTATTTTACCCAAATTGTACTCAAATTAGCTACCTAGTTTCAATGGAATCAAAGTGTTCTTCAACAAAAAATATTTTATACTTTATTTTTTTGAGTTTGTACTTCGTCTCCTTTGAATTGTACTCACATTCCCTATCAAGTTTCAATTAAATTGAAGTAAATTTCAAAAAAACACATTTTATACTTTGTTAGTTCTTGATTTGTACTTCAATTCCCTCAAATTGTACTAAATTGGCTACCTTATTTGAATGAAACTGAAATGTATTTTAACGAAACATCTTTTACACTTTTCTTTTTCTAGGTTTGTACATCACTACCTCCAAATTGTACTCAAATTTGCTTCACAGTTTTAATTTAATTTA
Organism: Jacaranda copaia; assembly: GCA_014898725.1. Taxonomy (NCBI): domain Eukaryota; kingdom Viridiplantae; phylum Streptophyta; class Magnoliopsida; order Lamiales; family Bignoniaceae; genus Jacaranda; species Jacaranda copaia. The sequence goes on along the minus strand of JACGDI010001472.1, from coordinate 679,313 downwards.
AGTGTACTTCAAAAAAATATATTTTATACTTTATTTGTTCCACGTTTGTACTTCATTTAACTTAAATTGTACTAAAATCACTGCCAAATTTGAATGAAAAATATTATAAATACTGATGAAAAGTTACACTTATATAAAAAATAATATTATAAATAAAATATGCTTCAATTTACATATGTATTTATATACAGAGTACAAGTAATGTAATATTTCTTGACATTTTTTTCTTATTTTGACAATTTTGTACTTAATACCTTAATATTTGTGCTAATATTGTTGAATTGAAATTTGTTCAATGATTTGAATTTTAAGTCTTGGTAAATAATAACCAAATTATAAAAATATATGTAATATTTATCATATCAATAAAATAATGTTAAAGTTTTAATTTGTTAACCACTAGTTCAATTGATGAATGTTGTCAATCGTGGTAATGAAAGAATTCTTACGCTTTGAAAGATGTTAACAAATGAGAATTTGACAATAACATCCACAATATCACCGGTACAAATACGTAGTTCACATGATACGATAATCTCAAAATATTGTACTTGACAATCATTTTAATTATTGGAAAATAATTGCTCAATTGCAATAAGTGTACTTCAAAAGAATATATTTTATACTTTATCAGTTCAATATTTGTACTTCAGTACGCCAAATTGTACTCACATTCACTCTCCAGTTTCATTGGAATCAAAGTGTACTTTAACAAAAAAAATTGTATACTTTGTTTGTTCTGGGTTTATACTTCATTTTCTTCGAATTGTACTCACATTCCTTGCACAGTTTCAATTGAATTGAAGTGAACTTGAAAGAAACACATATTATACTTTGTTTTTTCTTGGTTTCTACTTCACTGACCTTACATTGTAATCAAATTTGCTGCCCAGTTTCATTGGAATCGAAGTGTATTTCAACAAAAAATATTTTATACTTAGTTTGTTCTGGGTTTGTACTTCATTTCCTTCGAATTGTACTCACATTCCTTGCTCAATTTCGATTGAATTGAAGTGAACTTCAAAGAAACACATCGTATACTTTGTTTTCTCTTGGTTTCTACTTCACTACCCTCAAATTGTAATCAAATTTGTTGCTTAGTTTCATTTGAATTGAAGTGTACTTCAATGAAAAATATTTTATACTTTGTTTTCTTCAAATTGTGCTCACATTCTTTGCCCAATTTCAATTGAATTGTAGTGAACTTCAAAGAAACACATCTTGTACTTTATTTTTTCTTGTTTTCTACTTCACTTCTCTCAAATTGAAATCAAATTTGCTGCTCAATTTCATTGGAATCAAAGTGTATTTCAACAAAAAAATATTTTATATTTTGTTTATTCTGGGTTTGTACTTCATTTTCTTCGAATTGCACTCACGTTCCCTTCCAAGTTTTAATTAAATTGAAGTGTACTTCAGCAAAACACATTTTATATTTTGTTTATTCTGAGTTTGTACTTCATTTCAGCCCAATTGTACTCAGATTCACTTCTTGTTTTCAATGAAATTGAAGTGTACTTCAATGATACATGTTTTGTACCTTGTTTTTTTAGGTTTGTACTTTATTTCACTCATATTGTATGAAACTGGGCATATTATACTTCAGCGCAACGGTTATACTTTATTTTTTTCTACTTTTCTACTTTATTTTTCTCAAATTGTACTCAATTCACTGCCCAATTTTAATTTAAAATATTTTAAATACTTGATGGAAAACTACACTTACATATAAAATAATATTTTATATAAAGTATGCTTCAATTTACATATGTATTTACATATAAAGTGTGATTCAAATACTGGCATTTTCATGACTTGATATTGTATATGTCATTGTCGCACGATATTTATTCATGTAAATTGTTCCAGGAGTCCTCCAGAACTTAAGGGTGTTTTTGGCAAAACATTCTGCCCAAAGGCACACATAGATACCGCAATACACTGCACCATTTTGTAGTCTGCTTTTTTTTGCCTCATGTATTCGGCCACATGACGCCCTAATGAAAGCTTCATGGACTGAGAGTAAAATAAAGCCTACAAAAATATTGATAGTTGTTGACTCCTTACTTTATGAAGAAATTACAGGGAAAGGAATCAAACTTACATTGGCAGTAGCTATTAGTTTGTATCTGGTAGTCATTATTTAATTCATATACAAGAAAAAATGAGTCCAGGACAACTAAAAACTAGTGATGGTGCCAACAAATCGGTAGGATTATGTAACGACATTGGCTTACAACATCTAACATGAGGTCTTCCAAATCTTTATGGGTGAAGGCGTTAAGTGTAGATATCAACTCCACAAATTCTTCATATGCAATATCCATCATGTTGTGTCCCTTGAGTCTGTCTAATATATCAACCTATGAAGTATAAAATAAATGGTTATACTAATTGGAAATGTGAACTAAATTAAGTTAGGAAATTGCTACATACATACGCTATTGTGGACGTAAACCACACATTGTGGTGACACTTGTTGCCGAAAGATGGGCTACATAATATCGACATGTAGCAGTTCAATATGTCACCGATAAGTTCTCCAACAAATAAGAGCTCACAAAAGTTTCTTCCATCTAGAAACTGTCTTGCTCCCTCCCAGATAGTCACCCTTCACAATTGTTAATTGTTAGTTCAAACACCAATTTATCCAAAAGAAAAATAATAAGCAAATTTTGTTATCTCAAATTATTTCTTCTGACAAAGTTGTCAATAACTTCTCACTCTTCTACTGGAATAAGTTCACTACCTCTATAATTAGTCCTTCCTTTATAGGGATTAGGCGCTTTAATCTTTAGGTTGGCTGGTTCCTCTGCCACTTGGATTGGATTGATGTCTTTGGTCTCTTGCAGTATAAAACACAACATATTAGGTACAAAGTATCAACAATTGAAGTACAAAAGACTAGCACATTAAGTACAAAGTATCAAGTATTGAAGTATTCCCTATTGAAGTACAAAATACACCAACATGGAGTACAAAACCTAAGCAAATTAAGTACAAAGTATCAACTATTGAAATATCTCCTATTAAAGTACAAAATATAACCAACCTAGAGTACAAAACCCAGCACATTAAATGCAAAATGTCAACTATTGAAGTATCTCCTATTAAAGTACAAAATATAACCAACATAGAGTACAAAACTCAAGCATATAAGTGCAAAGTATCAACTATTGAAATATCTCCTATTAAAGTACAAAATATACCAACATGGAGTACAAAACTCAAGCATATTAGGTATAAGAGATTAACTATCTAGTACAAAAAATCAGCACACGAAGTACAAATATCCCAACATGGAGTATAAAAGATCAACACATAAAGTACAAATATTGCCAACATGAAGTGCAAAAGAATAACACATTAAGTATAAATATCACCAACTTGAAGTACAAAAGACATAGCACATTAAGTACAAATATCACCAACATAAAGTAAAGAAATGATCATATTAAGTACAAATATCAACCAATCAAGTATAAGATATCATTACATTTATTACAAACAAACAATTTACAAATGAAATTCAAATAGCAAAAACTTAAAATATTAAGTAGTTGACAACACCTTTTTCTCTTCTTGTTCTTTGTGTGTGTGTGTTTTTTTTTGTTTTTTGCATGAGAACGAGGACGATAGGTCTTTGTCACTTGTCTTGTTCTTTTGGCTGGTGTGGTGCTCAGGGAGCTGACAAAATTTAGGGATTTCTGTTTTGGTTTTATGTCTTCTCAATTTCGCACATTTGTCACAATCGAGGATATGACATTTACCACTTTAATCTTAGATTTCTCAAACTGAGCCGCTTGAATTGGTATATAAAGTTCTATTTTCAAAGGTTTGGGGAAATTTGAAGGATCATGATGGTGTTTTGTTCGACTTTCTTCATCCACCGTGTCTTTAGATTCATCTCTTTTTTTCTGTGCATCATCTACCAAATCAAGTTCCCTCTTATGTACAAACTTATCAGCTTCCTATTCAAGCTCTTCCCCTTCAGTCTTGTCCTCAGCTAGATGCTCCTCCTTACCCTGCTCCTTCATTGTCATCATATCGAATGAAGCAATTTTTTCTTTCAATGATTTAATTTCTTCAACTTTAGTTACAATAATTGCTTCATATATTGTATGGTCACAAACATGGACTTCACTGATAGCAATACTGGTAGCCTCTGATTTCTTGATCAAAACTACAAATTCTAACTTCTCTAAAGCAGGGTTGAGGGCTACAACCTATTACAATGAAAATAATTATCAAATTCAAATTCTTATACAAAAAGCTAACAATGAATTATTACAATTATTACCATTTCTGCTGTAATTTGTTTAAGTTTATTCTCTGCCTTCACATTATGTGGGAGTTTGCCACCCTTCCATCAGTAAAAGTGTGGAAACTCAAACAAACTCATTGGTGAAGCTAGTGACGGGATGTGTTCATAAACCCATGCTTGTCATTCATAAATCAAAAAATTATACTTGAATATAAATATAATCAATGTTATTAGAAAAATGAAGCAAACACTTACCATCAAACTAATTGTGCACCTATCAATGTACTTTTTGGTTCTTTCTTCACCTACTCCTAAATGGTTCTTCATATCTTGGACAAGAAAATTATATGCAGCTATGCCCCATGCATACGGACCAACTCTAGACAAATTGTCTAAGTATGGTAGGAGAAATCGTGGAGTTTAATAATTAGATGTTGGAAATAGAAAATAATTAAAAACAAAAAGTATGTACAACTTATAAAAATTATTTAAGTCCTCCTCACTATTCTTATATATATACTCAAACTTTTTGGCTAATTCAGATTTAGTTATATTCTGCAGCTTTTTAGAAAAAAGGCTGTCAAAGATTGAAGACTTTGTCTTCAATGTTATATCAACAAATTGCCCCACATATTGCAACCCTAAAACCATAAAAAACGCAACTGCAGAAAAAAGAACCTCAACCCCCTCCGAAAAATAAAATGACAGCTTTTTGGGTCAAATTTCCTAAGTATAGCTTCAAACCGAATGAAGCTTGAACTTAACTTAGGTACATCCATGAGTATATAGAAAGGGTTCTTTTTTAATACATCAAAATATTTTGATCCCATCTAGAACTTCACAATCTCCAATTTATTCTGAAAAAATTGGGGGGAGTAATGAGAGCGGACCTTATAATATCTTAGCTTTGCTGCAATCAAATAAAGAAAAATTAGTAAATAAATAGATAATAAATTAACTCTTTTAGATAATGTGTATTGAAAACTTGAATATTTTGTATTAAAGATGCTTCTAAAATGTACTTAAAAAACACATAATATATTATACTACACTTTCAGTTAGTGTATACTTCAGGTTTGAATGTTTTATATTATAGTTGCTTCTAAAATATATACAGATATACAAATTATATACTATATTTTCATTTAATATATACTGCAGGTTTAAATATTTTATACTACAGTTGCTTCTAAAATGTATTACAAATACAATATACTACACCTTTAGTTAATGTATACTGTAGGCTTAAATATTTTTATACTACAGATGCTCTTAAAATGTACTGTAGTTACACTAATTATATATTACACTTTTGCCTAATGTGTACTTCAAGCTTGAATATTTATATTATATTTGCTTCTAAAATGTACTGCAATTGCACAAATGATATACTATAATTTTGCCTAATATGTATTGCAAGTTTGAATATTTTATACTACATTTGCTTCTAAAATGTACTGCAGGTTATACTAGATTTTTTCCTAATGTGTATTGCAAAATTGAATATTTTATACTACATTTGCTTTTGAAATATACTGCAGTTACAAAGATTATATACTACACTTTTACCTAATGTGTATTGCAAGATTGAATATTTTATACTATATTTACTTTTGAAATATATTGCAATTACATAGATCATATACTATACTTTTGCCTAATGTGTATTGCAAGCTTGGATGTTTTGTTTTACAGATAATACACTACCACTTTTAAATAGTTTTACTGTATAATATTACCATATAATTGTAGGTAAAAAGAAGTATAAACCTCAAAAAGGTGAAGTCCAACGTTCATACCCTTCAAGTACAAATCAGAAACTTCCCATCTCACAACAAAAATCATATATATATATCAAATGGGTTTAAGTATTTAATGACTAAAAAATAAATAAAAACCCTAAACATGAGAAAATAGACAAGAAATAAGTGTAAC
>JACGDI010001472.1:657840-668603 GCA_014898725.1 Jacaranda copaia | reverse complement strand
AATAAAAACACCACAAACACCCAAAAAAAAAACAACAGAAGCCCCCATGTGAACTCAACAGCAAGTCATCTAGTTGACCTGTAACCATTAAAAAACAAAGAGTTCTTATGTACACATTGTTAGTCTCCTGTTCATTGACCACTTTATAGATAACAGCCCTCGCAAATTATACCAGCACATAATTAATGGATAAAGGTTACAACGTTCAAGTCAATTAAGGTTCTCTAGACTTTGTCTATTTACATAAGAATGTTGCATCGACCTGGGCAACTTTCCAAGTCTATCATTTATCTCTTTCTTCTGTTGAGTACCAGAGCCTAACACAAAATTTACAACCATATCTAACCTAGAAGGTAATACCAGTGGGTTTTCTAACTCCTTTGGCCTGTTGACAATATTATTAGCAGATATTGATTGTCACCAATGAGTGCTCAATATAAAGGAGAACACTCCAAGGAATAGCTGTGGTTCAGTTGAATTGCTCGTGGAGCAGGAAGGTAACAACATAAAAATTATGCTAAACTTATTATGTAAATTGCTTATTAACAATGAATGCATGCTACACATGCATACTTTAACTTCACCTGCTTGACAAAGTAACCAACAGCATTATTATCAGCATATGTGAGGAAATGTGTTAGGCCATCTACATCACGTGCATGCTGCTTTAAGTGATTCATAAGTCGGGTGCCATAGCCTTTAACTTGTTCATCTGCTGTGATTGCACAGAAAGCTATCTCCCCAAATTTTTGGCTGCATATGAAGTTCAGTGTTACAGACAACAGGAAACACAGAAATTTCAATATTCATTATAAAGTATGGATATCCTATGGGAGCCAACATATCAAGATCTCCTTTGATTTTCATTTAAATTAAGAGCATTAACATACAGCGCAAAATGTAGACCAATCAAGACATACTTTTGAGGATAGAATAAGTGTACAACAATGGAAGTCAACACACAGAGAAGAGAATAGGGAAATCCAATCTCAGTAATTCTGGAATTGTCAGACGGAGTTAACACAACAGAAATGGCTGTAATGGTCTTCAGATTGAATAAGCAAAACATGACATGAGAAATGGTACCTGATGTAGGGGCGGTATGTAATACCACCAACAACCTGATTCCGCCTGATAACCATCACAGACTTGTGATTTCTGCAACACAAGTCCACAGGAGCAAATAAGACGCGTCATTTAAAAATGAAGCAGAAGGCTACTACACAAACTACACAAATTACATTGTTAAGCTATAGATTGCACGATGAAACCAACTTAAAGCACAGATTCTGAAGTTAGCAGGAATATTACTTCAACTTTGTAATAACTACTGAATATTTCTTACAACCACCAAACTTTCAATTACGATGATAAGCAGTCACCAGAAAATATTCATTAAACTACAGTAACAGATTTTAGGGATCGGATCAACATATGCTAGTGAAAGAACTCATATTTTTGCACAACAAATAAAACCAGTGAACAGATGAACAGGAGAAATTGGCAATTAAACTATAACCGGATCTCTGAACATGATTCAGCACAAAACAGAAATCAGGAAAGGAAAATCTAATCAATTTTAGAAGTATGTTCCAGAATTGATGCTTGACAAGCATAATAGTTAAGATGTATATCAGCAGGAACTGCAGAATGATGTTATAGGGATTCTTTGACTTGCTAATATATAATTTTAAATAGATCGTTGATGTAATACTGCATCACTAAAACACAATCCAGATAAAATGACCAACACTGGAGGCTAGCTGTTGCACCTTTCAAATATATGAAAATCAAGTAATCATTTTAATTACACAAAGCTTCAGTAAAAAAGTTCAGAATACAGATATATACCTATCCATTACGAGACGAACAATGTATTCTCTTGGCATATTGGGCAGTTGCCTGGCAAAAATGTTCTTCAGTCCAACCAGCCTGGAAATGCATTAGCCAAAGTTACTAATCTAGTTTTGAGTTTTTTGCGTGGAAAAATTCTCACTTGACTCAGTGTTAGCAGATTTGGTGAGCCAAAATAAGATAAATAAGAGCTCCTCCATGAACATGTAGAGATGATACAGATTTTGAAGAGAAAGTAGAAAAAATTACCAGACCATGTGTTCATCAATGCCATCATTTGAAGCACATACAAATTTGAGTCTTCCTGCTTCTTCCTGCAAAATATGGGAAAAAATCAATTCAAATAAACTGCTTATAATTCCCCCCCCAGGGGGGGGGGGGTGGAGGAGTTCTGAGACGAAAGAAAGAAAGAATGGACTGAAGAAGACAATCTATAAATAAGATGCTGGCAATTTCAACAGAACCAAAATTGATAAATAGGCATCAGGATCCAATCCATCAAGAAAATCACTAACAATCAGGACATATTTATGCAAACTGAAATTGGATGCAGCAATAAGCTCCATTATAATCAACAAGATAGTGCTTTATGCACCAAAGAAGGTAGTAAGAGCATTCAGATTTGCACAGATGCTGGCGTAAATGCAGGTGTGCGAGCCTGTACTGGAGCAGCATTTGACATGGAGGCATAGGATTAGGATGACATTACTGTTTCCTGCAGTGCTGTCCTACTGCGCAATAGCACAAATAGCACTGCATAATGTGCCACAGTAAATCTCGTCCTGCTTCGCATTATAGTGTGCTATTTGTGCTTTTAAGAACTATCGATGATATCAATTGTAACATGAAAGAAGGGCTTCTTGAGCAACAAGATTTATCTGAGAAACCAGTAACAGCAATAACATACTAGCTTCCATCTCAACTTTTCTTCTCACATTTCATAGGAACTCGTAATGCAGGTCTTCCCTAAGTGAATATTCTCTCCACGCTTCAAAGATCCAGCAATAGTTCAAATGATGGGTGATGATGAATCCTTATTTATTCACTTCTCCATATCTTTTCCTACATTCCAAAATTGAATACCAGAACATGTAAGCTATTATGCACCAATATTCCAAAAGATCATTCTTGTTGTATCAGACATGACATGCCTCAGCCTTAGACATGTGCTCAACATGCCAATTGACAAGTCCATATGTTAAATGAAAAATAGAAAAATTTTGATATGTTCAATGGCATGTTGGAAACACCATTGACGGCTCCGACACATTGTGGATGGGGGGAAGGGTTTCTTTTTACATATATCTTAGAAAGTATAAGAATGATAAAAGAAAATTAACCAAAATCAAAATTTTCTAAAACTAATTTGAAAATGATTGTTGGCTCATCCAAGTCACTATCTCTCTTGGTATTTCTTTATGAAAGTCATCCTTATTTTTCTACCAAAATTCATGGCCTACAAACTACACTAGCAAAATGCAATACAATTGCCAAACTGAACTTTTGTTTCCATTTACTTGCTGTAAATTGTTACCAATTACATGTGTAGATGCATGCATATATAAATGTATATACTCTATGTTATTGCTTATAAAATATAAAAATATTTACATAAATTTGACATGGGTATGATTGGGAATGTCCATTATTCCCTTATCACTTCAACCAAGATACCCCTCCAACAATCATGCTTTTGACCTAGGTTGGTTTGACCTCACCCAACCCAATTCGACGCAGCAACATGGCAATCCTAGCACTTTATTTAACTAATGCAGAAGCCCTTAATCATGACACCTCTATAACACGTTTTCTACCAAATAGCAAACTACTATAAATGTCCCAATGACAAATTTTACATGAATATTTACCCTTGCTTTCCCTTTTTGATCTTTGCACTATTTAAGTGTTAGATAGTCTTTGATGGCCTACCCAGTATCCATAACCATTTTTTTTATGCTTTTAAGAATCCAATTCAACACTTGGATCGATGTGACTTAGTTTGACCCAAGATAGGTTTATTCAATGCTAGCCTCATCAACTTGAACCTCAAATTCTAGAATGAACATTCTATCCCCATTTCATTTAGTGCCATCTATGAGAATTTTTTATTTTTCCTCTCAAGAAAGCCTGAACAACCCACTTCTATAAAACTGCTTTACAAATGGCAAAAACACCTAAAAATAATAACAATAATAACATAGAAATTCACTAGTCAAAACAATTTTTCTTGGTTGTTTCTACAGACAACATTCAAATGACTGACTAATGAGTGACTTGCTTAAATGATCCCAAGAGCTTAAAAAGATGTTAATAAATTGGTGGAAAAGTAGCTTGAGGATTAGAGAGTACCCTTTTCTAAATTTCTCGTTCCAAACTAGAACTGCTATGGCTGTCACGAAAGATAAAGGAAAGGCCACTTGAGCAAAACCGATGAAAAGAACTATTCAATCCGAACAGTAGTGGCTTAAAGCTAAGCCTATTGACCAAATGATAGCTACTTAAACCTAAGCTTATTGCGAGAATCAAAATTCTTGATCAATAAGGAGAGTTTCCAAGTGCGAGCTAAAGGATCAAGAACTTTAACGTCATCTCTTGAGATCAACCGTAGGTTGCGAAGTGAGAATCCCACTTACATACCTAATGGTCTTGCCACTCGCATATCCACAACAACAAACCAAATACCACTCCCTCGCTATTCCTACCAAAACTGCTATTTTGGAAACAACTATTTCATTCATCTCAATTTAACAGCTTAAGCATGGGCCATCCCCCCACCAAGAAGATTGATTCCAGACTTGTATAGAGGACTCACAAGAGGTTGCAATAGGCCCTAGATAGGGGCATCCAATAAGCCATGCTTGACTATATTACAATAAGAAGAAAATGCATGAATTGAGCAACAAGGTCAATTAACAAATTGAATGAGAAGAAAACTTGTTGAGGATAGGTCAAGCAACCAACTAAAAAACTAAATGAGATGAGCAGAAAAAAAATTGAAAAATCCGCATTGCAAAGGGAGGATCTCCATTCTATATCAACATCTCAGTAAGGAATCTTACTTCCGTGATTCAAGATCCCTGATCTACCCAAATATGAACAGTTCGTGTCATTATCTTGGAAGAATTGTGTTCCATGACCGACTTTGCAGAAAACTCTTGTTTGACTTTGCCGTTGAGAAAAGGGCAAAAAGATGAACAACATATCACGTCGTCATTAGGTGGACAAAGGACGATCCTTGAGAATAATTATAAACAAATTCAATAATGTGGCATTTGTGATGCTTAACGTGAGGGTCAATGCAATAGTAAGCATTTTCATTAATGATTGAGAAAGGACTGCATCAACTCTGGTACGGAAACCAACAAAAGATGTCGAGCAAGGGATGGTAGAGAAATACATTCATGATGAGGAAATAAACTTGATAAAAGATGTGGAGTGAAATAATAATATGTCTATTGTGATAGACAATAAAAAGTGAAAAGGTCATCACAAGCATTGTATTGGAGAAGACCAGCAACATTCTCCTAGCCATCGAAGATACTATAATTACACTACTTACCTACCTTGCAAGTTTAGCATTAAAGGCTAGTGAGCATAGAGACATGCTCAATAACTTAAAAAACAAGACTTACCTTAAACAAGAAAACTTCAAACAAGTATTACAACTTCCATGAAGATTAGACTCATGACACAAATGAGCGTTTCCAACTAAAAGATGTGATAAAAAGGACTTACAAGGCACAGATATATCTAAAAAGGTTCATTAGACCCCAAAAGTGAAAAAGCCCATATGATTGCAATGATCTATCCCTCTTCACAGGTTAGGGTCGACCTAAACACCGTGATAAAGAAAAGTTGCAAAAGAGTCCATAGATCAAGCATTGACCAGCCAAAAACAACTTATCCTAAAGAGGGGTAATGCCATAATTGTTCTAGGCCCCACTGGGGGAAACTTGTCCGTTGCTTAACAAAATGTATGCTCAATCGCAGAGGTCCACCAACCCCCCCATGGGTCGCGAGATCCTCAGCATCGAGCAAAACACAAAGAGGATTACTTCTAATGACAATAATGCAAACGAAATTTACCTACCTTATAATGATCCCATGGTGATCACCATGGATGTTTCAAATGCGGTAGTTCAGAAAGTAATTGCACATAATATTTTTGAAGAATGGAGCTCGATTGACAACAAAACCAATCAATCTGGAGGACAGAGATCAAGCCATGCATTCATTTGGGCATGAGGATTTACCCACCAGATTGGACATTGAATCTCAAAGGGGAACAATTATGATTAGATATTTTGGTAATCGCCCCTTTTCCACGTTTGTGCATCCTAACAAGACATTATTAATCTACACTATTTTTTAAAGGAGGGAAAAATACATCAAACATATCAACTTTAAGAGATTTGCTGAACTTACTTCTCTCTTCAAACTCTCCTCTCTTGCACTGTATGCCCCGCTAGTCTGTATATTATCCGTAAAAATACTCTTCACAGTATCCTCTTTCACCACGATCCCCGGAACCGATCCATTGGTTCCAGTTGCCACAGCATTGCCTGAATTAGTGTTATTACTATTACCATCTTTCGCTATATCAGCCGGCTCAACCTTTACCGAATTCTCAGCCTTGATCTTCGTGTTCCTAGCCGTCGGACCAGCAGCGTTGTTGTTCTCCAACCGAGAAGCCGTAAAATTGCGCATAGAGGAGTTGTCGTACTCTTCCTCCTCATCGTCGACAACCTCTTCAGACTCGTCATCGGAATCCGAGTCGGCACCTCGGACACTGATGCTCTCCAGGTCATCGTTGGACGTCAGCGCACCGTCGCGTGTGTCGGAGAACGATGGGGGGAACGGCGGCGCATGGTCTTCGGGTGGCAGTTTCCGCTTGTGGATTGAAGATGTGGCGGAGGCCGATGCCGAGTGGGAGGGTGACGGAGATTGAGAACTACGAGAACGGCCTGGCGCTGTTAAATGTGATGAATGGCCGTCCATCGACAGGGTTTAGGGAAATTGAGGGATGATTAGGTTTTCCAGAATACTGGGAAACGGGATACGCTAATTAAAATTGAATCATAGCAGACCGTTGCTAACGTTTTTAGGGTTTCCTTCCCCGGAGAATTAAGGTGTCGAAAATGGTAAGTGGACTTGGGAAGCGAGTTAGCCCGCTGCCTCGTACCGACATAGAGTGAACTGTGAAGGGTATTTAGCAGCTTCTACATATTTCCGTAGTAAATTATAAATTTCACGAGGTATTTAACATTCAAAATTTACATTCCTAAAAGATTCTAATAAAATTATTTCATATGCGAAATTTTAAGAATTTATGAACTAATTGATTCCATAATTACAATTTATTTTGATGTAAGTACGAAAAAATTTTATGTTTAAATATTGATCTGGAATCGAGTGTCTTTTAAGTAAAAATAGTTACATAAACCTAAAATTAGATATAAGTGTTGAGGCCTAGTCTTAACTCGAGTGTCTTCCTATATGAACTAGTTACATGAGCCTAAAATTAGACGTAAGAGTTAATCTATTGATCTGAACTTGAGTATTTTTAAGTATAAAGTGAGTGTGTTGTGGATAAACTTATCACTTGAACTAAAAAATAAGATACGAGGATTAGGGTTGTCAATGAAGTCATTGAAAATCTTCCAATTTTCAAATCAATTCTGCCCAATGTTAATAATTTTATTTGGGTGGTCTAATTCTCTTCGCACCCCTTTGGTCTTAGAAAGTAGTTAGTAGAAATGAGTTTGTATTTAGATAAATTATTGAAAAAGTAATAATTATGTTGGGTTTATTAAATTGTAAGTAAGCAGAGATAAAAATAGTGGAATGAAAGAATAGATATATAGGTTATTAGGAGAATTGGAGAAAATATATAGGTTATAGGGGAATGTACGTTGAAAATAAAAATAAAGATAATATCGAATGAAAATTTGTAAAAAGTAATATATTTAATTTTTAAAATAATAGAAAATATAAAAAGGGGTTTTGAAAATGAAACCTAACGGGGGCTTAAATCCTATGATTTTTATGCTAATTTAACTTGGATTGATGAGTTGGGCCTCTACCAATGTGTCCAATCCACAAATGTGTAAGGCGATTATGCCCATATTGTTTATAACATATTATATTCTATACAAATCAAATCATCACAGAATTTTATACATTTTCAAGGCATTTCACATTTATTTATCACTCATATTTTTAAGAGAATTTATGATAAAATATTATTCTATAGGTTAAATGCAAATTGTATTTTAATCTTAAGAGTTTTGATCAATAATACATTGTACCTTTTTTAAGATGAACGGGAGTATTATTTTGATTACATTTTGAACTCTTCTTTTGTGTGTATAATGAGGTATAATAGCATTTTATCAAAAATCAGAATAGTCTACGGATAAAAGAAATATTATAATTTTTTTAATTGCGTGACTATTTTTAAGCACATTAAATCTGGTTTTAAAATTTAAAATTATCTTGACAAGATTTCATATTAAATTAAATAGAGCTTCTTCGAGGATAAATGAAAAATAGAATATCAATTTTTTTAATTCAATTTTTTGTAAGGACAACTACAACGCAATTATATAATACGATATCAGACAACCAAAAAAAAATATAGAATAGTTAGGTGCTACTTCTAAATATTTGATATTGATTTTAAAATTTTCAAAGATATATGGTAAATTTGGTAGTAAAATTTTAAATTAATTGCATATCATAATGGGTTTTCAAATTAAGTCAGACAACATCTTGGAGGAATTAGCAGATATTATGCATGACAGATACAAAATGAACTAAATAATTAAAAATTTAGAAAGTGAAAAAAGACACTCGTGATAAATTAGCTAAATTAAATAATGAATTAATGATGCATGTTAAACCCCGCCCCCAAAGAAAAGGGAAGGAAAAAAGAATTAAAAATAAATAAATTAGGGCCCCGTTTGGCTTTATTTTCATTCTCAATTTTGATTTTCATTATCTTTTAAAATTTGAGAAGTTAGTTGGTAAAAATGAGTTGAAATAAGTCTGTATTTGGATAAATTGTTGAAAAAATAATGGTTATAATGAGTTTATTATATCGTAGGTGGAAAGAGATAGAAATAATAAAACGAGAAGATATATAAATTAATGGACAATGTAATTTGAGAATAAAAATGAATGAAAATATATTGGGTAAAAATATGTAAAAAGTAATGTGTTTTAACTGACGAATAGTATGTGAAAATAGAGTTTGAAAATGAAAACAAATGGGGCCCTAAAAAGTTTCAAAAGAGTAGCAAGACCAACTAGAACATTCAAAATTACCAATTATCGTCATGCATAAATGAAAAATTAAAATGAAGAAAATATATAAATAATTTATTTTATTTTAGTATCAAATAATTAAAATGAAGAAAATCACCACATCTAGAATCGTAATTTCATTGTATGGATTTTAATAATTTTCATATAAAAAAGTATTTATAAAATGAGTATCAAAATTTTGAACCCCAAGAATAGAAATTACC
Source organism: Jacaranda copaia (assembly GCA_014898725.1). Lineage (NCBI taxonomy): Eukaryota > Viridiplantae > Streptophyta > Magnoliopsida > Lamiales > Bignoniaceae > Jacaranda > Jacaranda copaia. The sequence goes on along the minus strand of JACGDI010001472.1, from coordinate 659,220 downwards.
AAATATATATATATATATATTCAAATTTAATTAATTAGATTTTTTCATTAATTCGTAACCTTGATTTTCCAAAGGTCCTTTTATTGCTATAGGCTTACCGACTTCCTAACTTCAAGTGACATTTAGGCCATTACTACAACTGCAATGATATTTAAGAACTCGATAATTATAGAGATTCAAGTGGCATTAGGCCATCACTACCACGGCCAATGATATTTAAGAAGTCAAAAATTATTGAAATCTTACATATTTGTTTAATTCAAAATAATGCAATTGTATCTACCTGTGTACATATTCTTATTCATAGCTGCATTTTTAACTTAAGCTCATGTATTGTCAGATCACTTAATTGAGTTATAAATCATTCAATCACGTATAAATGACATCATTATTTTTGAAACATTATCATATTTTCATCCAACAATTCATATTTCACTTGGAGATGTACCAAGTAAATGGCATGAAATTTTCCTTTATTATTCTAGATTGAGATAGTTTGACCATCAACACACGTAGACAGCTTGAGAAGTCACTTACAGACTCTTTATTTAAAATGATTAGAATTGTTTCAAAAATTGGCCCAACATGCATATACTACATGCATCGGGTACCTGGATTTAAACTGGGCAAAAGGCTCAAATTGTGACTGTTGTTCGCTCTTTCGAATCTTACTTAATTATGGATCTATTATCCTCTATTTAAAGGTCACTAATACACACTATCACTGAAAATATATTTTATTCTTTTTATTTTACACAAAAGTGTATTGAAAATTTGTTGACATTTGAATTCTAATTTTCATACATATAAATATAAATACAATATTGGACCAATTAATCACTAGAGATGCTTTTTATTTTTATCACATGTTATTGCCAAACTTGTAATTAAGCATACTATGTCTATCTCCATTGGACGGCACTATGGCCATAACTAGTGCAAATAATGAAGCAAACAAAGCATTGGTTGGATATCAAAAGTAAACCTACGACAACTTATGTGGTAGGTTTACCCGCTGCTTTAGGTATCGTAAATCCACCAAAGGAGCCCGCTGGAGTTTTAGTGTTGCATTCACAACACCAGAATCTGCAATCTTAATCGATGACGATAGAATCGGTCTTTAAATATGAAATTTAATTATTTTGAGATTTTTTTTTTATCAATATGTATTTGATCAGGATTTTGTCTAGCAAAAATCGTGTATTATAAGACCTATCATTAAATATAAAAGTCGAATTGCATCGAATATTGATATGCCAAAACACATTCGATAGGGGGGTATTATCCTACAAAATGCATCAAGTAGAAGATAAAAGATGGTCTTATATTCAATTCTCATTGCCCTCAATTTTTCAAAGTGAAACAAAATTAGATATTATC
>JACGDI010001472.1:647723-657740 GCA_014898725.1 Jacaranda copaia | reverse complement strand
TGTCTCTCATATATTCATACTCCATTCCCAGCCCACTTTCATTGCACCACTCTTGCTGATGATACTGTTTTTTGTGTGGTATGTTTTCCTCAAACGGTCCACGCAGAGAGTTTTTTTAGTAGATTTCGCCTGTTGCAAGCCTCCAGACAGCCAAAAGTGCACCAAAGAATCGATACTGAATAGAGCCAGACAACATGGGCACTCAGAAAACACACTGAGTTTCATGGCAAAAACGCTGGAGAAAGCCGGAATTGGCGACTCGTCGTATATGGCAGATAGTATACGCCAAGTCCCTCTAAATCTACACATTGAAACAGCAAGAGGAGAATCAGAAATGGTGATTTTTGGCACCATAGATGCCCTGCTAGCAAAAACCAAAGTGGAATGCAGTGAGATAGGGATTTTGATAGTCAACTGCACGGTGTTTAATGTGGTGCCCTCATTGTCAAGCATTATAGTGAATCGGTATAAGCTCAGGCAAGATATTGCCAGCTACAACATTAGTGGGATGGGATGCAGTGCTGGTCTTCTCGCCATAGGCCTTGCCAAACAGCTACTTCAGGTGAATTTATTCATCCTGATTCAAATATATACGTATATGTATGTTTATGTACACACATACATTGTATCATGCAGGATAAGGTAATTGACATAGGCTGACACGAGTTTATGAGTGATTCTTCAACTTGGAAAGTCAATATCCAGGGATGGAATGTTATAAGCGCATCAACTACACTAAAACTTATATGAATTAAAATCACAACAAGGCATTAAGAGTTGTTGGATTACTCGGTGAAAACCATTCAAAATGATAGTCAAATCAGCGATGGTAATAGTGGCGAATAAAGGTAAAGTTCTTTAGGTTACATTAGGCATTTATAATGAAATGCCACTTGACAAATCGAAATGAATGATACGGAATAACCTGATTTGCCCGCATTGATATTGTTTAACAGTGAGGGGTATGTTGGGTCGGATCAATCTGTCCGACTCAATCAACAACGGCGCAAATTGCCGAACCCTTACCCAATAGGGGTAAATTTCACATTTCCTTTACATTCCGATCAGAGGCAAAACATGATTATTTCTTCAAGCATGCACTTGATCCCCAGCATATATCTAATTGAATGCATTTCTTGTTTCCACAGGTTCATAAAAATACTTGTGCATTAATTGTGAGCACGGAGAATACTACTAGCAGCGTATACGGTGGCTTGGATCTCTCCAAAATCGTGATCAACTGCCTATTTCGCATGGGGGGATCAGCTGTTCTCCTCTCAAATAAATCATCCCATAAAAATTCCTCAAAGTATGAGCTGATGCACACAGTCCACACCCATACAGCAAGTTCCGATCTTTCCTATAGATGTATTTTTCTGGAAGAGGATTCAGAGGGGGTCACCGGTGTGACAATAAACAGAGATCTCTTGGTCGCAGCATTTCTTGCAGTTGAACAAAACTTGAAAACATTGGGTATTCTAATTCTCCCTTTGTCTGAACAAGTTCTGTTTCTGAAAAGTTGCATCGTTAGGCGTCTGAAATTGGACAACGTCAAGCCCTATATTCCTAAGTTCAACAAATGTGCGCAACACTTTTTGCCTCATGTGGGGGGGAAGCCAGTGCTGGATGAACTGCAGAAGAAATTAAGTTTCTGTGATGCTGATATGGAACCTTCTAAGATGACTCTGCATAGGTTTGGGAATACTTCAAGTAGTTCTATTTGGTACGAATTAGCGTATGCTGAAGCTAAGGGCCGGATCAAGAAAGGTGATCGGATCTGGCATATTGCATTCGGGTCGGGTTTTAAGTGTAGCAGTGTGATTTGGCGTGCGTTGATGGATGTTACGGTTGATGAGAAGAATCCATGGATGATGGACATTGATGATTATCCTGTAGAATTGGACGGCCCTTGTCCAATCCCTTACTACTTTGGACGATCCAAATAGAAATAACCTATAGTACTATACAAGGAAAAAACAAAAACAAGTTTGGAAATGGAGTTGATCAATGAAATAAGGAGTATTTGTATTTAGTGCAATCCACTGGCTGATTTATGAATTATTTTTCAATAATCTCTGCAATTTACGCAAAATATGTAAAACTTGGGAGTATTTATTCATATATTTGCATTTATCTTTTGAAGGAAGTGGATATAGATGTAGCAAATACTTGCAGGAAGTGGATATAGATGTAGCAAATACTTGCAAAGGCAATATGAATTAAGATACCAATGTGTATGGGTCTCATGCAAGGTATGGAGAGAGCAGGAGACACCAGATCCATGTTCAACAAATTTAAGAATCCAAGGTCCTTTATTCGGACGTTTTAGTACTTTTCCTGCTCCTCGTCAACGACCTCCTCGGACTCGTCATTGGAGTCGGAGTCGGCATAGGTCGTGGATCTCCAGGTCACCGTTGGACGTTGGAGCGTGATCTTCTGGCAGCAGTTTTTGCCCTTGAGGATTGACGACATACGCGGCGGGAGCTAAAGCCGAAGCCGAAGCCCAGTGGGAGGGTGAGATTGAGAACTCCGTGAACGGCAGCCTGGAGCTCTTAAATGCAACGACGAATATATATTCCATCGATAGTTGAATTTTGCAGAACCTAGTTCTTCGAACTTTGAACTTCACTAGTGTTACTAAATTCGGATTTTTTAGGATTTGCATCCATACTTTTAATTTATCATCACATACCTATTTGTTAATCGTTCATATTAGTTTGATTTAATTTTTACATTTGAACCATTATAAAGTAAAAAATCATGATTTCATGAAACTATTGTCTTTTAAAATTAAATTATAAAAAATAAAATAAAATAATTATTAATATTTTTTATTATACTTTATATAACAAACCTTGCCCCTACTCCCACCCCAACACCCACCCCTACCCAATCTTAACTGCCGGTAGCCATGGCCACCGCTCTCATTGGCGGCCTCCATGGCCGCGTTTGCAAGCGGCCATGGTAGCTTGCAAACGTGGCTATGGAGGCCGCCCCTTGCGAATGGCGGCCATGGAAGAGAGCTATGAATATGCAATCTCTGTAGGAAGAAAGGTATTTGAAAGGGCTTGTAAGCTAAAGATGCAAGTGATGATGTTGCTGGAGGAAGAGATATCAATGGAGCCTCTTCAAAAATTGGAGTTGATTGATGAGTTGTAGAGGATGGCAATATCTTATCACTTTGAGGACAAAATAAAGCAAATTTTAAGTCGTGTGTATGAGAAGAAATATTGCAATAATTATGAGTCAAAGGAAAGAGATTTGTACTCAACAGCGGCGCCATGGGCATTGTTCACAGGGGAGGCCACAGAGGCCCCTGTGAGTGGCTGCCATGGTCGCCGGTAGGTGGGGTAGGGGTGGGGTTTATTATATAAAATCTAATAAAATATATTTATGTATTTAAATTTTTTTTTGATAGAATATTTATGTATTTATAATGTGTTATATTATATATTTATATTTGTTATATTTTATATTTTATATTTTATATTTATATTTGTATATATAATATATATAAATAAAAAATAATAAATTGAAAAGATGAATAAATAAAAAATTAAAATAATTTCTATAAAGGAGATGAAAAAAGATATATATAAAAATATATTTAAAATAAATAAATAAATAAAATAAAAAATATATTAAATAATTAGGAATAGTATAGTTTTCATAATTGAAATTAGGGTTAAATTGTAGAAAGTCATGACGGGTTTTATTTTCTTTGATTTTCTTAGGGTTTATTTTCTTTATTTTTTTTCTAATTGAATTAGGATTTTTTTCTTGGGATAGAGAATTGAATTAGGATTCAATATTAGAAAAGAAGGGTTTTAAATTTATTAAAATTTATAAGGTTAATTTGGTCATTGAGTATTGGAAGGATAATAATTTTTATTTTATTTTTGATAATTTAATTTTAAAAGAAGATGGTTCCATGAAAGAACCATTGAAAAATTATGATTTTTCACTTTATGATGGTTTGAAGGTGAGGATTGAATCAAACTGATATAAACGGTTAAAAAATGGGTATGTGATGGTAAGTCAGAATTATGGGTACGGAACATTAGAAAACTCGTACTGAATTACAAAGAGGGTAAATTACGTCACCTCTCAAATTTAATTGTTTTGGTATATTATTTCTAAAAATAATTACAAGGCACTTCACCTCCTTAATTTAAAGTTATTAGAACACTTTATCCTCAAAATGCAATTTTTGGAAGATTATATGGTTGGAGAAAAGACTATTTTTGTCATTTTCACTTTTGTCCACCTTTTTTCACTCAAAAAAAAAAAAAAAAGAAATTCAAACTATTCTTTGTCATTTCTATATTTTTCAGCTCAAAAATAAAGAAACTCATCCATTGAGAACAATAGGATACTAGAGTTCTTATTTTTTTTTCTTACATTCAATTGGCTCATTTGCCTTCTCCTGTTATTCAGAAAATTAATTACTAATTGAAATACAACTGATAAATTTTAGTATATGTATTTTAGTTAGAAGCATTTTTAATTTTTCATTCATATAGTTGTGTTGCAATTCATTTTCAAATAATTAATTTATTTCGTTATCTAGTAAAATTGCTTTGCCAACCACATTAAAGAAGCAAAATCACTAACCATATTATTACTCTAAAACAAATTCTTCTTACTTTATAAAAGACATTTTCAGGAAATAGTAAAGCTCATGCTTTTATTTTAGTAATGCTAAGATTATATAATCCATCTTTAAGTTTATTATTCCTCTAGCCTTGTTTGTTTGGCTTGATTGGGTGTGGTACATACTTAATTAAACTTTTTTTAATATTTATTTCAATTGATAAAATCCCTTAATAAATCTTAGGCTCAACATTATTTATTGTTGCTTTTGGAAAATGGATCGTGGAGAGCAGTGCTTGATTAGATTTGATAAGAATTATAAAGATCTATTAAGGCCTATTTTTTTATCTCATTTTCAATTAAACCATGTTTCTAAGAATGGGGAAGAATGAAGAAGTTATGAAAAACTTATTAAAAAGTATAAAGGATATAATAATAAATTTATATATTATATTTTAATTTATTTATATACTAATCATACCAACCAAACATAAAATTAAAATATTCAATCATAATGGACTTAAAATGTATTAATTTGCTTATATATCACTTTTAATCATATCATTCCAAGCAAACGAGTTCCTAAACTATAGTCATGCTAATTAGGAAGGAAAGGGGCATAAGTGCTTGCATACTGTATATATATATATATATATATTTAGGTTAACAGTTAAATTAGCCTTTCGATTACAAACATAATTAATTAGTTTAACAAGAAATGCACTTCACAAACTAATAGTCCTTTTAAAGGAATATATATATATATACACACACACACAAAACACATTACATAAAGTGTCACACAAATATATTTAGGAAGGTGGGGAAAAGTGAAATAATAAGAATAACCTTTTTCTCAAACTACATAATCTGTCTAAAATTGTATTTTGGGGGTAAAATGTTTCAATAACTCTAAGTTGAGGGGGTGAAGTGTCTTTTAATTATTTTTGGGGGTAATGTGCCAAAACAATTAAATTTGTTTTTTGGGTTTTGGGAGGGGGGTGGTTGAAGTGCCACTCACCCTTATAAAAATTCATATATTCTTTAATTAATTTCCCAATTATTTTATAAAGTTTAGACTCCCAATCAATTTGTTTGTAAATCTAAGGTGGCAATTGATACTTAGGAATGGAATTAGGTGGAAATAGAATAACTTTATAAATGAAATGAACATGGGAAAGGAATAATAATAATACAATTTATCCTATGCTTGGTATGATGAGGAATGAGAAAGGAATGAAATTGTTATTCCTTACTTGATTTCAATATTATTATTAATATATAACAATAATAGATAGGAATGGAATGAAAATATTTTAAATGACCAAATTACCCTTTTGTATAAAATTATTAAAATAAAATATTTTATCTATAAATTATTTACATCATATAATTCTATATTTTATCATATAATCTTTATTTTTTATTTCATAAAATATATGACATAAATTATAATTCATTTATATTTTGGGAAGTAAAGATTAATTTTTTTCTAGGTAAAAATAAAAGAGATGCAATATTTGGTTATTTTTTCTTACTAGAGTTGGTAGATTGTGAGAGAAAATCTATGTAGAGAAAAAAAATACCATCAAGAAGATATATACGAGAATATTTGTGATAGTTTAAAATTCTTTTACATTAGAGAGTAATTTTGTTAATATAAAAATAAGTTCATTCCTGATAGATTGGTAATAACTAAGCTTATGGGGAGGAAAAGAATAGCTAAACCCATATTTTTAGAAATGAGAACTCTTATGGAAATGAAGATTTCTATTGTTAAATTATACCAAATATGAGTGTAGAAATAGATTTGAAAATGATTATTTTATTCCCACCCATTCCTATATCTAGAACCAACAAATATATTTCATTCTTTTCACTTGAACGAGAACACGGCAATGACTTGTTTATAACTCCTCCAACTCCATCCTGTACTGCTCCTCTAGAAAAGATCATTTTTATTGAGTGTACTTCTTGCTTGGAAATGCCATCAATTAGTTTGAATTAAAAGTACAATGTAATGTTTTTGCACAAAAACTTTTGGTGCAAAGAAAGAATTAAAAAGAGTTGACACAAAACATTTTTAAAACTAACCAAATATCTTTTGAATTTGAAAGATTGGGAAAAGGAAAAATGATAAAAATTGTCCTTGCTCGAGCTAGAAAATTCATAAAAAATTGTGTTTAGAGAGCAAAGTGTTTCGATAACTTTAAATTGTAAGGGTGAAGCAGCTTTAAATTATTTTTGGGATAACATGTCAAAACAACTAAATTTAAGGGTGCCCTTAAAAAAAAATACTGTGATTCGATTTATGAATTATTTTTCAATAATCTCTGCAATTTGTACAAAATATATAAAACTTGGGATTATCTATTCATTTATTTGCATTTATCTTTTGAAGGGAGTAGATGTAGATGTAGTATATACTTGCAAAGGCAGTATGAATTAAGAAACCAACACATATGGGGCTAATGCAAGATGTGGACAGCGCAGATGATACCTGATCCATCTTCAAAAAATTTAAGAATCCACCGTCAGCTGTTGCGGACTTTTAGTGCTCTTCCTCATCATCGTCGACGACCCCCTCGAACTCATTATAGGAGTTAGAATCAGCGTCGATCGCAGACGCTGATGCTCTCCAGGTCATCAATGGACGTCAGCACACCGTCACGCGTGTCAAGAACGGCGGCGTGTGGTCTTCCGGCGGCAGACTGCGCTTGTGGATTAACGAAACGACGGCTGGCGGAAGCCGAAGCTGAGCGGGAGGTTGCCGGAGATTGAGAACCCCGTGAACGGCGGCCTGGCGCTCTTAAATGCGATGAATGCATGCCGTCCGTTGACAGAGAAATGAGAAAGTCCGTTGACAGAGAAATGAGAAAGACGAGTTAAAATTGAATAAGATTAGACAGTTAATAAGGGCCTACTGTTTACTATTATCTTAAAATATTTTTTAACTTCTGAAATAATTTTAAAATGTGCACATATTCTTTAATTTTTCTCTTAAAATACAAAAAATTTATACTAAAAAAATTTCTCCCAAAACAATTTCAAAATACCATACACCCTATGACCATACCAACTCTCTCATTTTTTTCATTCTACCTTTCACATCACTCATTTATTTATTACTATATTACTTCACTCATCTATATATATACACACACATATACATATATGAAAATATTAAAATTTTACTAGTTATGTTTACACATTTGATTAAAGTAATTGTCAATAAAATTAATTAAATTTAATTAAATATTATTTATACTATTACTAAATAATATATTTAATTAATTAATTAAATTACTAATTAATTAAATATTATATTTATTTAATAAATAATTTAAGATGTTTTAATTAAATATAATAAATAAATTAATCTTCATTAAATATTAATCTTCATATTTGTTCAAAATTATAATAAAACATTCAATTATAGTGTGGTAATTATTTAATAATCTATTAAGTTTATAAATTAATATTAATATAATTAAAGTAATTATAGAAAGAATTAATTAAATTTAAGTAAAATTTTAAATGACTAAAATATCTAGAAATAAAAAAGGATAAATAAAATAGATATTTATTGTTTAGTTGGGAATATGATATGTAGAATCTTGAGACTAGATCAGCCAAACCTTTCTACAATTGAGGTAATTTTACCTTGTACTTAAGCGCGTTTATGAATATAATAGTTTAGATTTCTCTTTTGATTAAATCTAAATAAAAAATTGAAACTGTTTGATTGACGCAGCGGTAGGAAGTTCTTTTAAGCTGTTGCACCATTCTAGAAATTTATATGGTGACGATATTGAATATTTCACATCGTGATAACATAAGAACTTAAGGGTAATTTAACCTCTCATCTCACAAAGCCATTTGTGAAGGATTTTTCCATCCTCAATAATTGATTGGATTCTACATTTTGCAACTTGTCTCTATAGTATTAGACCTTCCCTATTTACTAGGCTTTCAGCAAATAAAGTAAACATTAGATTGTATTGTATGTGAACTTTTAGCCCCCCACATCCATTGAAGTAAACAGCCCTTGAGTTGATGTACCCCACCTCAATCAATGGACTCGATGTAAGCCCTAGCTGGCGCTTCACCCATGCATGAAATTTTATGAGTCCATGAGAAAAATTGACAATCCTTAAACACTAATAAAAATTATGGTTAATTACTAGGAATGAAAACGGATCAAGTAATGCTAGGTTAGAATTTGACTTACATACGCCATGCCTATTAACAAAGATTCATTGGATAAATCTGATTCAATGAACCTAACCATCCAAACTGAACCAATCCAATTGGTTTGGGTTGGGTTGAGTAATCGAATTAGATTGGGCAAAATTCAATAAAACCCAATTATATTTGATTTGGTTCTCGAATTTCATATTCACTTACCCAATCCACCATGACCTGATGATTTAATTAAAATAAATAATAATTTTTTTAAATTATGACGTTTATTATTTATATTTATATTTAATGCTCAACATAAATTTGAATTTGGAATTTATGTTATTAATCATGACTTGTAGTAAAAAAGAAGATAATTTATAACAATTATAACTTGTGGTGTGCAAATGCAATGTTGTGTACTTTTGAATTTTAATGAATATTTTGAGAATAATTTAATTATTATGATAGGATTATGCTATTCTAATGTTGTTTATGTAAGCCATTTATTCAGTTTTAATTTAGATACAACTAGAACTTGTCAATTTTTTCCTAGTTGAATAACTTAAAAAATTACAACCTGTGCTTGCTTGCTTGCTGTTGCTTCTTCTTCTTTCTTGAACTTGATTACCTAAACTAAACCAACTCAATCTCGATTGAGTTGGTTTGGTTTGGGTTTAAGAATTAAAATTTAAAAAATTCGAATAAATCCAATCTAATTAAAAATGATTGATTTGGATTCATTTTCTCCTCAAACTCAAACCAACTCAACCCATCAATACTCCTACTTGTTATGCAAATAACAATTCTAATCTTAATCTATTACTTATGACAGCCTATTTTTTAATGTTAAGCCTAATATTTTTTATAAATTCTAAAGCCTTAGCTCAACTTAAATAACTACCTAAAAAGCTATTTTTTACTAAATCTAAACATCACATAAATTTTTAATATATTCAAACTTGCAATAAGTAAACTTTAAAGCCTTAGGTCCTTAGCCGACTCTTCACTCATGTTCCGAAGTAGTTGACGATTACTTAATTATGTACAAGGTAATGATGTGCTATGACAACTAATTCATACATAATATAACACATAAAACAAACCTACCACCTCAAAAACATATGAGGTGACAATATTTCCTCTTCTAATTTATGTCATTGATCTCCACATTGTTTATAATTTTTTTTTCTTTCTTTTACTCCACTCATGCCAACAAAATTTGAGATATATGACTGATAT
>JACGDI010001472.1:626204-640072 GCA_014898725.1 Jacaranda copaia | reverse complement strand
AAATGTGCCTTCATTCTGAAATATTTTTAGGAGTTGGACAATTTTTTGGAAAAATATAAAAGAATATAGCGTAAATTGTTAAGTCCAAATTACATTTTATACGAAGCCAATTTCATTTCTAGAAGGAACCATTATTTTTGCTGAATAAAATATGAAGCAAGTGTAGGAGGTAAATACATTTTGTAGGGAAACAATTAATTGTGCCTATGAATTTAATTTAATTCCAAGGCAAAGTTAGTAACAAAAAACTAGACACAATATCAATACAACAAATTATTGGCAGGACAACTTTCTGAAGGGGACTAAATTTAGCTTTAGTAACTAAAATATTTGTTAGAATATATTTAATTTCTAATGAATTTGTTAACGTTACAAGAAGTATGAAATTTTGTTACAAATAAATTTTTATAAATGGCAGAAAATATTATTTATAATTATATTTCATATTTAGTAATGATTTGGCATTTAGTTAAAAGAAGAAAAAATATTTTAGGTAATAAATATTAGTTAAAGTAATAGGATTTTTTTGTGGTTGCCCAAGATGAGTATTTTGTAATGAATTATATTGCTATGTTACAATTGACTATGAACTGTAACAAATTTTTTAGTCATTACCAAAGTATTTATTGCATAAAGTGCAACTAGTTGTAGCGAGATCAATGATGTTCAACTTAAGTTGTTGTTGTATTTGTGATTATATCCTCTTGGTCTTCTCAACCTCTCTTGTATATGCTCAATTGTTCTACAATAAGAATGTTCAATGTGATCTTTTTTTTTCCCTGGATAGTTATTTTCTAAAGTTTCTACTACATTTACACTTCTTTCTCTTCTTAAGAAGGATGGTGACCTTTTTCTTTCATTTTTAGTGAAATATTATAACATTCCCTAGCTACTACTTAATCAACCCTTACTTGTCCAACTGCTACTCTTGCTGGAAATTTTATTTTATTTTTAAGTAGAAAGTAAATACTACTGCTCGAAATTAAGACATGGTTTTCCAAGAATCATACCAATGAAAATGGTATATATACAACTAGGTATTTGATCATGATGGTGTTTCTTTAGGGTCTATTCCCAAAGAGTTTCATAGGTCGACCTTATCTAGAGGTAAGACTAGCTTTTCATCTAAGCTTATCAGAAGGGTATTGACCAAATTTGTCGTTGTTATGTCGAGTTCTATCCTCCTCAAGACATTAAGGATTACAACATTTATAGAGCTTTCATTGTCCATGAGGACTTTTGGATAGTGAATTTGTGACATCCATAATTATGAACATGGAGTTGTTGTGAGCTAGATGGATTACTACTACGTCTTTATCACATAAAATAATGCTGCCTATTCTTGGATCCATTGTGAGGATATAGATTGTGGCAAAATCTTGCTAACCTTGGAATCCTAGTGTATGTCTTCCAACCACTACAAGAATCCCCCATTACTGGTGTCTAATGATCATATTAATTACCCCTCACTTAGATAAGTTGTCACCTAGGTTCTCAGATCAATTTCTATTGTCTAATTAGGTGCTTGGTTTTATCTCATGGTTCAAATCAATCCTCACTTCTAGATCTTGACCTTTCTCGAAACTAGGACCTACTTGGCTAAACATTTTTTTGACTCCTAATATCTTTCTTTTTGTCTCGCTTTATTTCAAATACTCTTGTTGGGTCAATCTCTCAACACATCTTTCAGTTGGAAACACTTTTCTATGTCATGACCATGGTGCCTATGGAAGTTACAATATTTATTTGAATGCTTCCTTCATGACATGGGTTTTTTCTTCTTGGGCCATTGAAGCAATTCACTTTTGATAGCCATCAGCATTTAAGCTCCAAGTGTTGTTAAGGGTGTGTAATCATGAAATCCCAATACCTAGGGAGTGTCGTTAGTCTTTCTTAGACTGTAGCTTGCTTTAACCTTCTTTTTACTTTGGATCTTTATGACCTTTATTTTCCTCCTTGGTCATATTTTTGTTCCATTTATCATATTTTATATATTCATTTCCTATTCATAAATATATATTTATGCCATACACATAAAATGATCTGTGTCATAAGAAGGCTCCTGTGCTAGAGTAGATGCAAATGGCCCCTTCTTGAGCTTGAGAATATTGATCATCATGTCTATCCTGAGATTGGAAACTCTAAGACCTCATTATTGAAGTGGTTCATAAATGCCTTCAGGGAGTCTATAATTTTGCTGTTTGATAGTGAACAAATATGTGGTTGATCTCTTCGCTCTCTTCTTGCCAGCAAAATGGAATAGAAACTTTTCACAAAACTGATCAAAAGATATGACGAACCCTAGTGGCAAGATTGTGGACTATTCTTGTTCTAAATCTACTAGTGTTATAATGAAAATACGACTGTTAATGATGTCACTTGACTATGTAATTGTATAATGTTTTCAAAGGAGATCCAATGCTCTTGAGGGTCACTATCACCTTAGTATTTGGGGAGAATTGCAATCTGGAATCCAAACTAAAGGTCTTTGTAGTGCAAGGATCTTTACATAGAATGGGGATCCTCACTTTACAAATTGGATTCACCCATTTTTCTCTTCTTTAACTCGTCTAGTGGTTTGATAAGTTGTTGTACCTGATCACTTAGTTCATTCACCTCTGTTCTTTGTTTTTATAATATGATTGTCTTATTGATGATCACCATTAGGCCTTGTCCTACTCCTGCGCATAAAGGGACTGTCTATATTTGGGAGATTGGTTGGTCACCTCCTCAAAATCACTACCAAAAAGAGTTGCTTTTTGCGATGGAAATTTGTAATGAAAAAAATTCATTGCAAATTGCAATGGATTTTGTGATGAAATATCCTTCACAAAAATATCCATCGCAAAGTGACAATCTTTGAACAATTAAACTTTGCCCATTTGCGATGGAAAAAATTCATTGCAAAAAAATAAAAAAAATATAAAAAAATTTTGCAACGAAAATTTCCATTGCTAATCTTAGAATATGTCACTAATATTTTAAAGATTAGAAAATAATTAGAAAATTTTGTGATAAAAGAAATCTGTCACAAAATTTAAGTTTTGCAATATATTTTTGGTTTTTTCATTGCAAAATATAAGTTTTACGATAGATTGAATATTTAAGTTGCGTTGGATTTTTTGATGGAAAATTTAAGTTTTCCATCACAAAATTTAAGTTTATGTCACATTGGGTTGGATTTCTTTTAGTTGCAAAATTTAAGTTTTGCGATAGATTTTTCCATCACAAAACTGAATATTTGTGACAGAAAGAAATCCATCACAAAATTTACTTTGCAATGGATTTTTCCTTCACAAAACTAAAAAAAGGAAAAAATTTTTTTTTCTATCATTTAATGTTTATTTTTTATTCATACATAAAGAATTTTTTATATATTATGTTGTAAATACTTTATGATGACTCCGAATATATTTATGCAAATAATATAATTTTTATTATAAATATAATTATCAAATAAAAAAATTATAATGAATTAATAAATTTAATTTCAATACATTTATGTATTCTAATTAGCTGGAAGGTATATTATATCATTACCTTTAGCAAATGTGTTAATCATTACAGAATAAGATTAATTATTATAAAATGATTATAACTAATTTATACAAATTCTATACTAGCAATTAATGTTTTATAACTTATATTAGTTATATATCTATATATATTATAATCAATAATGTTATACTTTTAATTAATATAAAAAATAAAAGTAATAGCAATATTAGAGAGCATTTGATCATGAAAATGTTATTTTTATGTTGTGAGTTAAAAGAATGAGCAAAATTAATTAAGATAATTTATAATATATAAATTTATAAGTTGTATAATTGATAATTACTTAGTAAAATTAGCATCATGGCAAATGTTATTTTACACCAGTAATCTTTATGATATTTATTATAAAGTACATTAATTTAGAACAATACTTTAACATAATATATATAATGGTAAATTTAATGTCATTTGTTCTATGAAAATGTTCCTAAATAGATAAAGTCATATATTAATTCCATACTTTTCTCTTCTGTAATAGATAAAGTCCATCATTTAATTTTTATTTGTTACTATTTTTGAATTTTTATTTTTTATCTATCATTTAACATTTACTTTTTAATCATACATAAGGAATTATATATATATATATATGCATATTTATATGGTAGTGATATTTAAATATCTAAAAATTAAATAATGAATATTCAAAATTTCATTTTAAAATAAAATTATTGTTAAAAATATAATATAATATAACATGAAAAGGTTATCAATAATCAAAATATAAATTTAAAAATTATACATAATAAATAAGCTTTAAGATTAGAATTTAAGAGTGAAGATTTAACGTTTAAAATTTAAATTAAAAATAACTATTATATATAGTAAATTTAATATTAAAAAAAAATCTTACACAAATCCTGAATTTCAATCACCCTCTTCACTCCTCACGTTAGGTAAGTCTCTTCTCCTCCTACTTTTCCTCTTCCTTCTCTCCTTTTCTTTCTTTCTATTTTTTTTTCATTTTTTTTATCTACTGTCGATGGAAGTGCGCTGGCCATGCGACGCCTTGCGCCAACCTTTGGCCTCCATGTGGAGGCTAGTAGCCGGCCTTTGTTGACCTCACATGGTGGTTAGATCTGGCCATGCAACCAGTTGACTAGTCTTGGAGGTAGCAGTTTCTTGTCGCCTCCAAATATTTTTGTTAATTTTTTTAATCTAATATTAATTTTATTTTCGTTAACATTGCAGGTTTGAAAAATTTTCTAGCATTTGGATGTGTTGGTTACTTCAAAAGGGTAATTTTTTTACTTATTATTTTATATATTATGAATATTATGGTTTAATAATGTTGCATTTATATTGAACTATGTGTTGGATTTTGTTAGATTTATATTTTTTAAATTATATGTTCGATTAGGATTTGATTTATATGCTGGATTTATATTAACTTATATGTTAGTTTATAATGAAATGTATATTTGATTATATTGAATTTATATTTTGTAAATTATGTTTTGATTAAGTTGAGTTATCTAATGGACTTATATTGATTATATATTAGTTTATTTTATTGAATTATATTAGTTTAGTTTGTATTTCTATTACTTAGGAACCTAATTTTGTTGTTGTTGTAGTGTTGCACATTTGGAGAGCATTGGCCAACTTTCTATTCTCATTTTTTAATAATTTTTTATTTTTAATTATTTGATTTTATTTTTATTGTGTTATATTGCATATTGGGATATGTCAAGATGTTGGAATTATGTGTAAATCTTTATATGGAGTTAGTATTATATTGTAGTTTGTATTCTATGTTAGATGTTTATTGTAATATAAATTATACTTTTAGGTTTATAACGTTAATTTGATTCTTGTTAAAGAGAATGAATTTTTCAAGAGTTTGCTGTATTTATTGAGTTTAATGTATTTATTTAATTTGAGTTATTATTATTTGGGCATTGCAATTTAGATTGAGGATGCATAATTTTTTGGTTGATTATAGGTTCCAATTTGGTATAGGATGCATAATTTTTTTTAAAAAATTTGCGACAGAAGTTTTCGTCACAAAAAATAATAATTAAAGAAAAAAATTTGCGATTGATGGCAAACAAATCCATCGCAAAATTGAAATTTTGCGTCGAATTTTTCTGTTGCAAAACTGCAACAGATAGTTCTCATCACAAAAGTGATGCCTCAGATCCATTGCAAAATGGGTTGTCTAAAAAATTTGCAACCAAGGTTTTTGCGATGAATTTTCACTGCTACAAATCCATCACAAATAACAAGTTTTTTAGTAGATAATGCTATTTGAGACTTGTATAGACCTTTTTGAGGTTGTCACTGACCCTCAAGAGGTTGTTTCTACATTAGAAAAAATATGAGAGAACACTAATAAGCAACTAGAATGCTGGGGTTGGAGTGGGAATAGAAGTGATCACAAAAGAGGTTAATGGCACACTTGCATGCTAGCTATTTTTGCAAGAGCTTCTTCCCCTATTATATAAATGTTTTTTTAGCTCTATTTGGGTTGAAGTGTTGACCTCCTCTCATGTAGGTTGACTAGTTGATGGCTATTTGGAATGAGGATGAAGAGATATTGATGGGGGCCTAAGTATGTTCCTTAATGATGCTTTAATCTTAATTGATTATGAGATATGCTTTTTCTACAAATGGTGCTAGAAGATGAGGGTGAATTTCCTTCACTAGTTATAAAAATAGCTGAAATAATATAAAGGTAGGAATGATTCTCTTTGGGCACATTTGGATACATATGTATAATTGATAAGATTATATTGATACAGTAAGATTACACTGCTCAAGATAAGATAATATTGTGTTTGGGGCTTAGGATTATGCATTTTAGATATGCATTTATTTTATCAATCTTTTGTATGGATACAAAGATTAAATAATTGGGCTATTCAATTTACTAGAATATCCATTATAATAAGACAAGTTCAAACCTCTATATTTTCATTCATTCTTGTATTGCCAAGACTCATTTCATTCACATCTTGAAAATTCTAGAGCCATGTCTTTCTTCTTATCTTTTGCTTGCTTGCTACATTTTAATAGTTTTACTCACCATTAGCAACCTCAGTCCCTATATTTCTTTTACTTCATTTCTTCATTTCATCCATTATAAACTGTGAGGTACCTTCAATTTTGATTTAGGTGGAGACACTTTTCGTCGCAAATTCCAAGTACTAGATTTGCCAAGTATTATCCTATATCGTTGATTATAATGCTGATTCTTTGCCTTATTTAGCATCTACGTTGAAGTATGGGATGCGCATTCAAACAAGAGCACATCTCTTTGTAGTTATATTTTATTCATTTTCGTATTGTATATATGTAATCAGTGCTCTATGGGATATTACAAGCAAACAAGCATGCTTATATTATATTTTTGAAATATATTATTCATTCGCAAACAAGTGCTGTATGGGATGTGATTAGTAGGCATGCTCTTTGTAGTTATATTTTATTCATTTTCATATTATATATGTAGTTTGTGAAATATACAAAAAGTATCTACATTGATGGTTTGGGGTTTATTAATATATTACCTAGTTGTCATGTATTTTTTAAAAGAAATTATAGCACTCTGTTGGCATGAGCATGTCTTGATACTTGTATTTGTTAAGCATGTGTTGATACTTGGCATAAGATATGTTTATAAATGTATATTTTTTCTGACTTATTTATTTTGAAATTTGCAGAATTCTTGGAACTTATTTATTTATCATCAAGATGAGCACTAGTTGTGGTGGAATTCCTAGTGGGGCTAGTAGTAACACATCTCGATTTAGAGAGAGTGTAGAAGAAGAACCAGTTGTTGTTTATATGGTTTTCAATTAACAATTCAAACTTCATGGACCAATAATAATTTAGGAAGAAGATTTATGTCATATCCATTCAAAGGGGTATGGAAAATTTTTATCTAATTTGAAATAGCTTTTTGGTACTTTGAAAATTAATATAATCTTAAGTATTTGAGTTTTGGATTGATGACAGGTGCAAAAATGTAACTTCTTTCTTTGGTATGATCTAGAAATGTTTGCTCAATCGAAATAAATTATTCCAGGACCATTAGACAGTATCAATCGTTTTGAGGCTAAATCAGCTTCCTACAGGCAAAGGCAGAAAAGAATAATGGTCATTGTTGTTTTGTCATGGATGGTGACCTTATTTGTAGTAGTTATAAATTTGAATTGAATTTTGATGGACAAATGCAACCAACTTGTAAGAATTTAATGCGTTAATCATTTGGTATTAATTAAAAAGTTATCCAAATTGTTGCTTCACGGTGTTTCAATGCAAATGGCCTTGTAAATGAATCATGGCAATGAATTTTAACAAGTGCAACTAGAGGTCAAGAGCAATTTCTCCAACATGTGCATAAATAAACCTTCTAATTTGAACTAAAGATCCGTGGCTTGGAGACCTAATCCTATCTAATTTTTATCCACATTCTTCTTCATTCTCTTCATCTTCTATTTATTTATGAAATATAATAATTGAAAACACGTGAAAATGAATTGAAAATAAGTAGCTTTTGCACTTTTATTGGCCTAACATGTGATAGTTACTAAAATTGACTTAATTTTTGTTCAAGGAACTACATTTAGAAATAGAAGATATGTATCTTGGAAATATCTAACTTGAATTTTTATATACAACTATTAAGTCTGAAAATCTTCTAATGCTTTTACTTCTGTAATGGACTTCTAATATTAGCAATTTAGAGGTCCTTAATTAAGCTTCTAGTTTGAGCTAATCCAAAGCATTTGGAAGCATAAATCCTTTTGGAAATTTAGTCGTTTTAGCATTTTAGTGGTTGGGAATTTAAGTCAAATGCATTATCTCATGGGGAACAGGTTTGCGGGACAGTATTTTCTATTTGTTTGTTGTCCATTTCTTCACAGAAATGCTATGGAGAGATTTTCCTGCTATTAATCGTTGTGGCCACCATTTTTTGGTTTTGCATTAGTACAAGCAAGTTTTCAGTCTATTGGAAAATATTCTTTGCACTTGAATTATCATTCACATGCTATTGGATGGACAATACAACATAAAGCTTCACATCTTTGTTTTTTTGGCACTAAGATAGGAGCATCCTTGTATTGTTCATCCAAGAGATGCTTGAATGACAACACTATGTGGAACCATGGTTGGATTGAGGAGGGATGAAGGTAAATGGAAAAAGAAAAAAACTGTACTACATGTGAACCTCTTTTGTCCCATAAAAGGCATTCTACTTTCAGCAACATCTTCACCAGATAACTTTGTTTATCAACATAATGAAAATATATTTTATGTCAAAAAGAAAGATGTCTCCAAAGAAAATGTTGAAGCAAGAAGATTTTCTATATGATGTTTATGACACATGCAAATAGAAAAATTGTTTATTCAAATGCTAGCGGATCAAGCAAAACTTGGAAATTTTCGTGTCAGGCATATCAATGCACATGCAATATTAATTGTAATGGATGTTGTGAACAAGCAATTTCACACTAGTTTTATATTTAAACAGTGCACGCAAAGGGTTAGGTTTCTTAAAAAAAGCAATAGAACATTTGGTTGGATAACAAAACTATCTGAGGTAGAGTATGATCCAACAACCAATCGAGTTAGAGCTCTACCACTTCTCCGGGACTATATCCTTAGGGTATGTATATATATTGTATTTAACCCATTAAACCTTTGGTTATCATGAAGTAATATTAGTGTGAAAACTTCGCAGCATTCTGTGATCATTGATTTTGGAAGAGATTAAGATATAAATAATGGGTTTTTTGCAGTGAAACCAGCTAAGATATGAATATCAAACACATAGTGACCTGAATTTTCATGAGCTTTGTGCCATCTTTGAAGGAGAAGCATTCGCACCATAATTGAATGATGGTAATGTGATTGTTGTTGAGTCTCACTCAGATGAGAATAAGGAAGTAGATAAAATATTGACATAAACTCCTCCACTCATTATCGCCATCTCCTTGACCACTTAAGAGAGTTCTAAAGGTTCCATTTGGAAATCCTTGATTGGATATGCATTTGAGTCAACTTTAGATCCTTCAATGTAGCATATCTTCTCTTTTGATGTCTCCGGTGCCAGTGCAAGTGTTGAACCTAGCTTAAGAGCATCTAATTCCCTTACTAAATTCAATTAGAGTGGCGAGTTTGTTCCATTTAGCTATCTGTTGCTGCCACCTTATGTTTGCATTTGTATTATTGGAGCTTTTGGTTGAAAATGGTTGAACCATGTATGGTAAGTATGCATGTGTGTTTATTTTTGGTTTTTGCTTGTGTTTATGGGAACGAGGTAATATTTCCTTCATTTTTCCAAGTATAAAAAAGAGTGTAATCTATGTACCTTATCTATGTTTTTTATGTAATATCATGTTATGTTTGGATGATCCTAGCCTAACATTGGCAAAGGTGATCTTCTTGTGATATAATATTGTTCTTGAATTTGTAAAAGCTAAAATTTCACTTATATGAGGAAAAAATTTAGTATCAAGTGAAAAAGTGGTTTTATTATGCCATGGAGATGGAAGCAGGTTATGGAATTTAAGTTATATAGCTTGCTCTATATATCCAAGATAATCTATTGGCATTCGGTGATAGGGTCATTTCCTTGTAGAAGGAGTTTCAGTTGGAGCCAATGGGATTAATATGAATGAGCAAACAAGTAAATGTAAAAAGTTGAAAATAAATCAAAAATTAACTAAGTTGTAATAATGCTCTTTCTGCTCTATGTGAAGTCATAATTCCCAAGTCTTGTCTTTTGTGGGATTTATTTGCTTGATCTCTTGTGGGTTTGATCTCAAGGGTACACATATCTCTTGATATGAGCTAGCTAACTTTTTGTCTTGTATTTGTAAGTTTCTAGTCGGCCATCCTGATAACTTAAAGTACACTAGTTTTATGCGACTAGATCATTCACTGACTAACTATTGCATTTGCTTTGTGCTAGTGATGTTAGGAATATTAGCTTCAATTATTGATAATATTGGCAATTGCACTACCTTCCAAGTTTTGATCCAAGTCATTCAAGTAATCTTTTTTACAGTAATTTGATGAGTTTCTTGCCTATGTGAAATCAAAATTCCAAGGATTTGTTGCATTGTATTAAGCTTTAGAGCTCTATCTTACAAGTATCTTCATGGAAACAATCTAACTGGGTCTATTCTGCCCAATAGCATGGAAATATGACAAAGCTTCACTATCTATATAAATCTTGTCCAATTAGATGGATACTTCTACATGTAATTTGGAAACCATTTCAACTTCAATGGAGAAGGAATGTGCAGAACTATCATATCCAACCAATGAAAAAGAATTTAATTTAATCTGTAATAGTGAGGATTTGCATAACAAATGCATCCATGAGATTGCCTCCCATAAAGTGGCCTGTAGGCTGGAGAAATCAATTGTGTAGCAACTAAAATCTAAGAGAGTTCTCATACTATCTTAAAATCTGATGACCAGATAAATTTGCCAACCATTTTGTCAACTTTAATTACTAGACACTAAGAAAACACTCAACTTCTAATACATAATATCCAAGTGAAATTGTCTGAAATTCCATTTATCCATCTTATAACACACAAACATTCCATCAAATTCATCAATTTAGCCTTTTAGTACATAAAAAATATGCTAGCAAAATATTCAATTTGACTTCAATCAAAACACCATGGATAGCGGCTATCATAAACTTAAAATAGCAAAAACATTTCAACACATCTAATAAGCCTTCAGAAATTACACAAACATATCCTAGAAATTTTCAAATGCGATCATCAAGAATCATCTTTAACCATCACACCCTTTGCATCATTAGGCAAACTAAAGAAAATGTCCTAGTCTTTGGTGTTGTTCACTATCTTGCTAGACATTTATATCTTATCTTCCATCCCGAGATTATGCATATTGCCAAGTGCCTTGAAATAGCTTTTCTAGATGTAGATGCATTATGCTCAAAACTAATCCTTTTAGCAATATAATCTAATTGTGCATCTGTTTTCTCACATAACGAGCTCATCAAATCCAAGTAATGCTCATTAGTGTCATCAGTGGATTTTCTCTTACTTGAGGATTTGCTCTTTGTAGTTGCATTGGAATCACCACGATAGCTTGACATGTAGTTTGTTTCTTTGTCCTTAAGTGAGATAATAGGCCCATAATCACCCCCAGTCTCTGTTTGTTGTGGGGTGTCTTTGTTAAGCAAGTTATGAATGACATTAACAAACGCTTCAGCATTTTCTCTTGTTGCCCTATCCTTCCCAAATATTTCACACCAGTCTTTGTAAAATGGCCATGCCTTGTGTCTAATTATACGTGCATTACTGTCTATCTACAAAAGATAAGGAATGCTCAAAAGCACTACAATATCTTGCACTAAATAATATGCTAACAAATGAAGCCTACAATTTCAATAAGAAATCTATAAGTAGCATCTAATACAAGGTTTCCATCACATCTCATTAGACATAAAAGAATGAAAAAAAATTAAAAGGTATGATTGTACCTTGACATAGTTTTCTCACACTTGATCATTTTCCACATCTATTGTATTAGATGCATTATTCCACACAAAACCACTTCTTGAAAATATTGTATTTAAAGAGCCATAGTTTTTCTTCTACACTTGAATTTTAGAATTTATGTGGAGATTTGCTCTTATGTTAGTTCTTGAGAAAGCTTGGAGCATAGCATGCTTAAGAAGCCTGAGATATCTGGTTTTGAATCCATTGTTGCATTTCTAACCTCTTACTACTAGATCCTTTAGTGCTGACACCAAAGCCTTTTTTTCATGGATAGTCCAAGATCTTCTTGTTTTATCTGATTGTCTTCTTCCCCCAGATTTTTGTTTGCTCCATTATTCCTGAACACACACACACACACACAAAATGCTTTTCATATATATATATATATATACGCATCATGTATAATAATCTAAAGTAGTATCATGGTAAATGTTTGGCTTTTTTAAATGACAATTATAAGATATAAAAACAAAAGCATGTGAAAAATATGATGGGAAAAGGTGGCATAATACTAGAAAGTAAATAAAACATAAGCAACTGAAATGGCCAGAAGATTTTAATATTAATACAACATTTTACCAGTACATACATATAGCTAAAAAATGTTATTACAATCTCACAACCATGCATACACGTAACTAATTAGCCCCTCTCCACTCAGCATACATAGACTTAGCTAGATTGGCCCTCTAATCAATCCAAAATTGTGACAACTCTACTTGCTCAATGAAAGCAACTTCTGGATCATTGTTAGTTTTAATAATCTCAAGAAGTTAAACATCTAATGGGTCTACTGGCATATAAGTTTGAATGAAATTGTGGAGAAAACAGCATGCCATGATAATGCGGTTTTGCACTTTGATAGGGTAATATGAATTACTCTTAAGTATAGCCCACCGTGACTTCAATAAACCAAAGGAACTCTCTCTAACATTGCGTACCTTAGCATGCTTCAAATGAAAATTTTTTGAAAGTTTTGGGGTACAAACTGTCCAATACCCTATTTTTGTGTGGTATCTAACATCTCTATATGGTGCTAAAAAACTATTGCCATTTGTATACCTACAGTCACATAGATAGTAATTTCCTATAACATACATTGTGCATGCCATCTTTAATTAAAAATCTAAGAGGTAGAGAGAATGTAGCAAGTATAGATTTGCATTTGCTGAAAATAGCATTAATCAAAAAATACCATAGGAACTCTTAACCTATTTGATCTAGTAATGGCATCTCGCAAAACCCAGCTATTAGCACCAGAGCCTCCCAACCAGTTAATATGTAGGCAAACTTCATGTTTTGATCACAAACACCAATTACATTACTGCAATGTCCCCTTTTTTTGTTCTTATATCAAGCTTTGTGTGTTTGAGGAACTCTTACTTAAATATAAGTACTATCTAATGCACCTAGTCATCCTTATATTAATAAACACGATATTAATTTGTAATCAATGTTACATCATACTAGTATATATGGAAAGTATACCAGTTTATTAACATTCATAAGATACCTTAAACCATTGCCATCTCTCATTAATGCAATCTTCTTGAACATGCTCCAGATTAACAAGAAATAATGTGTGCAGCTTAAGCAATGCTTTTAGAATAGCATTAAAGTGCTTACTAACAGTGTAGCCAAACCTATGAACGTCATGGCGAATAATACTTATCTTTTTATGATGTGCTAAAATACTTAAGAACATTGCTACTTGCTCACTAACACTGACATGCCACGTAGCAACAAGACCACCAACAGTTTCTAGGAGGAAACACAAGTGAGCAAAGGCATTTCTATTCATTCTCAAATTAT
>JACGDI010001472.1:590828-603552 GCA_014898725.1 Jacaranda copaia | reverse complement strand
GTTGAGGAGCAACGCTTGTAAAAAAGGCAGATTTGCACCACGCAAGTTTTGTCTTAGGAAAAGTTATCAGTGCAAATATACAAATTTATCGCCATCAAACCAGAAGTTACATTTCTTATTAAAAAGAAGAAATTAACTCACGTAATCACTCTTTTGAACTCTCAAAAAACTACTACTTTTACACCAGTTGACAACTGCGAATTAGAGTGCCAGAGATTCATTAAAAAGAAATGTCTGAAAAATGGCTTCGAGAATTCTTACCTACCAAACTGGATTGTCACGTTTCGGTAATCAAAAGGCTCACGCCCGTCGATTCTAAGGTCGGAAAGCGGCACTGTTTCAATGAACTTCTTATTAGAATCCTTGTTAATTTCTCATTGTTTCACAAATTGATCCACATTTTCAGTCTCAGGTGAGTGCCCTCTCGGGCTGGTGAATATGATGGGGGTAACATTAGATAAGGTGAAGAATCGTTGATGTTCTCTTGTTTTTGACTGGATTTAGGAGATTGAAAAGAAAGTAGGCAGTGAAACTGAAAGTATGAAAATTTTTATTTGTAATTTTCACTGAAAAAAAAATTAATGACAAAATGGTAAGTAATAAAAATTCTGTCACTACAACCTCAGGGTGCCACCAGCCAAAAACATTGCTTTTACATGCTGTTGCACCTTGGTGGCACAACGGTAGTTCTGACCCCCAACCATTTTTTTTTATACTTCTAAAACTATTCTTTTGTAATCTATCATTGTGTGAGTTCATTATCTATGAAGAAAACAATTTAGGATATAATTTAGGTGGTGAATGGAAAATCCACGGATGATGTGTGCCATTCAATTGAGCCGTACCACGTGATTCTTGTGTACCTTTTCTATTCCTAGGTCTTTAGTTGCTTACTCGTTATTTCACAACAATGGAGGAAAGAAACTTCTATTCCTGAAGATTGAATCACTTTTTAAAAAAGGGCTTTTTGCGATGAAATTTTGATGGATTTTGCGACAGTAAAAATTTGTCACAAAAATCTTAGTCTCAAAATATTACGACAGATTTGTTGCACCACTTTTATGATAGGTTTTTCGTCCATCACAAATTTTCATTTTTCATAACAATTTTTTGCGATGGATTTTTCCATCGCAAAACACAGTTTGTGAAAAATTTTTCCATTGTAAAATATTTTTTATTTTCTTATTATTTTATAACATTTTTTCTTATATCAAAAACCTATAATCAACAAATAGTATATTCATAAATTCAACAACACCATACTTAATGAAATTTATAACCACCAAATGATAAAATAACAATGTCCTCCATAAAATCCAAATATAACATCAAATAAACAAAATATTCATAAATTCAACAACATAAAAGTATTCAAATATAATTATCAAAGCGTAACAATCTTCACACGTTATAGATAGTGCAGGAGATACCTTTGGCTAGGGAAAATGTGAGCTCAGTGCCATGATAAGAGATTTGTAGGCGGATAATATGGTGATGTATGAGGATAAACTGATAGCTAATATGGTGATAGGGTATGCATATTCTGCTATATCAAAATCTGTCGCATCATCATCTCCATATTTATGAATCTTTTTTTTAAACATCATATTTTCTTTTGTTTGCATCGCCATTTATTCTTTCAACTTCTCAATCCTTTAATAGGGCTCATCATTTGGGAGTCCTCTAGATGAGTGACCCGAGACAAAGGAAGCCTCACTTCCAAGTTCATAGATCTACCTCTTCTTCGATTTGCCTATTGTGTCTTTTCACACCTAAATAAGTAAATTTTATAATAAATTAATAAAAATCAAATAATTTCATTTGAAAATAAGACAATATATAAATTAACAACTTAGAACTTTCACCTAAAATTGAGATAACATGGGCAATAAAGAACTTTCAACACCATTGTTTGAACTTTGATTAGAGAACTCTTCTAGTTGGTAATTGAATGCATTCTATACATGAAGTACATAGGATGATCAAATATACATATATATATATATATATATGTAACATAAAAATTATTGCATTTAAACTTTCTAAATTAGATATTTTTCTATAATATACTACTTACATAAGTATTTTGTGCATCCCTATTGACCCATATGCGATCACTTTTTTTTATTTAATGTGGAATGGTGCATAAATGATTATGCATGTTTGGTAGGTGTTCAAATTCTTTATCCTACATCCAAACACATTTACTAGGAATCATTTATAACTAAAATTAAATGTCAATACTTTTATGAAAATTACAATTTCTCTCTGTTTGAGAGATGTGAAATACAATTACACTAATGAAGTGGAAACCCCACACCGCCACAATTTGATGCTCGATTTGCTTTTTCTTGAGCACTTATCTTCTTGAATCCATCCTTGCCCCATTCTTCAAGCAATCCACCTCAAACTTTATCTCTTATCCAAATAGACTTCATTTTGGATTGGCATGCTCAGTGTAACTTATTTTTCAATATCTCTGAGTTTTGATGCTTAAATACTTTATGGATTTCTACCCTCTCATGTTCAAACCAAGAAAATTTTTTCTGAGGCACATAAAAGAATTTAAAACACTTAGAGAATTTGCAATTTTGAAATCTAATTAAGCAAACATATATTATACTTAAAATAATTCTTACCTCAAACTTTGCAAACCATATTGTCTTAACTGCCTCTGGAATTTTTTCCCATGATCTCCATTCTTCTCGTAAGTGGCCTTTAATGATGGCACTTATCTTTTGGGCACATAATAACTCCTTGAAAAACCTATTTCAAAAAGATATTTTACAACATGTATTATAAAGATAAAATATAATTTTGTAGTACATATAACATTATAAATGACTATAATTAAAAATAATTAAAAAATATTACTCTTTCCCTTGAGGCTGAATAAAGGTCTTTTGAGTAACATTTGTACTCTTGATATCTATAAATGCTATGTAGATGGGATTGATGAGGGAGTAGGTGATGCATGTAATGAAGAACTACTCGGTGCAATATGTGGATGAGTGTGTAGAGGTATGTATGACTTCGATCTAATGCCACACAGAACAATCTTACTTTTTCCCTTCTTGTTATTTGACATCTACAGGAAACACTAATTATATAAATTATAATAGATAAAGAACATTAAACAAATCACCACCATAATATAGAGATAATCATAAAGATTACAATCAATATATTATGTCAACAATGAGTTTTTACATAAATTCACATTACATTACATTAAATTAAAATGACTAATCATCATCATCATGTGATTGTCATCGTCATCATCCTTATCCTCAACCTCAACCTCCAACTCTTCGTCATCACTTGTCACTTGATTATTTTCTAGATTTATTTTTTCACAAGGTCCCTCAATCAAATAAGTCACCAGTTGGATTAGTATCAATAATTGCAATAACTGTGGTAGGTGGTTCTTATAAAGCTACCTCCATAGTATGGCGTTTATCCACTCTACTTCTTGGCCTTATTTTGATCACAAACTATTAATGAACTTTATCTCTTTAGTACCCAGACAAGGAATATAATACACTTGAGATGCATATTAAGCAATGATAAAATGATCAAACTTTGGATATTTTTCATTTTCTTTGATATCATACTCTTTGTTTGTCTTAGTACCATAGTTTGACACTGAATTGAACCAATGCCAATTAAAGTGAAAAACTTTCTTTTCAAGTACACTTGAATACTCTAATAGAATTACTTCCTTCAATTTTTCATAATATTATGATGATTTTCACCTTTGAGACACATTCTAGAATTACACGTCCTTTTATACTTTGCCAACAAATTTGTACGAAATACATATCTGTTAACAAAAAAATAACACCATATCTTAACTTGTCTCATAGAACCTTATGCTATAACCTTCAAATATTGATTGTGTACCATATTTTCTGGAGTGTGCATCTACAAATAATGACAAAGAATTGAATAATTAAAATATATTTTATTAGTTAAGAAAGTGAATTATTTATTTTTAAATTTTCCTATACTTGCATAGTTTTGGAATCAATTTACAAAATGATCCTCAATAGATTGCTCCACTTGAAATGAGGCACAATTTATTAATTAAAAATGAATTTATATTGAATTGGAAAACTTGCTCAAGAAAAAACACAACTTCATCACAATTTAAAAGAACTTGCAATGAGGTATTTTTCAACTCAGCATCATTCAATCATCTACTAGTACACTTACCAACAGGCCATCCAATTTGATTAAAAACTATCATAGTACGTTGTTATTGATCATTGCATCCCTCTTTTTCATTTTGTTTCCTTTTCAGACTCCTTGATTGAATGTGAGACTCATAGTAATACGATGAAAAATATGCTGATTCTTGGGCTAGATATGCCTCACATATAGAACCTTCAACTTTAACTGTTTTTTTTACCATACCTTTTAAATCACGTAAGAATCTAAAAAATACAAACATATAATGCTAAATATTTAATATGTATGATATATTTATAGTATTTACACATTAGATTGATTATTTACCTCTCAAAAGGACACATCTATCTATATTGTATAGCCCACAAACAAGTGCCTCATACTGTTGGTGTACCGTTAAGTGCTCTATTGTATCCAAAAAAAATGGTGGGAATATGCATTCCAACTTACACAAGATAACCGGGATTTTTTTTCCAACTACAATAAATTATCTTAACATAATTCTGTTGTGCACATTTCCCAAAAAAATCTGCTTAATTCTATTAAGGGCCTTTACACATGTTGTGGTGGCAAGGCACTTGGTAGCAATCATTGTATAAAACATGGCAATCATGACTCTTCAACCTATATAATTTCAAATTTATTTTATCAACACATCTTGCCAATTTGAAGCATGCCCATCCGGCATTTTAACATCCTTTAGCCAAGTACACAACTCCCACTTTTGGTCTATAGTTAAAGAGAAACAGGCTTTGCGTTTGACTATTTCCCATTCGGCAAAAGTCTCAATTGTAATGCCAGTCTCCTATAGTATTCCTCCAAGTCAAATCTTGTCTTCTTATTGTTCTTAGTCTTACCTTTGTCATCCACCGTGATGTAAGCATATTTTCAAAGATATTCTTCTTGATATGCATAAAATCTAAATTATGGCGAACTAAATTATCTTTCCAACAAGACAAATCCTAGAATATACTTTATTTTGTCCAATTATGTGATACACCATATCCAAGTAATTTATTAGAAGTTGCTGACAAGTCAGTGATTTTGGGAAGATTGCAAATCCTTTCTCTTATTTGTTAACCAATCAATCTAAGAGATGCCTCTAATTATTCAATCATTCCCTTATAAAATGCATCTCTATTCCTCTGAAACATATGATCTGTAGGCAAAAATCTAATGATGACAATAAAACCATAACACTTTTCCACCATTCTTCAATCTAAATGATTTAGTTTGCTTCATACAAATTGGACATGCCAATTTTCCTGTAGTCATCAAAGTTGATAGCATACCATAAATAGAAAATCAGTAATTGTCCTTATAAGAGTTGCCCTCAATTGAAAATTTTGTTTCTTAGAAATGTCATAAGTTCCTACACCCTCTTCCCATAACAACTTTAATTCCTCAATTAAAGGTTGCAAATATACATCAATTTTGTTGTTAGGACTATGTGGACTAGGTATTATATAGATCAAGAACATGTAAGGAGTTGTCATGCACAATTCGGAAGGCAAGTCATATGGAATTACAATAACTGGCCAATATGAATATGGTGTAGTAGATTGACTAAAGGGCTTAAATCCATTTGTACATAATCCAAGCCTAAAATTTCTTGGCTCAGATGCAAAATTCGAATGAGTTTCATTGAAATGCTTCCAAGCGAACCCATCAAAAGAATGACGTAAAATACTAGAACTTCTTTTATTTTTAAAGGGCCACCTCATATGCTTGGCTAATTTCAAAGATGCATATAATCTTTGAGCCAAGGAATTAGGGGCAAGTAATGTATCCTTTTGTAAGGAATTTGCTTTCCCATTTGATGACCTCTTACGGTTGGTTTAAAATGGAGATGATTACAAAACTTACATTCATCCATATTGGCATCAATTGTGTAAAACAATATATAACCATTGATACAACAATTGATTTTCATAGAACTTAACCCTAATTTTGACACCAATTTCTTTGCTTGGTAAAAGTTATCTGGAACGCAACTTTCTGAAGGATTTGAAGATTTAATAAGTTCTACCATTCAATCAAAACATCCTTGAGAGATACTGCAGTTAGATTTTAAGCATATCATTTATAGAGTCATAAACAACTCACAATGAGTTTCACAATCTGACCATAGTGATTGTTGGGCAATAGCCAACATGTCATAAAAGGCTTGAGCATCTATCTTTGGAGGCTCCTCTCTATTTGGATTTATGCTTTCCTTATAATTAATTTTAGCAGTATAAAAATTAGGTCCCATAGCATCATAAACCATGTTTTCATACCTGTTGTTCATGACATCAAAACAAAAAAGTGCTTTACTTAGAGCTCCCCTATACACATTAAAATCTAGAGGTTCAGGATCCTCATGTACAGTCTAATACGAATACCAATAATTAAGCTGAAGCTCATATTTTAACAAATGTACATGTGCTTCATCAATTATCAAAATTTTTAGATTTTTATCTGTTGAACAAGGACATCTTATTCCTCCATCTTTCAAACATTGAGGTTGGACGGATGCAAATTTTTCACCCCAACAACAAACTCTATTGTATAGTCTTTTCGATTTGACAAGAGTCTATTATACATCTAACTACATTCAGTATGAATATCCATGTTTTATAAAAGAGTAAATTCATTAAAATTTATTTCAATTTGAATGTTGCAAAAGTAATTTTATTATAAATATTTTGAATTTGATGAAATTATTTGATTATTTACTTTATTAATATATGTTTGTTATAAAGTAGTCACTTATAGTAAATCATCATCATCATCATCATCATTATTTAGAGATGAATATATTTGGCAAATCAAAAAAGAGAAGTCTAATCGACAAAAGGATGGAAGGATGAGCTGACAATTGAAGTGGATAAACAAATTATTTGATGTATTATGGAGTCCTTGTGTGATCATTTTTTTTTTTCAAAAACTCCCTAAAATAAGAGATCCAAATTGTCCAAAGAATAAGACTCAACAAAATGAGTAGCATTATTTCAATTAAAAATAATTAATAATATTTGTAAATACAAAAAGGCACACGAGCACTCCCCCTTATACTTATCATCATCATGCAAGTAATTGAAAATCAATCAGCAACAAATGAGAAGGTTCCATTCCTTCTTCCAACATCACATCCTCCTTCCTAATTTCACCAAACAATTCTAATATATTTTGGTAGAAAAATACATAAAATTAAAAGAAGGTATGCAAACTTATCTTGAAATGCTCCACAAAGATTAACATTCACAAAAAGTATCCACCACAGTTAAGATAGTATATATCATTAGGCACATGTTACAAGTGTACATATTTATTCATAAGTTATAATTCCTTAAACTAAATTAAAACTTATAAACTTAAAACAATTCAATATATACTAACATATAATTTAACTCAATCAAAATTCTAACAAAATTTTTAATTCACATAAAAACATAACTCTAACAAAATATAACAACATTTAATATAAATGTGAAATTTAACTCAAATTTTAACAAATACATAAATCATTATTCTTGTTAAATCAAATTATATTACTAATAAATAAATCATTATATGAGTTTAACTAATACATAAATCAAAATTTAACTAACATAACAAATCATAATAAAATAAATTACCTTAATTAGTGGGGATAATGCAAAATATTAGCTCTCCAAACCTGAAACAATAAATAAACAAAAATCATTAACATTATCTAAAATTAAAACAAAATTTCCAAAAATGAAAAAATAAAAAATAAAAAAAGGGCCAGATCTAGCCAACAACTAGCAACTGTTGGCTGCACTCGCAAGCTTGTGCGGCCAGCACCTATTGGCCGTGACTGGTTGCTGCCTTTAACAAAGAAAAAAAAATAAAAGGAAAAAGATGGGGAACTTGCCTCAAGAAGCAAAAGAGAGATCCAAGATTGAGTGGGTGGCGGAGTTAGGGTTTAATTTCCCCCTCTTGACTATTTGCAATGAATTTGAAATTTGTTACCTCAAAAAAAATTATTTTTTTTCTTTATTTGAGTTTTGAGATGGAAAAATCTATTGCGAAACTTAAATTTTTTGATGATTTTTTTTAGACACATTGTTTTGAGATATTAACAATTTTAGCGATGGATTTTGAATTTGTTGCTAATCTTCTCATTTACAATGGAATTTTTCGTTGCAATTTTTTTTTACACTTTTTTATTTTTTTGCAATGAATTTTTTCCGTTGCAAAAAGCCAAACTTAATTTGTTTACAAAAAGTCATTTTGCAACAAATTTTGCGATAGAGTTTATTTTTTATGGATTTTTTGTTACAAAGTTCATTGCAATTTGTGATGAATTTTTCTGTTGCAAAAGGTAGTTTTTTTAGTAGTGATATCCTAATTTCTTGTAGTGAAAATAAGAAATATCGTTATTAAAAAATCATTAGTGTAAAAGTGATTGTTATTTAATATAGGGCAAAATTTCAATTTTCATCCTGTAATTGTACCTCAAATGGTTTTTGGTCCTATAAATTACGTAATATCAATTCTAGTCCTATAAGTATCTAAACATTGTCACTTTTAGTCCTTTTTTCGCCGGAGCCAGCAAGAGTTATCGAAAAAGCCGACATAGCTCGCCGGGCACATGGACATTTCTTATTTCTGCCTCGTTGGCAGTTGACATGGCTTAATCAATTGAAAAAAAAATGCCAACTAAGATATTTATGATATAGGCAAAATTGCAATTTTCATCCAGTAATTATACCTCAAATGGTTTTTGGTCCTATAAATTACATAATATCAATTCTAGTTTTATAAATATCTAAAAATTGTCACTTTTAGTCCTTTTTTTGCCAGAGCCAGTGAAAGTTTCTGGGCACATGGACATTTCTTATTTCTGCCTCGTTGGTAGCTAATATGGTTTAATTAATTGAAAAAAAAATGCCAACTAAGATATTTATGATATATATCATACATCATATATGTGATATATATTTATATATACACGTATATCTAAATATATATTTATATCTAAATATATGTATTTATATATATACTTACTCACAACATTGTAGCATATATAAAGCTACTCACTGCACTAGCATATGGCACATTAGACATGTGCTCCACCTCCTTCTCAGTATTCAATGATAGATCTAATGAAAGCTTGAAATGAGTTGCAAGTGGTGTACTAACTGGCTCAGATTTATCTATCCTAAGATACTTTTTCAATGTAATGTTGTTAAGATAAATACAACAGTCCAACATGTCTATCCAAGATGATCTTCATGCCCAATATTTCATTCATCCCAAATTTTTCACTCAATTGAGCATTTAAGACATTGATCTCAGATATGTTTCTAAGGGCAATCAACAAATCATCAATATACAACAACAAATATACAAGAAGGCTATTACTACATTTTTTATGATTTACACAGCAATTGTAAATGCTTCTAGTATATCCTATCTTGGTAATAAAAGTATCAAACCTTTTATACCACTATCTAGGAGACTACTTCAAGCCATATAAAGACTTTTTCAAGAAACACACTTGATTTTCTTTTTGGGAAATAGCGAATTCCTCTTGTTGGCTCATGTAGATTTGTTTCTCCAACTCACCATACAGAAATGTTGTTTTCACATCCATCTGCTCAAGCTCCATATCAAATAGAGCCACCCTAGCAAGTAAAATATGAATAGAAGTATGTTTTACAACTACGGAGAATACCTCATAAAAGTCAACTCTCTCTCTCTAAGTAAAACCCTTAGCAACCCATTGTGCTTTGTATCTAGCATCTTCAACCCTTGGAATCCTTTCTTTTTTTTGTAGATCCATTTGCAACCTGCTATTTTTTGCCCTTTAGGTACATCAACTAGCTTCTATATGCTATTTTTGTGTAAAGACTCCATCTCCTCACTCATAGCATCTACCCATTTATCAGAGTCTGGACGTGAAATGCCTCTTTGTATGAGACTGAATTGTTTCCCACAAACTCCTCAATCAAACTTAAAGTATAAGCCACCAGACCTGAAAATGCAAACTGCTATGGTAGTTTGATTTGCCTTTTCTCTCTATCATGAGCCAAACAATAATTTTGTAGTGAATTATTTTTCTACTGCTGATAAGGTGATAATGAGCTCTCACTAGCTTCATCTACTACCTTCTATTTTCCTTTTGAAACTTGTGGAGTATCAAGTTCAAACTCCACTTTCTTTTTAATGTCCTGTTGACTACTGTTAGCCCATTCTACCTTCTTCATCATTGAATACTCATCAAATGTAATGTCTCTACTAATAATCATCCTACAGCCTTTGTCATCATTACACCATAAATGATAACCTTTTACTCCATCTACATAGCCTAGAAATGTGCACTTCCTAGCCCTTGGCTCAAGCTTCCTATTGCAAACATAAGCATAGGCTAGACACCCAAATACTCTCAGATTTGAGTAATCAACAGAAAACCTAGTCCAAACTTCCATTGGTATCTTATAGTCCAAAGCAATCGATAGTGACCTATTCACCAAATAACATGCGGTGTTAATAGCCTTTACCTAAAAATCCTTGGACAATCCGATGTTAAAGAGCATGCATCTAGCTATCTCCAAAATAGTCTTGTTCATCTGTTCTACAATTCCATTTTTCTATGGTGTATGTACAACTGTGCGATGCTTTACAATTCCTTCCTT
This sequence comes from Jacaranda copaia, assembly GCA_014898725.1. Classification (NCBI taxonomy): domain Eukaryota; kingdom Viridiplantae; phylum Streptophyta; class Magnoliopsida; order Lamiales; family Bignoniaceae; genus Jacaranda; species Jacaranda copaia. Next base: position 592,714 of record JACGDI010001472.1, on the reverse strand, counting down.
ATTGCAAAATTCCTAAAATTCCTTGTTGTAAAACTTCAATCCATTATCAGCCCTCAAGCATTTGATTTCCTTTCTTATTTGCTTCTCAATCAAAGTTTTCCATTGCTTGAAATTGACAAACACTTCATCCTTATACTTCAGGATGTACACTCATACTCTCCATGAGAAGTCATCAATAAATGTCAGCATATATCTGACACTGCCCTTTGAAAGAACTTGAAAAGTCCCCAAAGATCTAAGTGAATATAAATCAAGGTGCCCTTGGTCCTATGAACTGCTATGTCAAACTTTACCTATGTTGCTTGCTAAGCACATACTGTTCGCAAAAATCCAGCTCCCCAATCTTCTCTCCACAAAACAAACCTCATTTGCTCAGTTCTGACATCCCCCTCTCACTCATATGCTCAGGCCCCATATGCTACAATCTTGTAGTATCACTGACTAATGAAGAAATTGTCAAAGTACTAGAAATAGTGCTGCCCTGCAATTTGTAAAGGCCAATCCTTTTATCTCCCTTCTTAATGAGTAGTGCACCTTCAGAAACCCACAGAACTCTGTCACGAGCCCTGTACTCATAACCATTCTTGTCCAGAGTTCTCAGTGAAATTATATTTTTCTTTAGATCAGGAATATGACGCATATCTGTTGGATCCTCATTATACCATTGTGTATTTTGATACTAACTGAGCCAACTCCTACAACCCTACAAGAAATATCATTTTCCATGAGCACTTTACCACCATTGTATTTCTGATAAGTGGTAAACCAATCTTCTCATAGGCATATGTGGTAAGAACAACCGCTATCCAAAATTCACTCAGTACTTAAAACACTTTCAGCAATGATAAGAACAAGCCCACTATCAAACTTATCCTCAACAATTCCAGCAACATTATCCCTTTTCTAATCAGAAGTTTTACCTATATCCTTTATCTTTCCTTGTTCCATATAATTTCATTTCTAGTGCCCCTTTCCACTGCACCTAAAACACTTCTTGCTGATTCCAGGCTTGGTTTGGAACTTTGATTGACCTCTACTCTTTCTCCTTTCTCTCAGTTTCCTATTTGCCACCAATTCTTCCCTATTTTCACCATTATTACTGCCCAAGACATATTTTCTTAATTCGTTGGAATTTAATGAGACCTTGATATTCCCCATTGAAACCGTATCTCACCTATATAGTAAAGTGGTAACCAAGTGCTCAAAAGATTTTGGTAGAGAACACAAGAGAATTAATGCTTGATCTTCATCTTCAATTTTAACATCTATACTAGTGAGATCCAAAATCACTTTATTGAAATAATCAATATGCTAAGTAATAGATATACCCAGTGGCGGATTTACACAGAAGCATGTGGGGTCAGTTGACCCCACTTGCTATTTTTTATATACATATATTTATATTAAGATGATGAATATATAAATTTTTTGACCCCACTTGTGTATAAAATGATCCTAGCAAAGTTGGTCCTTGATAGAAAGTTAAAGCTAACAGACGTGGGGTGGTTTGAGTTTGAATGCCCACTGTTGCAGCAGCCCTTTATTTTTTATCAGCTGTGTAGTGAACTTAAAAAAGGGGCCAAAATGACGTCGTTTCATTTTGGCCCCTTGAAACAGAAAAAAAAAATTAAAAAGGGGGCAGAAAACACAAAACAGTCGGTCCCCCCAACCAGTCCCCACTTCTCCTTTTTTCCTTCATTATTCCTTTTTCTCTCAAACCCATAAAACAGCCAAAAACAAAGACAAAAGATTCTTCTTCTTCTTTTTTAAATATTATCCATCACTTGGGATTTACAAATAATATTAAAGGCCATCAATGTAAGTTATTTGCTTTCCTTTTGTTTATTTCTTGATTTTTGTATTAGAAAAGTTAGGATTTTTTTTTT